>LPNX010393429.1:57261-258301 GCA_001517045.1 Pseudotsuga menziesii
AGAAGAAAATTGAACTTTACGACAATCAGACCAGCCTCATTGATTCAAATTCCCCCGCCAAAATTTAAAAGTCAAGTGTAGTTGTGCCACAATAATATTAAGCTAGTGACCTGGAAAGTCTGAACAGTATGCAATTATTAGCATTAATAAATGTTCTATCCATCAAAGGGAATATTTCATTCATATAAATTCTGTCTGTTGATGCAAGTTACAATAAAATTGGTTTAGGTTTTGGGTCATTGTATATGAATTTTATTTGCTAAAACAAAAATTTCCACTTACATATTTAAAGACTTAGAGAAGCATCAAAATGTCTCTCAGACATACTCTCACACAAGTGTATGTGTATTGTCCAGCATAGATTGATTTCATTGATTGGGTGGTTGATGTATGAATAACCAGCAGTTTACTTTATATCTTTCCAATCTTCCCTTACTTTATACACAGCGTTACACCTTACTTTATACACAGCGTTGCTGGGCCGTAGGTGGCAACAGAATTTGATATTATTCTGATTCAAATCAAATCTCAAACATTGAGCTCACTCAATTTTCATTATTCAAAATGAATTCTTGCCCGTAATTAGTTTTAACTTTTCCATTCATCCTGATTCAAAACAACGTTAATTCCATATAATATTAGGGATAAATGGCATGTAAAAAAGATAATAAATAATAAATACTGTTTGAACAAAAGAGAGACAACTCCAGCATTACGCATCTGCGAAGCTCTATGAGGATCAGATGCCATATGGCCAAAGGCAGTACCATTGAAATCAAAGTGTGTTTCTCCATTAGACTATGGGCCACCAAGGCATTCGTTAGTAATCAGCACAGTCACTGGCTTTGCTGAACACAAAAGATTGTCAGTGCATTTTACCTGCACATATAGACAAACAAATTTTAGAATCTAATCCCTGGCTAATGCAAATTTTGTTACTGTTTTCACCAAGGTCAAGATGGGGATATTCTATTATTCAATTTAATATACCTGATAGCAAGATCCACAGCCTCCTCCACCTTTGAACAGATCTGCACTCCCTGCTGATACTTTTGATGGGAAAGGTTTTAGTTTCACTTGGCTGCCATATCCGCATGCACCGCCTGCAAAACATAAATACCATTTTTTTTCAATCAAACGTCCATATATCTTGAATTTCCAAAGGACAACAGTCATATTACATATAAAAATAAGTTTAAAAAATTACTATGTTTGCCTTACCATCGTTTCCATCTCGATGTGGATTGCCATACCATGTACTAGTGGCTTTCTTCCACTTTGTATTCTGTATTGCTAATTTGTGTTTTCCAATTAGGACATCTAGAGCAACATCAGCTTTAGAGCATAGCATTACACATGAAGTTCCAAACACAGCTATGAAATAAACTAAAGAAATTAGTATCAACTTCCTCATTTTTTTAATGAAAGTAGTGGCATAAGCTTAAGCTAAGACTAGTTGAAAGAAATCGGTTCGTCAGAAATTGAAGAGTAACCCCATTTTAGAGCAGGAAAAAACTGTAATGCATGCACCTTCGGTGCATGCAGGAAATCAAGTGTAATGCACTGGTTGATGCATGGTTTTCAAAGTGAGTGAGTGCAGAAGTTTTTGGCCAGCTGCCATACGAGATACGAGGATGACGTAGAAGTACTAAGAATCCAAGACATGTGATCCGCTATTGCAGGAATATGAAGACACCTGGACAGCACTGCTGTGGAACAGTGGTCCACCCCTCTAACAAGTGGATTGGACGACAGGTGGAAGTGAGTTCAGCTGCATGCCGTATGCATAATGCCACAGTAGGGTTGATGTCAATTAGTCTGCATGTTGTACGGGTAATGCCACACCTGATTACCAACAACAATAACATCGAGCAAAAGTGCAGCTTAAAGGTATCTGGCTCATTTAATTCTAACTCAAATTTTTCATTTTGCAATGCAATTGCTTAAGTTATCACACCGTCGGATCTTGGGGACCCAAGCAAACGTCACCTGCAAAGGAACAATAAAAATTAAGTTAAATCAATATTTAAATAATTCAAAAAATAAAAAATAATCAAACTATATTAAAAACATTTGAAAACTAAAAAATTTAAATATGTCTCTCCGATTAATGGACCTAACCAATTCATATATATTCCTTGTGGGAACATAATAATAATTCCATATAAACGATGATAATAATAATTTCATTTCCCAAAAGTTTGTTAATTAATTATGGTTAAAGTTGTTCCGTATCGTCTCAACTATGAGTCAAATCCATTTGAATCCAAAGGATGAGGCCACTACTTTGGAAAGAAAACACTCAAAAAAATTACATGAAACATTTTGATTTACTCAATATCAGCAGATGTCAAATTCTAATCCTGTCCACATATATGAAAGTAATTTCATTAAACAAAACAAAAAAACGTCTGGACCATGCAATATACCATCGTTCTTGAAGTAAAATGGAATGTGCTTATTAAATTATTAATATAGTAAACTCAGCGAACGATATGCAAGATACGATCGTTTTTGAAGTGAAAAATAAAATCTCAGCGCAGAATATGCAACATAGATAATTTTTGAAGTGAAAGGGAATGTGGTTATTAAAATATTAATATAATTATTAAAAAAACAATAGTGCCGAGGTATCAATATCCCTGTTGTTACATGATGTTTTGAAATATGCAGATTGTTATTTTAATGTCCCGGTTTTGACCCCATTACATTAGATGTATATGATGTATGTATTGTAATGATCATGGTGTGGAGCTAAAGGCCAAGGCCCCGCCATTGATCGGTAATGCTATGTTTTGGATTTAAATTGTCGCCGAGAGTATGTCGGGGCATGCGGCATATATTATGTTGGCCATCATGTAAACATGCATCATAATTAATTAATGGACACAACCAGCTACGGTCGCGGCAACTAAATCGAATGGGGCATGATTTCCTAAGGATAAGGGGGGTGAAATATTTAACCTATGGGCCAATGGGGAAAATCCAAATGTCTATGAGAGAACCCATCAAAACTGTCAACTACCTTTCTTGTTTTTCTCCAATCATTTATTTCTGCCAGAATGTGGTTGAGTTAGTTATTGCATGGAAGGGGAAGAGTATGGGCAACCAAATTCGAATTGGGCAGAGACCCATTTTTGAAAATCGTGTTCTGACTTCCTTGGCAAGAAAAATGCCCAAAAACGTATGCCATTCTGCTATGCATTCACGCTTTTCAGTTTCCTCACGTTTTGGGAGCAGCTGGAGTTTTTCCTGTGTCTTTCATTCCACGTTTTTGGTTGCTGGCTTCATTTTTCCCATGGATGGGAGGTCGTTTTTCATAGTGCCAGGGACTGGGTTGTCTTCCTCACGTTTTGGGAGCTGCTGGTGCATTTTTCCATTCACGTTTTTGTGATTCATGTGTTTTTACCATGGCCGGGAAGATCCATTCACGTTTTTGACTGTCTCAGCGACTATTGGCCTCACGCACAGGCTATTTGGGACGTTTTTCCCTGCTGAGAGTTGTGCTCACTGATAAGCTTCAGGGCTGTGTGTTTTTCCCCATATTGTGAGCCGTTTTTGCTGTTACGTTTGGGACTGTGTAATTCGTTTTTCCCTGTTTAAGCTGTGAGAGCTGAATTGATTGCCTGAGTGCAATTGTTGGTCTTTGGACTGTGTGAGGAGTAACGGTGTTGGCTTGGTTTCTTGATAAACTTGGTGCTAGAAACCACACAGACAGAGCTAGAGGGCTGGCCTTCTTCTCCATCACCCCTGAATAGCACTGGAAGGGAATGCAGGGCCTGAGGGACTGTGTAGCAGAGAAGGGAATGATTCCTTGTGTTGGGTGTGGATGGCTGTCTTAGAGGTCAGGCTAGCTCGTGTGTAGGTGTTCTTGGCCCTGTAATGAGCTCCCAGCTTAGCAAATTGCCTTCATCATCTCCTTAATGGCCTGATAAACCCAACTTGGTTGGCTTGGCTGTGTGTTTTTGTGTATCCTGGCTATGTGTAAGCCTGCTAGTTCCCTTATTCCTTGGAGAATCATGCCCAGCTCGGGGGTGGCAGCGTTGCTGAGATATAGATGAGCACGCTGGCCTATGGTTAGGTGGAACGTTGCAGCGACGTAACTGGTTGCGGAGCTAAGCTTTCATAAGATAAGTAATCTTGTATATTTTACATCTGCAACTATATTTCTCTTATTGAAAATGATGAACATGTTGAAGAATGCTTGTCTAAATGCATGATTGATTCCGCTGTGCAAGGATAATTAATTATAGCTGTGCATAATCTACAATTGTAGTTGTGTATGTTAAATGAATTGCATTTAGGCATGTTATGCTGCAATGCATTCTCTCTTTCAGCATTTTGTTTTAGGCAAATTTTAAGCCTGTACATGTTCATGGCAGTTAGCCCGGTTCTTTGAAGCATTGGTCGCGTCCTCTTTGTCGGTCGGAGGCACGGGGACGTGACAGTTATTATAGAAGTTCGTTAAAGTATATGATTGTTTACAATGAATTAGTTTTAAAAGATTTCGAGAAAGAAAAACATTTATAAACATATTCTTGTATAGTGCTTATTCTCAGTCTATGCGGAAATAACAAAGGTATTACAAACTTGTCGGTCCAGGCTTGTTGGCTCACCGAATTATGCTTTTACAGTGCTTCGGCTCTTTGATTGAATCACTTACACAGAAGCTTGAGCTTCAACTTGAATCTGTGCTCAGAGTTTTCTCTTTCTCATCCAAAAATCTCTTTACTATCTAGTGACTTGTGTCTAACTTAATTTACAATTTGCTTCTTCTATTTATAGGAAACCTAAAAATTGCTTCTACATGAATCGACTGACTCGCCATTAAAGATTTTAATAACTATCTACCTAACAACTTAACTTCAGAAATAAATTCGATTGGTTTACATTGCCGAATCGTGGACTCTTCCCTCTTGTCATACTGACCAACAAGATCTTGATTGGTACAGATTCTGACAGATTCAGCTAAGATTCAGGTACGGATCTGCGAGTAATTACTTTTTCCAACACTCCCCCTTAATTATGAGCAGATGGGGATTTTTTTTTAAAACAAAATTTACAAAATTTTTCAGAGCTTAGACATGCTTTGTTTATGACAGAGTTCATTGTGCAGAACTTGTCATTCCAAGATATCTACGCAAATACTGGAATGTTTCCTTTGCCAATGCCTTTGTAAAAATGTCTGTAAGTTGATCTTCAGACCTGCAAAATTCCAAACAAATTTCCTTGTTGTTCACCAACTCTCTTATGAAATGAAACCTTGTGTCGATGTGTTTGGTTCTCTTGTGAGAGACACATGATTCTTTGATAATGCTATGGCTGAATTGTTGTCGCAGAAGATTGTTGTCGGTTCTTGATGGTTTCCTCATTTAGACAGCTTGACATGTAGTACTTGTCGCTGCAACATACTCTGCTTCAACTGAAGACAGAGTTACTATGGGTTGTTTCTTTGAAGCCCATGAAACAACACCTATACCAAAATGAAATGTGTACCCAGATGTGATTTTCCTGTCATCTATCTTGCCTCCATTGTCACTATCAGTGTAACCAATGAGTTTAAAATTTTCTGAGGTTGAATACATAATACCAACGTCTTTTGTGCCACTTACATACCTCGTAATTCTTTTACCTACTTGCCAATGTGAGTCTTTTCATGACTCCATGAACCTTGAGATCAGACTTACTCCATACATAATGTCTGGTCTTGTCGCTGTCAGATACATAAGGCTGCCAACAAGCCTTTTGAACAGTGTAGGATCTACAGTGGATCTTTCATCATCCTTGCTCAAATTTTAAACCTGTTATTACTGGTGTTGGGGCTGTCTTGCAATTAGACATGTTAAATCTTTTTAAAACTTCACTTGCATACTTTTTCTGTGATATAAAAATACCACTTTCAGACTGCTGAACTTCAATGCCTAGAAAAAACTTCATAAGCCCCAGATCAGTCATTTCAAATTCACTTTCCATGACTACTTTAAAATTTGCTATGCCAAAATCACCAGTAAATATTAAATCATCTACATACAGGCAGACAATTAACATCTTACCCTCCTCATCGACTTTGGTGTAGAAAGTCGGTTCACTTTCACTTCTATGAAATCCATTTTCAATGAGATAGGAATCAATCTGACTATACCAAGCTCTAGGAGCTTGTTTCAAAACATAGAGTGCATTTTTCAATCTATACCCTTTTTTTTTACCTAGAACTTCATACCCTTTTGGTTGTTCCACATATACTTCCTCTTCTAGATATCCATTTAAGAATGTTGACTTGACATCCATTTGATGAACATGCCATTTGTTTTGTGCAGCAATAGCCAAAATTGTTCAGACTGTATCCATGCGTGCAACAAGTGAAAACATTTCATTGAAGTCTATGTTGGGTTGCTGTGTGAACCCTCTTGCTACCATTCTTGCTTTGTGCTTTTGCACATTCCCATCAGCATCTTGCTTTGTCTTGTAAATCCATTTGACACTGATTATATATTTTTCTTTTGGTACATCAACCAGTTCCCATGTCTGGTTTTTCTCAATGCATTCTATTTCTTCATCCATGGCTTGTTCCCATACTTGTTCTTCAACAGCTTCTTCAAATGTTAGTGGATCATATATAGGGGAAAATAATGTAAAGAGAGAGAATGAATTTGGTGTACCAGCTTCATATATCTCTTGCAGACTTCTTATCTTCACCAGTTCTGTCAATGTCGACCTTGACGAAATGCTTGATGGAGTCTGCTATCCTCTTGGTGTACTTGTCGGTGTAGCTTGACCTGCCACTTGTGTGGATGGTCCTTGTGCTGAACCATGTTGTGGTGTCATGGGAGTCAACGGTGCTGCGACCGGTTGACTTGCATGTGGTGTTTGAACCACTTCCTCTTCCATATCATCATTGTCGACATTCGACACAATCTTGACATTTATGTCGACGGTTCCATCCCATGATTCATTCTCGACAAATTGAACATCTCGACTGATTATCACCTTCCTTGCGACAGGATCATACAACTTGTATGCTTTTGTGTCTTCTGAATAGCCGACAAAAATACATTTTTGTCCCTTCTTGTCTAGCTTCCTTCTAACCTCATCTGGAATATGAGCATTTGCAATACAACAAAAAACGTTTAAATGGGAAATACCATGATTCATAGATGTCCATGCTTCTTGGGGAACTTTGTTCTTCACACCATTTATCGGACACCGGTTCATAATGTATATGGCAGTTGTGATTGCTTCTCCCCATTATTCATTTGGCAAATGCTTGGCTGCCAACATGCTATGCGCCATCTCCATGATGGTTCTGTTCTTTCTTTCAGCAATACTATTTTGCTGAGGTGTATACTGTGCAATGAATTGTTTCGGTATGCCATGGGTTTTGCAAAAATTTAAAAATTCATTTGAAACATATTCACCTCCTCTGTCAGTCCTTAAGTTCTTGATGCGGTGTCCACTCTGGTTCTCCGCGAGTTCCTTGAACTATTGAAAATAACTAAATGCATCAAATTTATGTTTCAAAAAATATACCCATGTTTTTCTTAAGTAGTCATCAATAAAAGTTAGAAAATACTTACAGCCACCAATGGATGATGTCTACATTGGAGCACAAATGTCAGATTGCACAATTTCAAGTGGTGTGCATGCTCTATAAGACTTTCCAACTAGAAAAGTCTCTTTGTGCTGCTTGCCAAAATTGCAGCCTTCACAACCCCTCTCTGGTCTGTCGATCAATGGCAATCCTTTTACCATATTCTTTGTGTGTAGTAGCTTCAGCCCACCAAAATTCAATGTCCAAATTTGAAATGCCACAACCAGGATTCATCTTGGACTTCTGTCTAAAATGCAGCGTGCAAATTAGCGTTGCAATTTTCTTTCTTGTCGAGGAGCTCGACCATTTCTTCACTTTCTGCCTTGAATGCAGCTCATGTGTTTGTCTTCCCTTTCATGTCGGGAACTATCCTCAATGGAAACAAACGATTGCTTGCCATTGGCACTTTTGCTATTAGCTAGTCACTTGGACGCTTGTCTTTAATCACATAGTGATCATCTTCCATGTAGACTCTGTAGCCTTTTTGTATCAACTGTCCAATGCTTAACAAATTATGTTTTAGACCTTCGACATGATAGACATCAGGGATATACTTACTCTTCCCCTATTTGGTTAGAATATCAACAGTGCCTTTTCCTAAAACAGTAACTTGGACATTGTTTCCAAGTGTAACATTAGTTTGAACTGAATTGTCTAGACTGGAAAACAAATTTAAATTACCAGTCATGTGATTGCTGTAGCCTGAATCTAAGTACCATATGTCATGTGGACTTTCTTGAACAACATTGCATTCAAGTGGAGATGTCGATGCCATTAACATTGCGCTTGTCGAAGTGCTGGTGCTGGTCGACTGACTTGGGCTTTGCCTTCCTTGGTCATATTGCTTCTTCCTGCATTCATATGCATAATGACCAAACTTCTTACAATAATGACATTGAATTTTTTATTTATCAAACCTCTGGCCACTTGGTTGACTTGGGTTTTGATTATCTCCTATACCACCGACATTTACAGGACTTTTGTCTCGTCCTCCTCTTGAAGAACTTCTTCCTCTGCCTCTGAAGTTGTTTCTCCCCCTGCCTCTACCACGACTTATGGATGACTGTGCTGCGAATGCACCTTCCAATGATGTTTGTGTTCTACTGAGTTTGTGTTCATGATTGATGAGTGAAGCTTGCAGCTCATCAATGGTAAATGTCGACATGTCTATGTGTTCTTCCAAGGTCACAACCAAGTTTTCAAATCTTGGGGGAAGAATTCTAAGAAATTTTTCAACAACCCTTCGGTATTCTATGGCTTCTCCATGATATTTCAGTTGGTTTATCAAACCAACAACTATGGTGTAGAATGTGTCTACATTCTCTGAATTTTTCATGAACAGAGATTCAAAATCTCTTCTCAAAATATGCAGCTTGGATGTCCTTACCTTATCCAAACCTTGATAGGCAGCCTCCAATGTATCCCATGCTTGCTATTAGAGGAATTTTGGGGTTTAAAATGGGCCTCCTAAGGAAAATAATAAAATAATAGTTAAAATAATAAAATAATAGTTAAAATAATAAAATAATATTGATTAATTTTGGAGGAAGAAAGAAAAAAACTACTTTTTGTGTTCGTATTTTTGACATATCTCCCTGTGTTTTTAATCAAATTTCGATCGGGAGAGCTCATTGGATGCAGAATTTGATTCCACATCCAACGACTACCCACACTGCATACTTTTGATGGACCCTGCTACCCCAAAAACAAGAAATACCTGAAAAAACGTGATGATGATGTCATCATCACATTTTTTTAGGTATTTCTTGTTTTTGGGGTAGCAGAGTCCATCAAAAGTATGCAGTGTGGGTACTCATTGGATGCGGAATCAAATTCCGCATCCAATGAGCTCTCCCGATCGAAATTTGAGTAAAAACACAATGAGATATGTTGAAAATATGAACAAAAAAAGTAGTTTTTTTTAATGACAAATATGTCAATTCAACCATTATGGTTGACTTATTTTATTGAAATTCTATTGGTTCTTGAATTCCAACTCACAAAAACTTATTTTGGCACGTTTTCTTATAAGGCCCATTTTAGACCCCAAATTTCCTCTAATGTTAGCATTAGTTTTTGCTGCTACTCTTGGGAGTATGCTTTCATTCATAGCTTGATGTATGTAAAACAGAGCTTTTCCATCTTTCTTCCTCTGTTCTCTCAAGACATCTTTGTCAGCGTGTGTGAGATTGTTATATGCTGCCATGTCTACTAGTTCTGCATAACCATGCTGGACTATCTCCCAGACATCTTGACCTCTAAATAAATCCTTCATTGTTAAAGACCAATATTCATAATTCTTTCTTGTAAAAATTGGAGTTTGTAATGAACCAGAAGTGGAAGCCATTTTTAATTTTTAATTAACTTTCCTTAGAAAATTAATTTTCCACTTTTAAAGACAAGATTTCTTTCTTAAAACTTGCTCTGATACCAGTTCGTCAAAACCAAGCATACTAAACTTGAGTTTAAAGCTCAGTTAATATTAAAATTTAATTTCTATTTTTTCAAGCCGGCCTCTTTTTCTTTTTCTACTTGTCTGGTGAAACTTGTCTAAGTCCCGACTAGACAAATCTATCAACTTTGGTTGGACTTTCGACTCAACTACTTGTAAGTTCTACGGACTGATTTTACTTGGACCACTTGTCACTTCAAAGTCGGCTGACTTCAACCTCTAAGTCGGCTCACCTCTTGGACCTCTCAAGACAGTTGACCTCTACCACCTCTCAAGTAGGCTCACTCAACCGACCTTGTCGGTTCACCTTGGTCGAAATCTAGAGAGTATTTTTCTTACTCTAAAAGACTTAAGAAATTACAAATGCTTTTCACCTCTGAGTAAGATAAAGTAAAAATGGACACATTAACAAATCCAAAGAACTTATAAAACATATACCAAATATGTAGGAACTTTCAGGGGATGAGAAATTTATGGGTTCTTTGATCTTTCACTTAAGTGGTAAATGTAAACAACATTTACACAAGTAAATCTGGAAATAATGTGCGGCCAAATAAACTTGCATTCAACCATAAACTATTTGGAAATAACAAAGGTATTACAAACTTGTCTTTCCAGACTTGTCGGCTCATTGACTTATCCTTTTACAGAGCTTCGGCTCTTCGAGGGAATCACTTACACAGAAGCTTGAGTTTCAACTTGACTCTGTGCTCAGAGTTTTCTCTTTCTCACCGGGAGTTCTCTCTACTGTCTGGTGTCTAGTGACTTGTGTTTAACTTAATTTACAATTTGCTTCTTCTATTTATAGGCAACCTAAAAATTGCTTCTACATGAATCGATTGACTTGCTATTAAAGACTCTAATAACTATCTACCTAACAACTTAACTTCAGAAATATATTCGACTGGTTTACATTGCCGAATCGTGGACTCTTCCCTCTTGTCAGGCTGACTGACAAGATCATACAAACTCTGACAAGTGGGCTAAGAGTCAGGTAGGGATCTGCCAGTAATTACTTTTTCCAACAAGTATACCCTAAGGGGATTTTTTGCTGTCTCTGCCAGGTTGTATGTGCTGCAGCCTCTAGGGCGCAGAGATGCAATTCTAACGCAGATATATGGATTCTCGCGTGGAAAGATTTATCAGATGGATTCAAAACTGAGAAGTTTTGCTATTCTAACGCAAATATTTGGATTCTCGCCTGGGAAGATTTATCAGATGGATTCAAAACTGAAAACTACAGTGAAGTCATCAATCACAATACCGGAAAGGGAAGGCAGCCTCGAATTATTCGTACATGATACAAGGATTTGAAATTTTGTTTCATCAAAAAATTCAGTCAAATATTTAATCAGAGGGATAATTTGGGCAAATCCAGTCCTAATAATGCTTGAAATTTAGTTTTATCTATCTGGATTCACGAAAATGCCAATGAATAACGACAATCCTGGTGTTCAGTTCATTGGATGTAGAGAATGATGATGATGGGTCTTGAAATCTAACAAATTACAAATTGGTTGTAGACAAAACCAAAGAGATGGGCCGTAATTTAAGAAATAATGGCATGTCCTGAGGGTGGATGTCATAGTTCGAGCAAGCAACAAATTTCACAGAATGAATGGCATATTCTGCATTTTTCCCGTATGAGCAAAAGCAGCCCAATACGAACATGATAGACTATTGTACCATTATTACAATTTACGGTCAGAAATATCCAGCCGGCCAATTAATAAGGCTGTATTAATTGGCTTGTTAAATCTCAAAATACTTGAAATCCAACTGACACCTTGCAAGCTGCTGCCACATTAACTGAAAGTATTTTGTCACAATTTACAACACTCTACATAGATAACACAGTCGTATGGGAGAACAGATGGGGATCCAAAACTCCGAGGTTGTTGATGCCACGTTTAGAACAGACAAAATAAATAATTTAAAAAAAAATTAATACAAATTTTGAGGCCTATGTTAAACATGTGTTCTTAAAAAATGTTTTGGTGTACGACCGTATTAATATATCGGACCCGTCACTGAATCTCCCTGTTACGCAGGGACATACACAAAAAAATCTCAGCGCACGATATGCAATATATGATCGTTCTTGAAGTGAAATGGAGTGGCTATTAAAATATAATTACCTGCTAAGATATTACTGAGTTTATATAAACTTCAAAAGCGTCAAATTCTGTTCAATATTATTCATCTTACATGGTATTTCTGAGGGCAATAGCATCTTGCCACGAGTACACAGAACATGACTTACGTAAAGTATTTTAAAGAACAGAAGTAAGATAATACCCAGTATTACTAAAGGCGACAAGGACGTCTGAGGTGTCCTGCTTGCTCAATATCAAGACAATCACATCGATTTAAAATATTCTTTTACTAACTTGTTTATTTTTCAAATGGTTGAGAGATAGTCATGGAATGGAAGACAATTTGAGGGTTTTTTTTTATTCTTCTTATTCTTCTAGTTAAACAAGGTTAAGTGTGAGCTATCCATGCCTAGCTACATTTTATTACGGACATTCTTCGTGTTAACTCTTTATCAACTATCATTTCTTTTTTATATTCTTTTTCTTTTTATCTCACATTCTTCTAGTTATCTGCCATGTTGGTTATCCATTTATAACCTATGAGTTATCGATGCATTGCTACTAGTTATCCATTCATTACCTACCGGTTATTATTTATAATTGTTTATTTCAAATTTTGAACTACTGCCATAGAATCAATCTCTAGAGTACACTTGTCTCATCCTCATCCTCGTCCGTAGATAAAAAACCATAGGTAGGAGTCCACCCTAAATCTCAAATAAACCCCAAATGTCAAATAAAAAAGTCTATCCACTCAATAATTTAATAAAAAATATCCATGCTTAAGTGACACTTTATTTATACATGTTATTATTCTTGTATAAAATTATTTAACCTTCCTCAACCCTAGTTATAAACACCTAAGGTTATATATTATAATTTTGAGTTAGATTATCATTTATACTTTTTCATCTATGGATGAGAATGAGACAAGTGTTTTATCAAATTCAAATTCATAATTAATAATTTCAAAAAAATAAAAAATAACTTAGTTATCACCACTTTTACTTGAACGTGAATCTATATTAACTTCTAAATTAACTATTAGATACACCTATTAGCTTAACTCCAATGACTTTACAGCTATTAGCTTATATTGGATAACTATTATATTTAACTATTATGTAACTATTAGATTTATCCAATAGTGATACAGTTCTATTAAATTAAATTTAAATGAATGTGGTAATTAAAAAGTGGTAGTAAAAAAATATTAGATGAACGTTTAGTTGTACTCCAATGACTTCATCTTTTAGCTTTCCAACTAGACCTTCATTGCATTGAAACCATGCACCCCAAAATAAGCCTTCCATTTGGTAGCATAGAATCATCGGCACTTGTCCGATGATGATACCCAAAAGTGTTGCAATAGGAGCATGTGTGTTAAAAATTAGAAGCAAATAGGCACTCATAAGATTATGTGTGTGCTTCGGTATGAGGAATCCTGAACCGCTAATTAGGAGTCCATGTAGGAATAAAAGCATACATTCTTTAGGATAGTGCACGTGCTAAAAGTTCACATGTATTAAAATATCATGTGTGCTCCTGTGTATATTAAAAATTGGGCCAAGGCCCATTTCTAACCCATTCTACCTGACTCCCCTCGTCTGCAAGCATCCAAAAGTGACATTTGAACACACTAGCACATCAAGTCCACCACCAACACCTCCGAATCATCATCTAGATAGGATTTGAATCCATGATTTGTAGCTTTCTTTTGTTTTTTCAATGAATTAAAAAAATTACATTTGTAAACATTCTAAAAAATCAACCAAAACTAAAACAATTTCTTTTTTGCAATTCATCTCTTCTCCATCACAATGGCCAAAAACTATTATCCAAACCCCCAAACCAACAACTTTGAGGATCACCCAACCACACAAATCCCCGAACCTAATACTAAAGTAAACATTAAGCTTGAGGACAACCTAACAATAGAAGCCCAAACTAACCAACATTTATAGTAGTTAAGCACTATGGTTCAAGATCTTAAAACCATTGGGGAACGTCTCAAAACTAACTCTAGTTAGTTTTTTCATTAACCTCAAGACTAACCTACCTCCTGACATACACAAAAGGTTCCTTTCCATGGATTGGTGGGCATATGATCTATGCAGACAAAATTGGATGAGTCAATGGTTTGTAGCTTTCGGCAAACTTGCTTGCAACAATAGGGAGGTTCCAGTCTATTTTATTAGAAAACTATATGTGGAGTTCATGTTGGGTATGCATCTCAACTACTTTGGCATTAATGATTTCCAGGGGGTTGGTCTTGGATATTCCCAGGATGGACCCACTGCCCGGTTGTTGAGAAAAATATTGCTTATACTTCTTTACATAAATCATCAATCGAGGATAGTAACCTAACAAGGTGCCATGCAAATTATATGTAGAACCAAGTTTAATTGATTACACTAGATAAACTACTCAAAAGAAATCTTAGATAGACTAGATGAATTCACTATCTCTATACTCAAACAATCACTCCTCTAGATAGATCTAAACTGTATGCAAAAGATCTTATTTAGTATTATCATAATGTTAAATTAACAATCTAATCTTGGTGTTCTAAATCTACAAATAGGATATAAACCACACTAGAAATCTTTAAGTGACAATTAGAAAATTGTATGAAGACACTTTGTATGTACCCAACAACCAGTTGTCAAATTGAACAACGATCCTATAATAGTTGTTAGCAGAATGCTAAGGAAACAATTATAATTTGACATTAGATTGAATAGGTACATCTAATCACATTGTTCATGAAAATAGACTAGGAGAATGAAACATCATAGGTATAGAAAATAGGCATGATGGTAAAAGGTATTGGATTAAAAAAGTGAAGCATAATTGAGCGCAAAAATGATAAAAGATGAATCCTAACATTTCCTCCAGGCCTAAAGCTTTACATGTCCTCATGCAACATGCCCCATCACAATTCTCCTTAGGATTCATTCTCTCATGCAACCTCTGTAGCTCTACTCAGGGGATCAAAATTGGTGGAGGCATCTTGTTTTGATCGATGTTTCTTCTGTAGAAACTTAATTTTAAGTACCTTATTGTAGCTCTTCAGGGTATCCCTTTGACGATATCATTTCCTAGATTTTATGAACAATATTTCGTACTTGAAATCCTTTTTTTTTAATTTTCTTTGAGGGTCTGATTCTCTTTTTTTAGATAGGAATCTAATAATTTATACTCCTTTATATTCCTTCTGATCCTTCTCATCTTCTTACTCCCCTTCTTCTTCTAAAACTCCTTAGAAACTTCTAAATATACTCCATATTCCACTGCTCATTCCTACTCTTGTGAATATGAAGAAGGTAAGTTAAGAATATTTCTTCATGTGGGCTTCTCAGGATCAATAGTTTCATCCTCCACTATAGGTGAATTTGGGAAATAATCAGTCATAGAAATAGGGACCTTAATTTCTTCTTTTGGAAGAACCATTGCTGTATGATGTTCAAATCCCAACTTGATGGTTGGTATTTTGTGAGGATTTTTTTATCCTATTTCCCCCATAGGAGCAAAAATTTCTTGAACAACAGGTCATGTGAGATACTTTTCATGCTCAATCATTTCAACCTCTAAGAAGGTAAAGTCAAAAACATAATCAGTCATGAATTCATAATTTTCATGTTCAACTCCCATAAAACAATCTTTGTTATCTATTTGTGATGTTAATATTTCATTTCAATCTCCATGGTCTCCTTCGATTCTTCATACTCTATTTCTTGAAGAGGAGAAGAGAGATCTTTGATGGAAAACCATGTGCAAGGCTTCCTTTCTGCACTCCCTATGATCACCAATTCATATTCTTCCCCAATATCCTGTACATCTTGTTGAGACAATTATTTGGCTCTGCTTCTTGTGACTCTAATAGTCACCTCTGTTGTCCCATCCTCTTTTGACATTTCCTTAATCTCACTATATTTTATTTTTTCCACTTTTCCTTTGGCGGGGATTTCTTCTTGGTGTTGATTACCGTGTCTTACTAGGAACATCTATAATTTCAACATAGGGTTCTCTTTGGAAAGAAGAGTTTGTAGTTCCTTTCTTTGAGGATTTCTCCTCCACTTCTTGAATTTTCCTTTTACCATGTGAGGTCTGGATTTTGGTAGAAGTTTTTCTTATTGGTATTCCTTTATTAATTCCATCTTCATGTATTAGTTCAAGAACGTCCTCTTCTCCTAGAGAGCCTCCTTATACATCCTTCCCTATTTCCTTGGTAGGGAAAGCTTCGGACATCTTCACTGGTTTTGTCTCTATCCCCCTCGAAGAGTCTCCCTATACATCCACTTCTTTTTTCTTAGTGTAGAGAGTTTTAATATTCTCCATAATATCTCACTCCAAGTCCTTCGATGAGCCTCCTTGTGCATCATTTCCTTTTTTCCTAGTAGGAGATACTTCAGACTTCTTTATCGATTTTATTTTTAGTACCTTCTGAGTGACTAATTCCACCATAGAAGACTATATTACTAGGATTATATCTGAGGCTTTACTTTTAATAGAATTGTTCAATCCTTTGAGCTTTAGTGAAATTTTTTGTCTTGGGTTCGGCTCCTCCTCTCGTGATACATTTGAGCAAGCCTTGGAAAATATTTAAAAAGTATTGATTAGATGCCAAGAGGAAAACCTTTCTTTGAGTAATAAGAAATAAAAAATGTTCTTAAATAGGGGATTAGTTTTAGGACATGTTATATTTTGTAGGAATTGAAGTAGATTCCCCTAAAATATTAGTCCTTTCAAAGATAGCAATCCCAAAAAATCAGAAAGAGGTGAGGATTTTTCTTGGCCATGCTGGGAAATATAGGTGATTCATTTAGAAATTCACTCAGAACATTGCTCCTCTATTTAAACTATTGGATAAATATGTTAGTTTTCTCCGGGATGATAGTTGTCAGCATGCTTTTGAGAATATTAAAAATATTTTTTCTGCCATGCCTATAGTGAGAGGGCATAATTTGTACCTCCCATTTCACATATCCACGGATGTCTTAGACTCTACTCTAGGGAATTCCCTTGCAAAAAAATAAAACCAGATCCATTATGGCATTTATTATATTAGCAAAAACCTTGTGCACCTACCGAGTTTAAATACACCATTACAGAAAAATAATTCTTATGAGTAGCACACGCTATAAGTAAATTTATGCATTATATTATGGGATACAAAGTCTATATTAACACCTATAATTCTTCTATAATATATTTCATGAAAAAAATAGTCACAAATGGAAGAATTACGCGATGGATCTTGTTGATGCATAATTACAATATTACAATTGTGGATAGACCATGTAAGAAAAATATGGTTGCTAACTTCCTTTATAGATTGAAAAATGAAGGTAGTGTTGTTCTTCTAGATGATAGTTTCCCTAATGAACATCTATTTGCAATTTCTACTCACTCTCCTTGGTTTGTGGACATTGCCAACTATTTAGCCACAAGGAAGCTTTCTTAACATTTGTTGTCAAGACAAAAGAAAAATATCATTAGAGAAAGTGTTGTCTATACATGGGTTGGTGGTGAACTATTTCACATAGGCCTAGATCTCATCATCAGGAGCTGTGTTCAAGAAGATGAAAAAATTGATATTTTAAAGGCTTGCCATCACAATCCATGCGATGGGAATTTTGTATATTGAAGAAAATATTATAAGGTACTACAAATAGGATATTATTGGCATATTGTCTTTAGTGATGCCAAAAAAATTGTTAAAGGTTGTGACCGTTACCAAAGGTTAGGACAAGAAGTACAATCCAATGAAATTCCATTACATCCATAGTTGTTGGTTGAGCCATTCGAAAAATGGGTTGTATATGTTGTATGGCTCATCACTCCAATAACAAAAAGGAATAAATACATTCTCAAGTTTGTACTAACTACATGACCAAATGGGTGGAAGGTAAGGGTTTTTTTTGAGCCAATGAATAGTTAGTTGCAAACTTTATACATGAATATATTTTTACCAGATTTGGAGTTACAAGGGAGATTGTCACAAACCAAGGGACTTAATTTCCTTATAGAATCATCAAGTCGATATGTGAGCATTACCTGATTAGAAATATAGCTTCAAACCCATATCATCCATAATAAAATGATTATGCAGACTCCACCAAGAAGGTTCCATAGACCATTTTAACAAAGAGAGTGTAGTCCAACAACAATGATTGGATGGATCGAATGCCATCAACATTATGGGATTACATAACTAATTAGAGGAACATCACAAGATTCACTCTTCATAAATTGGTATATGGTAAATAGGTCCTACTCCCTATATAATTCCAAATTTAGAATTTCAAAAGTACATTGGATATAGGAATGGAGTTAATAAAGGCATGATATCATAGGATATTGTAGTTGAATCCATTGGATGATATTAAGAAGGATGTTATTCAGAAAACTACCCTAGTTCAATAGAAAAGGAAAACATCGCATGATAAACTGATTAGAAATAAAATGTTCCATCCCGATCATTGGGAACTTGTAATGGCCCAACTTGAAATTTCTAGATAAATGCACAATTTGGGCAAATTCAGGTTTAACTAGTCGACTCTAGTGGTTCCTAATGGTACCAAACGGTCCCGAATTTGAAATGGAATTATGTGATGAGTATTAATACCACTAAATAGACCCTATGATCACTTTAGGTAATAATTATTTCCTCTTCAACTTAGTTTGGGGCTGATGACAAAAAGGGAAAAATTACTAGGAAATTGTAATGAAACCCCCCCTATGGTGTAGGAAAAATGGGCCTCCCAACTCATGTATGACCCTCCCAAGTTTGTAAGAAGAGAATGGGGAATTATATAAGGCCTCATGTACTGTCATTATACATTTTTATTATTTCATAAATCAGTTTAAATATTTCCACATTCGTTTGATAACTTTCAACAAAATTACTTAAGGGGAAATGACATTAATAACACCATTTTGACTCATAAAAAGAAAATGGAATGGTTTAGAAAAGGAAATAATGAATGGATATCATGTACAGAATAAAAATATATTTATCAACAACATTTAACATCATAGTAATTCCTTAATACAGATCAGATGTACATATCTCTTTCGAAATAGAAACAGACACATGGAAACTAGTCAACTAGTAGCTTGGAAATGTGGGCATTTTTGCACAAGTATTTCTGAAAAAATCGGCTTACAAAGCATGATGATACCATATTATAGAGCTAAAAATCATGTACCCAATATTGGGAATCAGCTAAGCTAATCCAAGCACAAGAACCATTCTCACAAGTGCACCATCATAGGAAAACATGGGGAATAGTGAGATGGGGATGAAAGAATGGGAAAATAGATGAGTCACAAACTCTATCAGCCTCCAATATGAACCAAAAACTTCATTTATATCCATATCATAGGTTTGGATGGCCTCTCCAACATCCAATTTGGATAGGAATCCAACTCCCTCAAAATTGACTCACTAGTGGGGAGAGTGAACACTCATTGTTCAATGGACAAGCTAATGCTTTCCAAAACGCCAAAAGAAAATTATCAAATGATAAAAATCCATTATCCTTCCTCATGAAATCTTATTATAATCATCATAGGGTCCCAAAATGTCGAATTTACCTCCATAGGATTCCTTCGACTCATCCTAGTGGTTTAGTAACCCCTATGCCACTTGTCCTCTTCCTCATGCTTCAATTCTCTTCCAAATATAAATGGATGACACTAACCCAAAAATCCACACTCTTGGAGGATATTTTTAGTCCTTTCATGTCATATTTTCATATTTCTACAATCAGGTATACAATCAGGTCTGAATTTGTCATAGAATATTTCATCATAGTTGTCATAGAGTGCAAGGAATCTCTCTCCAAGTGGCACACCTTGTCTTCCAAGTCTCTTCCTCTTCCATGGGAGTTACTACTATTTACCAATTCTAATTACTTGGCTCATGATATGTTACGTGACACCTCATCACCTCCCAAGAACGTTTCGTTCCCCATAATTTTGAATTTGGAGATAGGTTATGACAAGTGTAGGGAGGAATCTAGCCACCCGAGGTCTCCATGATCCTCCAAGTGTCTCCATGAAGAAATTACACTTTATTATATCCAAATTTATTATTTATATGACCCAATCGAACGTGCATATGGTAAAATAAGTTTATCTTGGGTCTCATAGCTCCCTTATTGCAAAATTTAATTCCTCAACCTCAACCTAGGGAACTAGTATGTTGGTGAAACATTGTTTGCTAGTAGCCTTATTGGGATAGGGACATGAAATTACTCCACATCCAATATTGCTTGTCCTCAAGCAATTCCATGTTTGGATGCTACAAAATTTGTTCATCTTCCCAAGTGGCTTCCTCACTAGGCAAGTCCTTCCATTGTAACAACCATTCTCTTATAGTTCTCCTTCTTAACACCCTTTCCCTTGTCTTCAATATTCTTTCTGGAATGAGAATAAGTTGTCCTTAGTCATCCAAGGGAGTTAATGTTTCTGAAATTTAAATATGCTTCCCTATCACCTTCTTCAAACATGAAACATGAAATACATTATGAATTTTACTTCCCGATGGAAGCTCCAATTCATATGCCACTTCTCCAACTTTTCAAACCACTTTGTAGGGACCATAAAACCTTGGTTTGAGCTTTTCGGAACCTTTACCTTTTATGGTGGTTTGTTTGTAGATATGCAACCACAAATATACCAAGTTGTTGACTTGGAAGTTTTTCTCTAGTCTATGTTGATCTGCATATTGTTTTTATTGATTTTGGGAAACCTGCAAGTTATATTTCATAACCTTCAATATTTCTTGACTTTCTTAAATCCAATCCTTTGGTTTTGGAGCTCTACTATCACCAGATATGTGGTCAATAAAAGTAGATTCATCATAACCATAAATTTCTTTGAAAGGAGACATTCCAATGGACATATGAAAAGTAGTTTTATAGAAAACTCACCCAAATGCAACCACTTGATCCATGCCTTTTTCTACCCACTAACATAGATCCTCAAGTAGCCCTCCAACCACTGATTCACCCTCTCTGTTTGGCCATGAGTTTGTGTATGATAGCTTGTGCTAGGATTCAAATTTTTCCCCAACATTTTGAAGAGTTCTTGCCAAAATGCACTCAAACAAATGGTATATCTATTACTAACAATTCTCTAGGGAATCCCATGCAATCTGGAAAAAAATATATTTAAAGAATAGATCAACCACTTGTGCAATAGTGAAAGTTGTATTAATATCAAAGAAATTAGAAATTTTTTTGAGTCTATCCACCACTATAAATATGCAATCCTTACCAAGTACTTTGGGTAAACCAATGATGAAATCCATGGAAATTCTCTCCCATTTTTGCTTTGGTATAAACAAGGGGTGGTGTAAGAGGCCAACTGGATTATTGTGTTCCACTTTGTTTTACTGACATGTTGGGAGTTCATTAACATATTTAATACCATCCTTATTCAACCCTTTCCAAGAGAATATTTCAATATTTATATGTTTTGAAGAAACCAGGGTGGCCTACTAGAGGAGAATCATGAGCTGTCTTCAAGAATTTCACCTTCAAACTCGAACCAGGGACCAAATAGATTCTATATTTGTTGTAGATGATTCCTTCAAACACCTAATACTTATCATCATGGTTAGTCCCATAAAAAATTTCAGTAGAAATCTTTATCCTTGCCATATTCTACTTCTAATATAGCTTTCCAATATTCTACAACATCCATTAGAGATATAGAAGGTATTCTAGACAAGGAATATGTTACCACATTATTCTTTCCCTTCACGTATTCAATATAAAAATAAAATGATTGAACCTTAATCACCCACTTTTTTTCCTTTCATTTAGATGCTTTTGAGTGAGGAAGTAACTTAAGCTGTTATGGTTAGTCTTGACCAAAAACTTATTTCCCACCAAGTATTTCATAAACTTGATCAAAGCTTGCATGATGGCTAAAATTTATTTGTCATAAACAGAGTAAAGCTTCTCATGTGGTTGTAGCTTCCTACTCTCAAAATCTATTGGGTGTTTTCCTTTATTTAAGACTACTCCAATTCCCTCCCCTGATGCATCACACTCCAAGAAATTTGGTTTAGAAAAATAAGGAGATGCGAGAATAGGACAATTGCTTATTACCTCTTTCAATCTTTGGAAATATGTTTTAGCCTCTTCATGCCGTTGGAAAGAATCCTTCTTTGTCAAATCACTGAGAGGTGAAGTGAGTTAGGAGAAGCCCTTCACAAATTTTCTATAGTAGGTAAAAATACCAATGAATTTGTTAGCACTCTATTTGCAACAGTCGAGTTATGGGCTTGGAAGAATTCAGAAGGGTCCCGTTCAATGAAGAATTATATGAACACCCTTCAGGTTATCCAATGGAAAATTTTTGTCCGATGAAGAAGAGGGCTTGATCTATGGAGGTAGATCCTTCCAAAGGTCAATGCATGCAGCAACGGAAATGAGATAAAGAGGCGTCGTAGATCAATGATCCGGAATTAGAACAGAGAAGATCAATGATAGAGCATGGTTCCACAGGTTGAAAGATGCAAGGAAATATCTCAGTTGGGTATTCCTGAAGCCTGTTAAAGGGGAAAATCAATGAAAGCCTGAGATCCAAGCAAAGCCCGATCGACGACCTGAGACGATTTTGCTGGGAAAACATGCTCGGTGGAAGGAGCTTTCCCAAACCGTGAAACAGGTTAAAAGGTGGAAATATCTGACGACGGAGATGGGAGCATAAGCAGATCCATGGATCTAGATGATTTCATGATCCAAACTTGTGTGAATAAAGTCGTGATTCCAAATCGCGAAAAGTAGTACCGGCTGCAAAGATACACGGTCACGACAAAAGCGGGAATAAATCTACATCGTGGTTCATTTCGCAATCCGAACTAGTGCAGACAAGTTCAAAATCTCAATTCACGAGAAGCGGTAGGGTCCGCTTCGATCAACGGTTGCATGGAGAGGTCGATCTCAATCGACGGACAAGAAACATACTACGATCTGAAGCTGCTCGCTGGATCAAGGAAGGAGGAATTGGCAACAGAAGTTAAAAAAACATGGACTACGGATGTGAGAGAACCCTGAATCGAAGGGCTGAAAAGGCCTCAAGGTTGTAGGTATCACATCCAGCGCAGATCTGACAGTATAAGAGACATTTGCACGCATGATCTACCTTCCAAAAGATTAATTGATTCCCTAGACGCCATTTGTTGCATGCATACAGGTAAAATCATCCCTGTATTGGGGTTGTATCACCTAAAGATGGACAGCCTCCATGTGGTTTGGCATGCGGAAGTGAGGAAAGTAACTAGTGAATCCACTCTTCACATGGGGCAAGGCAAGCACGATGTGGGAGACCAGTCTATTTCCTACGTCACAAGAGCAAGGGTGTGTGAGAACGTCCACTCCATGTGCTTTGCAGCATGGTCGACTACATAGGGAGGAACCCGAAAATATTTCCCACGGAAAACGGTAAGGTGTCGCAGCCAACAAAGTGACGTGACTAGATCCCTGATAGGTAAAAGATCACTTGGCCCATGCCCTCACACATGTCAGCACCGAGACACTCGATGACAGAATGTGCGGGAATTCTGACCGGTCATTACAGAGTCTAGTCCTGTAGCCTTATATATATACCTTTGTAATGCTGAGAATGAGCTAACATACTTTCAGAGCCTGAGGTTCTGTTTTGTTGCGAGTCCATAGAAATTCAGGAAATTGGTGATGGCAATCTGGTTCGAAAAGATTGTCTGTCTGGGTGTGCTTATGGTTGGTGAGATAATTTCCATGCTTACCCATCGCCTTGGTTTTCCATACCAAGGATGACACCAGCCATCAGGGTGCAGATGTGAAGAATTTTTAGATATACACCTGCCTTCAGATACCCGCACCTCCAGTGCAGGTGCGTTTCCTGGACACTCACTTCCTGTAGGTGTTTTTTAAGGAACCCCTCATGCCATCGCTGCCTCTAAAGCCTCCACAGAAGAAGAAAGTTATGTTCTACGCTTTGTAGGAGTAGTTGTTAGGATGGGACCATTAGGGGTCCAGTTCCTGCACAACCCTATTTGTGAATTCCACTTGCCAAAGGTGATGGGGCTAGTGGAGGTATGCTCCACTGTATTGCCTATGGGAGAGTCCACCTCACAAGAGGTGAGGAGTACAAGAATGACAAGCCATTGCAAAGGCTTTCCCTGGCCAGGAGAAATATGACCCTTCCTCGAGACCCCACATATAACAGTGTTTCCCAAAGAGGGTGGGGCTACATAGAATATTGAGCAGGGGAAAGATGCAAACTGTCCTGCTAGTTTGTGTCCATGCAGAAAGCCGCCTTTGAAAATGGAGGGGACACAATTTTTTTTTACAGAAAAGCGGCGTTATGCTGACTCAACAAACCGAGTAAGAGGTCCAAAACCTAATAAATGATGACTCACCTAAAAGAGACCAGAAGGGGCGTCATACTCAAGATTCACAACAACACTTCAAACTGTCACCCAGGCTGAGCGTGCCCACTTGCTCCATAATTTTTGTTAACATTCTTAAACTGTGGTGATAGTACCACATTGTAACGCTGTTATTGTCTGATTATGACTGAAAACAATATTTAGGTTTTGTTTCGGGGAATAGTCTCAGTACCAAGATAGTATAAATATACTCCCGGTAGAGGGAGATAGGGGTCGGTTGGGAAACTTTGAAGGGATGAGACTCTCCATTGTACTTGGTCTCTGGTGTTCGTGTTATGAATAAATTTTCATGGCAGAGATTCCTGTGTTGTCTTTTCTTTCAATATGTAATTTTCTTACGTGAAATGTTCATCTTGTTTTCATTCCAGTTTGTTAATTTCTTTCATGTCTGAAATAAGTGTATAAGATTTTGGAATTCATACATGTTATTCTTTGTCTGTTATTTCAAATATTCATTAAATATTTCTTCCAAAGTCACATAGAATTCATCCTGTAGATGCTCTGCCTGATGGACTATTTCCTCTCATCTACTAATCACCTGCTAAATATCTCTTGATTGTAAGATGGACGGCAATATTTCCTCTAGTTGTAAATTCATGCCATTCTTTACCTCCTACAATATGTTCCCTACCCAGATCATTGACCCCATTTCCCAATGGTCCCCTTCTCTGATGGTCCCACCTACATCTTACATTGATGCACCTTCCCTATTCAGGAGTTTGCCCTCCTGACCATTTTTTATTGAATATCTTACGTGAGTAAATATGGTAAGTAATCGAGAGATCCCTCTCTAACTATGTCGGTCTAGAGGCTTAGTATAAATTGGTTATGTTGTTTCCCAGGAGAGAGCCCTTTCCGCCAACCTCTGGGCCCAATCCCGGTGCTAACAAACTGGTGACGTTGTCGGGGACAAGATTGAAGATCATCCATGGGAAGAATGAAATTGTTTTAGATTTGGTTGTGGATGGTGAACAACAATCATACATAAAGAAGGTTGTGTACTTTTCACCTGGCGACTCCACTCTTAAAGGATTCAGAATTTAGCGACTTCGTTGGTGGTACGACCCGAAAATCAAGTTGTTAGAAAGAACCGACAGACTCCACTGGGGAAAATGAGCCCCTTGTAAGGCCCGAAAATGCATGGTGAAAGGGTAAGATACTTGATTCTCCATTTCTTCCAATATGCCTTGTCTTTCCTTGTAAGTTTGTTCTTATCCTTTCCTAAATTTATCAAAATACCCTTCCATGGTTCATTTTGCTCGGAACAGAGCTATGAATATATTTTTGTATATCCTTCTTTACGAATTGAAATCATTGCATTATCTTGTACATCTGATTTTGACCAAGATCTTTCACCTGAATCTCATGAAATTAAAGGTCACCCTTGTGAACCTCATGAAACCTCAGTTAGAAAGATATCTATATCGCCTAACCTAGTCTCTCCCAGTATTCCAAGCTGATACAGGCCACTACAATTTCCTCCTATCCTCCATTATTTTCCTACGAATAATTATAGGTACCTCCCCAAATTTGATGGAGAATCCAAAGACTTCACTGCTAAGAAACACTTACAAGCCTTTGAGCATTTCTTTGACCTTTTTGAGATAGAACATGATGATGTTTGCATGAGGGATTTTGCCCAGTCCTTGCAAAGAGATGCTAAATAATGGTTCAAACACTTGTAGCCTAAGTTCATCAATACCTGGGAAGAGTTTTCTTGCACCTTTTTGAAATTTTGGGGTAGGAGGCGGCCACTAGATCAAATGCTTTCAGAATTTTATTCCCTGAAGAAGCATGAGGGTGAGGCCATATCTAGTTTTAATAGAATATTTGCAATCTTTTATTATAACATGCCCAAGGAAGTCCAACCTCTTGAAAACACTACCAAAATCTATTATGCAACTACCTTTCCTCATAAACTGTCATTACTTCTTTTGGAGAGAAAATCAACCACTCTGCAACACATGTTTACTGATTGTTTGGAGGTTGAAGAAAACATTAAGATGTCTCAGAAGGTGTCAGGTCAAGACAATGGTGGTGAAGTAAAGGATACATTAAAATTGGTTGGGCCACATAAACGAAGGGGGGTATCCCCTGTTGGGATAAATCTTTCCCTTACCAGGAGAAAACATGATCAACCTGATATAGAAGTAGATAGTTCTGCCATTTTATTTTCTCAAGGTTGCAATCTACTTAGCACCTAGTCCATTAATGGTGATTTTAAAAGGGATTTCAGTGTACCTATGTATGATGAGTATGAGGAGGAGTACCTGGAGGCTATATCCAAAGAGCCAGTTATAGAACTAAGGCCCGCTTATGGAGAAAATCAAGCTGCAATCCAAAATCAGAAGGCTGAGAAAGGAAAGGATGATAAGTGTGTTGAAGGTGATAGTCTACCCTTATGTTATTCCTCATTCAAATTAATAAGGCACAGACTTAAAGCCTCTAAACGGAAACCAAAGTTAGAGGATATGGTGCATTCCATAGACTTATTTGGAACATAATATGATAAGGAGGAACAATTATGCAGTCCCTCTCCACTTATTGATGCATCAAGAATTTGTGATGAGGCATTGGGTCACAAAGAAGGAGGTAATAGTTCTCAAATATATTCCTTCTTTGACTTTTTACCTTCAGGAATATCACCCTATAGAGAAGGATTGTGCTTGCTCGATGATGTTGAAGAAAAATATGATCCCCATGCTGAGGCATATAAAGAAGGTGAAGTTCTAGCTCGAGAAGTTCTGAACGAAAGAGTGGATGTTTCCTTTAAAAGAAGCCATGGGAATCTCCTTCGAAGATCTTTCAAACATCGGTTTGATATCTCTCCATAGGAAGGGCGTTTCGAACAGAGTTCCCATGATGAACAAAGGATAGAATACACTGAAATTTGTTATACTTTCTATGACCCCATAGCAGAGTACATGACGAGACTGGGTAATGGTAATGACTAGTTATATATCTGCTGTAAGGATCAATTTATTTGTTATAGACTGCTTCCATTATGCATTTCATATATGTCCTTATTCAATCATGAAAAGGAAATAAGATTATTGGATAAGTAAGTTGCTTGATTGGCTTCATTGGAAGTCATAGTACACTTGATTAGGCATGTGTGCTAAATTAGGTAGAGTAGGTAGGAACAAATAAGCTCAAAAATCATTGAGCATTTCCTTCAATACTGTTTAGTTTGTTCTCATTTTCAGTTGTAAGTACAGGTTTGCAGTCACAACTATTCTCAGTTTTAGAGTATGGTTAAGAGCATAGTTTGCAGATTGACATAAATTTTCTACAGTAGTAGCTCAGAGAAGGTTGAATCTTTCAAAGGAAATATTGGGGGAAACCCAATGGAGTTAGCACTTGGTCTACGGGGGTTCTTTGCTACCTCATTGGGAGGATAGAATCCCTCGTGGAGCCAGCTATTAGCACTCTGTTTGCAACAGTCGAGTTATGGGCCTGAAAGAATTCAGAAGGTTCTTGTTCAATGAAGAATTATATGAACACCCTTCAGGTTATCCAATGGACAATTTTTGTCAACTAGGACCGTTAGATGAAGAAGAGGGCTTGATCTATGGTGGTATATCCTTCCAAAGGTCAAGGCATGCAGCAACGAAAATGAGATAAAGAGGCACCGTAGATCAATGATCCAGAATCACAAAGGAGAAGATCGACGATAGAGCATGGTTCCATAGGCTGAAAGATGCGAGGAAATATCTAAGTTGGGTATTTGAGAAGCCTGTTAAATGGGAAAAGCAATGAAAGGTCAAGATCCAGGCGAAGCACAATCGACGGCCTAAGACAGTTTCACTGGGCAAACATGCTCGATGGAAGGAGCTTTCCCAAATCACGAAATAGGTTAAAAGGCAGAAATATCTAACGACGGAGATGGGAGTATAAGCAGATCCATGGCCTTAGTTGATTTCGTGATCCAAACTTGTGTGAATAAGGTCGCGATTCCAAATCACGAAAAGTGGTACTGGCTACAAAGATCCACGGTCACGACAAAAGAGGGAATAAATCTATGGTCATGGTTCATTTCATAATCTGAACTAGCGCAAACAAGGTCAAAATCTCAATTCATGAAATTTTGTAGGGTTTGCTCCGATCAACGGTCGCATGGAGAGGTCAAATTCGATTGACAGACAAGAAACATACCACGATCTGAAGCTGCTCACTGGATTAAAAAAGGAGGAATTGATAGCAGAAGTTAAATAAACATGGACAACGAATGTGAGAGAACCCCAAATCGAAGGGCTGAAAATGCCTCAAGGCTGTAGGTATCACATCCAGCAGAGATTTGACAGTAGAAGAGACATTCCCATGCATGATCTGCCTCCCGACATATTAATTGATTCCCCATACGCCATTTGTAGCATGTATACAGGTAAAATTATCCCTGTATCTGGGTTGTATCACCTAAAGACGGGCATCCTCCATGTGGTTTGGCATGCGGAAGTGAGGAAAATAACCAACGAATCCACTCTTCACATGGCGCAAGGAAAGCACGACGGGGGAGACCAGTCTGTTTCCTACGTCACAATAGCAAGGGTGTGTGAGAACGTCCACGCCATGTGCTTTGCAGCATGGATCAACTACACAGGGCAGCACCCAAAAATATTTCCCATGAAAAATGGTAAGGTGTCGCAGCTGACGAAGTGACGTGACTAGATCCCCGACAGGAAAAATATCACTTGGCCCATGCCCTCACACATGTCAGCACCGAGACACTCGATGACAGAATGTGCGGGAATGCTGATCGGTCATTACAGAATCCGGTATCGCAGCCTTATATATATACCTTTGTAATGTCAGGAATGAGCTAACATACTTTTAGAGATTGAGGTTCTGTTTTGTTGTGAGTCCATAGAAATTCAAGAAATTGGCGATGGCAATCTGGTTTGAAAATCTTGTCCATGTGGGAGTGGTAATGGCTAGTGAGAGAATTTCCACGCTTACCCGTCACCTTGGTTTTCCATAACAAGGATGACACCATCCATTGGGGCATAGATGTGAATAATTTTGAGAGATAAACCCGCCTTCATATACCCACACCTCCAGTGGCATGTTTCCTAGACACTCACTTCCCGTAGGTGTTTTTGCAGGAACCCCTAGTGCCATCGCTGCCTTCGAAGCCTCCACACAAGAAGACAGTCTTGGGATACTCTCTGTAGGAGTATTTGTTCGGATGGGGGCATCAGGGGTCCAGTTCCTGCACAACCCTATTTATGAATTCCACTTGCCAAAGGTGATGGGGTTGGTGGAGGCATGCTCCATTGTATTCCCTATGGGAGACCGCACCTCACAAGAGGTGAGGAGTACAAGAATGAAAAGCCACTACAAAAGCTTACCGTGGCTAGGAGCAATACGACCCTTCCTCCAGACCCCACGTCTAACAGTGTTACCCGGAGAGGGTGGGTCTACAGAGAAGGTTGAGCAAGGGAAAGATGCAAAATGCCCTCCCAATTTGTGTCCATGCAAAAATCCTCCTTTGAAAACAGAGGGGACACAAAACTTTTTGACAGAAAAGGGGCATTATGTTGACTCAACAAACCGGTTAAGAGGTCCAAAACCCAGTAAACAATGACTCACCTAAAAGCGACCAGAAGGGGAGTCATACTCAAGGTTCACAACAACACTTCAAAATGTCACCCAGGTCGAGTGTGCCCACTTGCTCCATAATGTTTGCTAACATTTGTAAATCGTGGTGATAGTACCACATTCTAAAGATGTTATTGTCTGATTGAGGCTGAAAACAGTATTTAGGTTTTGTTTTGGGGAATATTCTTAGTGCCAAGATAGTATAAATATACTCTTGGTAGAGGGAGATAGGGGTTGGTTGTGAAAATTTCAAGGGCTGAGGCTCTCCATTGTAATTGGTATCTAGTGTTCATGTTATGAATAAATTTGTAGGGGAAGGATAGTCTTTCATGGTAGAGATTCCTGTGCCATCTTTTCTTTCAATATGTAATTTTCTTACGTGAAATGTTCATCCTGTTTTCACTTTGTTAATTTCTTTCATGTCTGAAATTAAGTGATTAATAGTTTGGAATTTGGAATATGGTAGAGATTCCACTTTGTTAATTTCTTTCATGTTTGAAATAAGTGATTAATAGTTTGGAATTTATACATGCTATGATCCGTCTTTTGTTTCATATAATCATTAATATTTCTTCTAAAGTTATGTAGAATTCATCTTGTAGATGCTCTGCGTGATGGGATGTTTCCTCTCATCTACTAATCACCTGCTAAATATCTCTTGATTACAAGATGGACAAATATATTGCCTCTCGTTGTAAATTTATGCCATTCTTTACCTCCTGCAATATGTTCCATACCTGGACCATCGACCCCATTGTCTAATGGTCCCCTTCTCTGATAGTCCCACCTACATCTTACATTGACGCACCTGGCCTATTCAGAAGTCTGGCCTCGTGACCCTTCTCGATTGAATATCTTACATGAGTAAATTTGGTAAGTAAGAAAGATATCCCTCTCTAACTGTACCGGTCCAGAGGTGCAGTCTAAAGTGGTTCTGTTGTTGCCCTGGAGAGAGACCTTTCCGCCAACCTTTGGGCCCAATCCCAGTGCTAACAGAATCTTTTCAATTCAGTGATATTTTTGGGCCAAGGACATTCTATAATGGATTTTATTTTTTCCATGTCCACCTTCACACTGTTTTGACCAATGATGTGCCCAAGGTATAGAAGGTATTTCAAACCAAACTCACATTTTGACATCTTAACAAACAACAATTGATCATGCAGAGTTTTTAATACCACTTCTAGATGATGCAAATGTTCCTTCCATGTTTTAATGTAAATAATAATTTCATTGAAGAAAACTAGTACAAACTTACGAAGTTTCTTGTGGTAGATATTTTTCATGCGTGATTGGAATGTGGTAGGAGAATTTGTCAATCCAAAGGTCATGGAAGCAAACTCAAAGTGACCATAGTGGAATCTGAAATAATTATTTAGTCTATCTTCCTCCCTAATTCAAATTTGATGATAACCATATCTAAGATCAATCTTTTAGAAGAAATTTTCTCTATGGAGCTCATCCATGATCTCATCAATCCTTGGGATGGGATATCTATTCTTCACTTTCTTCTTGTTCGAGGCTCTAAAATCAATGCACATCCTTAATGTTCCATCCTTTTTCTTTACTATAACAATTGAAGAAGCATAATGGCTTGAACTAGGCCTTATGAGACCCAATTTCAAAAGTTCTTTAATGGCCTCCTCAATCTCATCTTGAATCCTTTTTGGGTGTCTATAAGGTTTCATTTTGATAGGTTGGATTCCTATATATAAATCAATGGCATGCTACACCCCTCTATACATTGGTCTCCCTAGGGGAAGGTCTCCAAAGATATTCTCATACTTACCCAAGAACTTCTCTATATCCTTAGTATGTTTGGAAACCTTCAAGTTAGGCTTAGAATATGTTACCAAACATTCAGCAATCCATTCAATGTCTCCATGCTTCAAGATAGACCTCATACTATGAGAGGACACTACTTGATATGGGTAAGTGTGCATTCCTCTCAACAATATTGGTTTCCATTTGAATTTTTGAATCTCATTTTAGGGACTTGGTAGTTCACTATATTCTTTCCTAAATAATATAACTATTGGAATCCCAAAACCACATTTGTATCATCCACATTCACTACATAAAAGTTGTGAGTAATAGTATGATTTCCTATAGTAACTTGAAGCTTTCGAATCCATTTGGTGCAGTCCATAGAATTGTTACTTGGAATGATGATTGTGAAACCATTAAAAGTTTTAGTTTGTAGCTTCCTCCTTTCCTCCAAGGCTGAACCTTTAAAGTTATGAGTGGCTCCTCCATTCAATAGGATCGTAACCTTTTGGCCTTGTATGTTACCCTCGAGTCTAAGGGTGTGAACTATAGGTACACCTAAAAGTACTGCAATTTTTGCTATATCAGGAGTGGCTTGTTCTTCTTCTTCTATTTCATACCCCTCTTCTTGGGCTGCAAGTTGTGTTCCTTCCTCCACTCCCACTTCCTAAACTTCAGAGAAAACTTCAATGTAGTGTGCCTTCCCTTTTGCACACATATGATCTAGAATCCAAGGTTGCTGACATGTGAAGCACAATTTATTTCTTTTGAGCTCTTATTTTCTTGGCCCTTCCTTACACTCCTTGAAAAAAGAGTAATTTTTCCATGTTTTCCCCCCCTCTTTGAATTTGTAAGTAAAATTAGGCTTAGGGGGGGATCTGTTTTTTGGTAACACATTCTGCAAGTCTCTTGTCAAATTCATGGAATCCTTCAATGTAGCTGGCTTTTGGGATTTCAAGAACCCTTTCAAAGGTTCTATCAATCCTTCAGTAAATAGTAAAACCAACCTAGACATAGAAACATCAAAAACCATTACTGTGAGTTTTTCAAACTCTAACATATATACTTCAGGGGTTCCAACTTGCTTTAATTATGTTAATTCTTTGAAAGGAAGTTCAGGGTCTTTCCGATCAAATATATCTATTAAGGCATTGGAGAATCCCTCATAAGATGAAATATGATCATCTCCCAAGATTCTAAGACCATGGAACCACTAATCATTGGATTCTCCTTCAATATGTAAAATGGCCATTTTCAGTTCCTCTTCTTCAACCATAGGATTCAACTAGAAATACCCACTTAGTTTTTATAGCCAAGCATTACAAGACATTTGGGAGGAACCGTAAAAAGAAGGAATAGTTACTTTTCCAATGGTATACTTTAATTCCTAATTTAGTGGAGGTATCCTATTCCCACTTCCTCCTTACTTGATCTGATGAGAAGCTCTGAAGAACTTATCAAAAGGCAGAACTTTCCTACATTCTTCATTAAGTTGATGCCAATCATGTGTTTCTTACTTCACACTATAAGTGGGATCAAGGCTCTCTTTAGACTCTAAAAAAATAGGAATTGGAGGTCCATTATGATTCTTGAAATCATGGGGTCGGTTGTGAGGTCCAAACTTTGAGAAAATCACATTCCCATAGTTCTTGTGTTGATGTATATGTAACTTCGGAATGTATTCTTCTATGTATTTCATGTATTGTAACCCGATGTTTATTCCAAGATGTTTCTATTATGCATTTGAGTTATGTTGTCTTACCCCAATGTTCCGATCGGGAGGATTAATAATGTAAACAAGTCATATCAAGTCATTAGGTAAGTCCCCACAGTTTCGGGGCACTTGAGTTATTATACACTAATTAAGGTGTAGGCTCAAGTAGTAATTATTAGGTTGAGCCTACGTGTGAAATGGCAACTCAAGTGAATGGATGAATATAAATAGAGAGTGACAGTCTCTCTATTTGTCACTTGTGAAACACATCACTTGCTCTCTCAAGTGTGGTGCACTATTGGAGAAGGAAATACTTTGGCTTGACAGAAGACAGAAGACTACTGCTGTTTTGGGAGATCTCTTACTGTTTTGGTGTTGATTCTATCTTAGAGGAAGTTGCGGGGTTTTCTCCTCTATGGTTTCCCCGAGGAAAACTCTTTGTGTCTCTTGTCTCTTGTGATGTGCTTATTGCTGTGCTTGTTATTCTCTCAGTGAAAAGATCCTAAGATCATAATGCTAGCTTAATTGATGAAAAACTAACATGGTATCAGAGCTAACCTGAGAAGAAGACATTGTGCAGCTACAAGAAGTAGGGTTTCCTATTTTGTGGATCTTCCTGCACATATTTTCAGCAAAAGTATGCTAATATGACTCTTCATTGAAGGGTGCATCTTTCTGTCGATGCGGAATTCAATTTCAAGCATTTTCAGTTTCGATGTGGAAATTAGGGCTTTCTACAGAAGAGGAATCTTTGAGTGAGACCAGCATAGGATTTTTCTCCTCATCAAAACCGAATTTTAGAGACCTATATCAATAAATTTGGTTGGATAAAACTCCGGGAAAGTCAAACCCTAGTTTGACCCTGAGCTAGGAGAAAGCTTAAATACTAAAACTGCTAAGTTTTGGTAAAGTCGCTATATTATAATATTGGCGAAGTCTCAGAAGCTGAAAATTTCAGGAGACGAATATAAAATACTAATGAATCCTATGTCCAAAAATCAGACTCAGATTCGCTGTACTTCAGGAGATATGATCTCTCCAAGTTAGGGTTCAAGCCTCTTCCAGAATTCATCCATAAACAGGACACCTGGGGAGATCTACAATATCTTGGGCTACAGAGGTCCAAATGGAATTCATGAAAATTTTCCATAAAGGGAACGGACTGTAATTTCTGTGGTCCAAATATCAGACTTAGAAGATGAACCAGTGACACGTGGCATTTCGTACAACTTCGCTGTTCTGAACAGTCCTGTAACAGGTCACCTTGGGAAAATGATCATAAATCCCAAATGGTAAAACCAATTCTGATGAAACCTATGGTGTTGGATCAGGGACATGTGAGGTTACCTCAGTGCGAAATTTCAGACATACAGGAGCAGTAATTTTGGAGATATCACAGAAACAGTAATAGGAATTTCTGCAGAAGAAATCAGAAAATTAGGGCTTCCTGTTCCGAGAGCTTCCCTCCATTGTTTTCAGAAAAGGAGTACATTGGACAGCTCCATTTGAAGTGATCTATCTGTTCATCTAATCAGATCTGAAATATTCCAAGTTTTGAAAATTAGGGTTTCTGTGACAAAACCTAGATCAGCGAACTCCGAGACAAGGACGGACACCTCAAATCAGTAAGATCTAATCCTTTGCTATTTCCATTTGAGGTTCTCATTTCAATATGATATATCACATCAGCTTGGTGACAAGCTTGGGGAAGTTGACAACTTCCAAATAGAGAATTATTTGATCTCTCTGAAGAAAATGGATTGGACACCTACATGAGTATAGAGGTTCCAGTTTCAGAGGGAGACGAGGTTAGAAGCCTTTCACAAGAAGGACTTGGTCAAGGCCAAAGAAGACATCATGCTCATGCTACAGAGGATGATGAACCATCCAAAAGAGATTCAGACATGAAAGTGAAGATTCTTCAAGCGAGGATGAATATGTTCTGATATCAGCTCTCACAGGTAACATTATTCATGGAAGTGATGATTGGCTTATAGACAGTGGGGCTTCCAAACATATGACAGGATTCAAGGAATCCTTTGTAAGACTCTCAGAACATGAATCACCTCACAAGGTGAAACTAGGAGATGACTACCAATATCCAATAAAAGGTAGTGGGGAATATTCATACAAGCTAGACTCTGGTAAGTCTCTAACAATGAAAGAAGTATTGTTTGTTCCAGGATTCAAGAAGAACCTTCTCTCCATTTCAGCATTGATGTAAAAGGAATACGGATTGCATTCATAGATGGTCAAGTCATCATATGGCTAAAAGGAAAGACTATCGATGATGCGGTAGTGATTAGAGAACAAGAAGGAGGCTTGTACAAATTGAAGGGCTATCCAGAACAAGCCTTGATCCATGATACGATAATGAAATTTGGCATAGAAGGCTTGCACATGTGCACTACAGAGCCCTACCTATTGCAAGCAAAGCTATTCCAGAATTTCAGGCTATTTGAAGGGAAGAACAAAAATCAGAATATGACCTAAAGAAGAAGTGAAGAATGCAGAAGTGGTGATGGCCACCTTGAATGGCCTCCCAGGATCATGGAATTCATTCATTCAAGGAATGTGTTCCAGAAGGAAGTGATTACTTTCAACAAACTTTGGGAAGAAGAAGAAGCTCTACCCATAAGAAGAGAAGATAAGACGGGAGCATTTGAAGATCCAGCTCTCACCATCCAAAGAACATCCCTCAAGCAATGAGGAATATGAAGAAATCAAATCTTGAAGAACCTCTTATCCAACTCAGCATTTGGATAAGAAACGATGCGATTATGAATGAAGAAGACGATGAAGCTGAAGGCTCAAGAAGGAGTCTACCTTCGAAACAAATAAATATAAGTATTCAATTGTCATTTCATGATATTCTTTTGTTATGCATTTGTTTATATTCAGTTATTGTATTATACATGATAGGATGTTTGCATTAATGACAGTATACTACTAATATGCATGTGATGGGTAAGTAGCTCATGGGGCTATACAAACTCTCCATTGCTACTTATCTAGAATGAAACCTCTTTGCTAACATATTGGATTAGTGCACAATCTCAATGTTGTCCTGGTAGAGATGGAAGGCATCTAGAAAGTTTCAGTGAGATATGGATGAATGTTGTATTGGCTAAAGTAGTTGCATGATCATATATTTATGCATAAGTATTGGCCAGTATAAATATTACTTATGAAATGTTTCTAACCATACAATTGTATTTGACTTGTAGGAAATATCACATACATAATCGCCTACAAGCAAATAAGAATGAAGACTTGTTCTGAAGAACAAGTGACGACAGTTCAAAGACAAAGAATAAAATGACGAGTGTAGTGACATCATTGATGCAGAACCTTCCAGCCACCAAGAAGAAAGGGAAGATCAGTTCAAGAATAATGATGTCTGGGCATAGTATCAAGACCTGAAGAGAAGTTCATAGTTCCATCATGTAGTAGATGGAAACATCGTGGGATACAAAGAAAGATTCGTAGCTTGAGGCTTCTCATGAAAAGAAGGCATAGTCTACAAAGAAACATTTACAGCTAATAGAAGTGAAGTCACATCACATGCATAATCATGTGTGCAAATGAAAGAAGGCCTTGTACGAGTTGAGAAGACACCCATGGGATAACACATACATGATGAGCTTGATGAATATCTTAACCTTTGCTACAAGGTTGATAGAGGATGACAAGCTCACAGATGGGTGCAAGATGAACTTTTGAAGAAGTTCAAGATAGAGGATCTTAGTATCCAGTGATCCTAGATGGATACTACTTGTCACTTTAGTACATAATGTTTCAGTGCATAGAGTACGGAAGACAGAGGGAGTATGATGCTTCGCTTTAGAGGGAGTGACTACAGAAGATCCTGAGTTTCGACATGATATGACAGGATGGATAGATTACTGATGACTCTAGGCTTTACTAAGCTTAAAGCGGATTCCAACCTTTGCTTTAAGGTTGAAGGCAGAATACCAGTGATGTTCCTTTTATGTGTCGATGCACTATTGTTCTAGGTATGGAGGTGTGGCAGAGTGTGGATGGAATCTTCCTTGGACAAGGGAAGTATGCAGTAGAGATCCTGAAGAGATTTGGGATGATGGACTGCAAGACTATGGCCACACCCATGGCATCGAACCTGAAGCTATTGAGTGATGCTTCGTCAGAGTCGGTTGATGCTATGATGTATCGCCAGATGATTGGGTCATTGATGTACCTGACGAACATGAGACCAGACATTTTCTTTGCTGTGAACACCTTGAGCCAGTACCTGACGGATCCGAGAAGTGTTCACTTGACTGCTGCAAAGCATATTCTGAGGTACCTGAAGGGTACAATTGATTATGGGCTCAAGTATGATGCGAATCAGAAGATTAACCTAGAGGGTTATGTTGATTGGGCAAGAAGTTCCATCGATAGGAAGAGTACTTTAGGATGTTGCTTCAGTATAGGATCAGGTGTGATCTCTTGGTTTAGCAGGAATCAATCCTGTGTGGCACTGAGTACAGCTGAAGCAGAGTATGTTGCAGCTTGTTCAGCTAGTTGTGAGGCAGTATGGCTGCAGAAGCTACTGTCTGATATATTTGATCTCCAGTTGGATGCTACTTGTATACATTGTGACAACTAGAGTTGCGTGAAGTTGTCAGAGAATCCAGTGTTCCATGACAATTCGAAGCATATCGAGATCAAGTATCACTATATCAAGGATATGGTGCAGAGAGGAGCAGTGAAGCTCCAGTATGTTGCGATGGAGGAACAGATAGATGATGTATTGACGAAGCCATTGGCTAGGCTGAAGTTTTAGTACTTCAGAGAGAGACTTGGTGTTCTCCAGATCGAGGTTTCCTCCCAGAGACAGTGATGATACCCATAGCCATTTTGACATGGTGAGAGGATTGGTTCCTTCCATGGTCAGATGTAAGGGCTGAGCCATTCTGTCATGGTGAGAGGATTCGGTTCCTTCCATGTCAGATACGAGTGCTAACTGCCATTCGAGGAATGGAGGCACCTGGTTAGTTACCAGGAACACTCAGTCAGGGACTGAGAGAGCCATTCTGACGAGCAGGTCAGATGTAAGGGCTGAGCCATTCTGGTCATGGCTAAAGGATTAAGTTCCTCCCATGACAGATGTGAGTGCTGGCCATTTTTTCGAGTAGGACAGATGTAAGGGCAATTGCCACTCTCAGGGAGAGTGGAGGCGCCTGGTCAGTTACCAGGTAGCTCAGTTAGGGACTGGGGGCCATTCTGATGAGGGTGCAGGATTCAGTTCCTACCAAGTCAGATGTAAGTGCACAAATCTCTCATCATTGTGAGCGGATGTGATCCAGCCTGGATGAGAGTCTTTCATCATTGTGAGCAGATATGGTTCCAACCTAGATGAAAGTGAGAAAATCTTCCATCATTGTGAGCGGATGTGGTTCCAGCTTGGATGGAAGTGCAGAACTCTCCCATCATTATGAGCGGATGTGATCCAGCCTAGATGGATGTGAGTACTGTGCCATTCTGACAAGTAGGTCAGATATAAGTGTAGAGCCATTTCACAGATGGTAGTTGATTATGCCTATCATGCTGGTGAATGTGAGTGCTGGGCCTTTCTGATGTGATTGAAGTTCACTACATGATCAGATGTGAGTGTTGGGCGTGCCTTTCTGACGAGCAGGTCAGATGTAAGTGCTGGGTGAAGACCTACATGAGAGTAGGCCTACAACCAGCATGAAAAAGGGTTGGCTCTGTAGAAATTCCTATGACGAGATAGTACACACATGATGATGACCAGTGGAGATCTAGATCGAGCTATGATCCAGATCTAGTTATGATGACTCCGAGAGATCCAGATCGAGTGATGATCCAGATCCAGTGATGACGTACTATGATGATCCAGATCGAGAGATGATCCAGATCCAGATGACTTGAAGATGAAGATGACTTGAAGACAAGATGATCCAGTTGATATAGAGAAGAAGACCAGTGCTGAAAATTGTGTCGAAAGAATACCTTCCTAGTTAAGAGGGAATGTTGATGTATATGTAACTTCAGAATGTATTCTTCTATGTATTTCATGTATTGTAACCTGATGTTTATTCAGGGATGTTTCTATTATGCATTTGAGTTATGTTGTCTTACCTTGATGTTCCGATCGGGAGGATTAATAATGTAAACAAGTCATATCAAGTCATTAGGTAAGTCCCCACAGTTTCGGGGCACTTGAGTTATTATACACTAATTAAGGTGTAGGCTCAAGTAGTAATTATTAGGTTGAGCCTACGCGTGAAATGGCAACTCAAGTGAACGGATGAATATAAATAGAGAGTGACAGTCTCTCTATTTGTCACTTGTGAAACACATCACTTGCTCTCTCAAGTGTGGCGCACTATTGGAGAAGGAAATACTTTGGCTTGACAGAAGACAGAAGACTACTGCTGTTTTGGGAGATCTCTTACTGTTTTGGTGTTGATTCTATCTTAGAGGAAGTTGCGGGGTTTTCTCCTTTATGGTTTCCCCGAGGAAAACTCTTTGTGTCTCTTGTCTCTTGTGATGTGCTTATTGCTGTGCTTGTTATTCTCTCAGTGAAAAGATCCTAAGATCATAATGCTAGCTTAATTGATGAAAAACTAACATCTTGTTCTCACTCTAAGGTGTACTATTAGTACTACTCCCTAGTGTGGACTTACTCCCAAGTTGGCTAGCCAAAAATTCGAACCCTTGCATAAAAATTTTGGTCATGTCTTCAATATATGACTTCAAAAATGTTTTAAGATCCTCCTTATCCTCCATATTTGTGAATCCTAGGTTTTCCCTAATCTTCTCGTATTCAGAATTAACTTCTTCACCTTCTTCTCTTCCACTCTTAATGTCTTCAGACTCAGTTTCTAATGGAGGGATAATATAGTTAGGAAACATCAATAGGGAAATCCAATTGGTTCTAATATCATTCTCCGATACCACTGTAATGACCCAACTTGAAATTTCTAGAGAAAGGCACAATTTGGGTAAATTCAGGATTAACTAGTCTTGAATCTAGTGGTTCCTCATGGCACCAAATTGTCCCAAAATTGAAATGGAATTATGTGATGATTCTTAATACCCCAAAATAGAATCTCTAATCACTTTAGCACTAAATTTGGACCTCCGAAGCTTCATTTGGGGCTGATGAAAAAAGGAAAAAATTACTAGGAAATTGTGATGAAATCACCCCTAGGGTGTAGGAAAAATGGCTCCCAACTCATGTACGACACTCTCAGGTTTGTAATAATAGTATGGGGAATTATATAAGGCCTAAGTTACTATCATTATACATGGTTATTAGCTTAGAAATCATTTTATAAAGTTCCACATTCATTTTATAACATTCAACAAAATTACTTAGGGGAAATGACATTGACAACGGCATTTTGACTCATAAAGATAAAATGGAATGGTCCAAAATAGATAATAATTAAAGGATATCATGTAAATCATACAAATATATTTCTCAACAACATTTTACAAATGAGTTTACATTGCCAATATGAACACAAACAAAATCCAAAATGCAATATATACCAATATTCTTCAGGATAGTCCCCCCCTTTAAAACTTTAAAATGAAATACATTCAAACATTGAAATAGTCAAATTACATTTGATAAAGGACATAAGGGTTAAGATAAGTAAACTATCTCGGTATGAGATTGTATTCAACTAAACCAAACTAGTTTTGATTAAAATTAGCCATATAATAATCAAATAGGAAATATGAGTAAACTAAGAAGAAAATTTAGTTTATGTTTCATGCATGTTAGCTCCCATAATTTTCCTTTATAACTCCATACAAACAAAGTAATAAGAATAATTTTACACGTGAATTCATAATAGATAGAAGAAAATGTGAAATATAAGATAAATATGTTTTTCTCTAATGTACCTAGAAATTAACGTCATAAAGATACATCTAAGCCCAAACTGAGATATTTTCATCTAAAAAATAATATGTACATTTTCTTCGAAGATTTAGAGAACCAAATAAAAACTACAGCTATATAATCTATTCATAGGTAAACAAAGTACAAACCATATATCAAATTATATTAGAAACCAAATGTGAATCTCCAACTATTTTGTACAAATGAATATAATATATAATAAATATTTCATACAAGTTAATTGGAGGCATGACTCTCCATATCAAACAAAAGTTATATGATGAAGTCTAGTATTTAATGGATACATTAAGGAAAAGTCATCAAGATAAAATAAGGGTGAATAGACCTTTAACCCAGTTTGGAATTACAAACTAGCTTCAATCAACAACCTATGTACAAATACGTAGAGAATAATTATGGAGTTAAACTGACAGGGGAAGATTTATTTTTATAAATTATTACTACCACATGTACACAATGTTTGTTGGTATATTTTGATCATGGAAGTATAGAGAAGAAATTTAAAGTATAAATTTAGGTTTCCACATAATACATATACCATAGGGAAAAAGATTATATCATGGTTAGTAAACAATAAATAAAACTACATAGTATTTACAATTGAAATGCAAACATGAATGAGGAGTAAATTGAAAGGTAAAACGCTTAAACATAGAACAAAGTGGATCATATCAAGAAAATATGGATATTAATGAAAAAAGGAGATAAGCTCAGAAAAAACCTGTATATAAATTCTTTAATTATTTGTAATGAAAACATGCATGTCACTCGTGATTAATTGAGCTTTATTTGAGAGGTGAAAATCAGGCATAAAAGGGCGCCTTATATGCCAAAATATATTTGAATCTAGGTAACTCTGCCGCTATTCATGAAATAAGGAATCTAGCATAAGTCAAGGCTAGTAATTTGAAACCACACACACACTATTTAGCCAATATTAAACTTACAAGTGAACCAAAGTCATAGGTTATAAGCGTTGAGTATACTATTCCACACTAGTGTAAGCCATGGTAGTTTGCACCATCATAGGGTTACTAAACCTCAACTATAAAGGTAACCTAAGAAGAAGGAATCTGTAGTTTAAAGGTTACTAACACAAGAGGTAAGAGCTCCAAATCCACGGTCTATAGACAAATTACAACACAAGTGTTAAACCCTAAAAACAATAATCAACAATCACTATAAATACATTTTTGCAGTTCTTAAATATGATAAGAAATTTCATAATAACATATAAATCATTCATACTTAGGGGAAATATATCCATCTAGAAAGATAATGGGAATTGTCCCTTTTCTATGGCCATAGTATTTTCTAAAATGCAACTAAATGCAACTAAACATAAGGTATTTAATAAATTATGTTGAAATCAACTGTGAGTAAATTTAAAGGAGAAAATGAGAATTTCAGCCTCACCAAAAGGTTATTACATACTCCACATACAACCTTTGAAAAAGACAACCAAAGAAAAGTACATTGAAAATATAGATGAAAACCGGAGAAAAATATCAGAAATACAAACCTATATTAGTAAATTCATCAACCCTACAAAGTTTACTATAACATAAAAATGCATGTAGCTAAGGGGTACTTCAAAACACAAGACATGATCCTCCATCGAATGTGGACAATGAATATAATAAGAGGCAAGAAAAATTCCACAGTAAAAGAACTGAATAACGTGAACTACCATTGAGTTATTAAACTTTTATAATAATATAATTTATAATAAACTTTTATAATCATATAATTTATAATTAGTAATTTCTAAAAGGAAATGGAGGAAATTGTTTACTTACCTCAATTAGTCCACCGAGCAAAAATAGAGTCAGTTTATTTTTCTTGAGGGGACTAAGGATCCATCAAAAGATTGGTAACTCTATTTGAGTTGAAAGAGCTATTTCCATGCAACGGCTACATAATCAACCCTCGCAACTAGTTTAGTGTTAGAATAGAAGAGGATGTGGGATAAATACACTCCAATGATACCACCAGACAAGTCCCGAATTTCACCTCCATAGTTCCTTGGAGAAATCCACTTGTTTCTTCCAACGATTCAACAATTAATTACCCCTAGCCTAAGTGACGGGTAATACCTATTTTACAGTTAATAACCCCATACAATTGTTGGAAGAATCCAATTGATGGGTCATACCTATTTAAACATAAAAGTACCATGCAGTGTTTCCATGGCTACGTGTAGTAAGGAGGGACTCGGAATATCATTTAGATGTCAAACATCAATATAAACAATTAGAAAGGGGAATTAGTGACTTATCCCAACCACGCTTTGGATTGTAACTTGTGTGATTCCATGTATAAGGGACCAAACTCTCTAGCTATTGTATACCTCGAGCTGGAAAAAAATTAACTATCAAATAGGTTACCGTAATTCATCGATGGTAGTGCAATCTATAACCCCTTATATGGAAGATTAAAAGCATTAAATAAGTTCCACAAACCTAGACTGGGACCAAAGCATGAAATAATCTATATAAAGGCATGGTGTATTCATGTTTAATTGCCAATACCATTACAAAAAATATTTGAACACAAATATAGGCCTCTAAGCAAAAGCATGAACTAGGTCGGAGACCTATTAACACTTTAGGTTAAATGGGAAAATTCCTAAGGAGCCACTTGGCTAAAACATTTAGATGAAAGAAAATAGGAGTCCTACAATAAATATATTTAAGTGTGACTAATAGTATCTCTCATACCATAGTTTCAATGATGATACTAATTCCAAACTCTCATCCTTTCAGTGTTTATTAGGTTGGATTTAATGATAATTAAGATGAGTTTAACCATCATACCGTGTGATTACATGAAGATATTGTTTAACTAAAGATCCGATAGTTTAATCTTTTATATTGGAATTTCAATCTTACTATTAAGTTATGTATTTTTTATTATATACTTATATGAAAATTTTACATACTAAAATTAGTGAATTTTTAGTAAGTAGAATCTGGGTATTTGACAATCTCCTTGGAAGCACCCTGTTTTTCTCTCTTAATCCTCCCTAACCTAATTAGATACATGGTCTTTGTAAAAGCATGTGGCCCTGATGGATTTCCATATCTATTTTGATGTAGGGAGACGGGTGGTGATTGCCATCCCTTTAACATCCTTTCCTCTATCCATCCAAGTGTCGCAATTGATTCTTCCAAACCCGAAACCCCATAGCTTAAGTGTCTTCTCCAAATAACGAAGCTCTAGAACAATAGCTTTGTGCCAATTGCTCAATGAGAGAAATAAAATTAATTGCTACCAATTTCCTAATTTTTGGATATGCACCACAGCATCTTCCATATCTTCTTCGGAAGAGGATACAATCGAAGCATTATTCCAAAGCCTCATATCCACCATTGGACCTATCATTTCAGAAAATATACAATGTTCAATGATCATAGACATTCTCAAAACCACCATAATGTCGAAGTGTGCCAATGGATTTGGGATTACAAAAAACATCTCTCCCAACTGAAGTCATTGTACACCTTTCACGAGGAAGGATATTAATTATCAACATTAGCAATGTTGTTGCATTTTTCTTTAATTTAGAATAACCCCAAAGGAGCCATAGTAAATCGATATCATTCTCTATTCCCCTAACTCTTCCATTGTCTAGTTTATCTACCAGTTTATTAACATCTCTTTTAACATGAGAAGCCTGATGAGCATATAAAATTTGAGGATTAAGCTCTAGATCTATTCTAACACATGCTCAAGTCATCATCTTTTTGAAAGTTTATGAAATGGGGTATTATGCTACAACTTCTTGAGGATGTAAATAAGAATACAAGAGTACCATTCAATTATGGGTTTGGAGTAATGGTTGTTAATAGATGATCCAAGGCCTCCAAGTAGGGCTTCGATCTTAGTTCCATTATTTATGTTGATTCAAAGTATTCCCAAGCATATTCTGCTTATCGATCCATAAGCCTCAAAAAATACACCACCAACTCCAATAATGCCTGGATTGCCTTTCGAAGCCCCATAAAAATTAAGTTTCAAGAATCCTTTAGAGGGAGGGGACCAATGTGAAGGGTTATATGGGACAAGGGCATGGATCTTGGGTAACAGATCGAAGTTAGGTAAGTGAAAATAATTGTTTTCTTAGAGTGAGGACCATCGAGATCATTTTCAGACAAACACTTCATTTGGAGCATTTCCTAGATGTTCTTTCTATGATATCCCAAACCTAGGATTGCAAAATGGCACTGTCTATGAAAATCATATAGTTGTGCTCTTTCTAAATTGCCCATAGAAGGAATCCAACGAATAAAAACCATGCCAAATTGATTATGTTGTTGTATAAGGGGTTAGAGGGCTAGTTAGCTGAATATTTTTTGAAGAACGTGACCCATTGATCCTAGAGGTTTGAGGTGAAGGGGCATTGTTTGAGAAGATGTTCTATAGTTTTAGCTTCTTGACAACATAAGGTGTAGATAGATGACTCCAAAAATTCTTAGTTTCTACAACTTGTTAGTAATCTATTGCTATGTGTTAAGGAATTTTTAAGAATAATAATAGAATGTTTACAATTTCTTATAGATTTTAGCATTTAAGGACAGAATAAAAATATATTTATTAAAAAATTTATAAATGATTGAAAATAAGCTTCATAAATCAAATTAAAAGAATGAAGTAAAAGAGAGTAAAATATATTTGATAACTTTTAGAAAATAAAAATCAAATAGATGTAAATTCATTGGATGTATTCCAGTGTTAATTAGTTTAATTTAATGGTTGAGTGGAAAAATTGTTATCTTCTCCATCCATATTTAAATCTTTATTTTATTTTTTTAATTTTATACTAAATATATTAGTAGATAAAATTATATAAAAACAACTATTACGAAATTTTATACATATTACTTTTTGCAATTATTATATTAAATTATTTCTTAGAGTAAAAATCATAAATATTAATAATCATTACCAGCATGTTTAAGATGCATTATTTCCATTATCTTCTTAAAAAAATTGTATTGTTTTCATTGTTTTTAAAATGAGCTTTATAAGTTTAAGATGGAACTTTTTTTTTCTCATAGAAAAAAAATACATAAATTTATTTAGAAAACTAGATACACTTTTCAAATGTTATAAAATAATGTTAATGAGTTTCCAAAGAATTTTGAATTGTCCTAATGTACCTTTTCATTTCCTCCTTATGAGCCATATCTGCATAATAAGAATCCAAATATTATACTGGTAAACAAATCTTACAAAGTTCCAATGTCCTATTATATATAGTTATCCTCAAAATCTAGGTACAAATCCCGTGACAAAAAATTACCAGAAGATGTTTACAAGTTGAACCTTCTTCCCACATGTAATCAGAAAAGAATTTAGCACAGTCATTCCTATGTTCCAAATATAAGTGTTCAAATAGATCTCACTGATATGTCATGTGTTAAGTAGAGTTATCCAAAAATAACAACATGAATCAATCCTTTCACATGTATCATCATTTGATAAGCCCAAACTATAACCAATAAGGAATGAAATATTAAATAAGTAGATAATGGGAAGGTAGACGATAGTTACTATAATATACCCCTACCATTTCCTCGATGATATACCAACTTCCTTAGTGTATATTAACCATGTCCTTAGATAGCACATTTGCATCGAAGTTCCTTTCTCTATATACTTGAGTGAATGAAGCATGGAACAAATGAGATTTTAATCTCCTAGTCACCTCCAGTAAAGGCACTAGATTTACATTTGAATAGATTCTCTGCTCTGATCCACTTGATTAGAATTAGTGTCTCCAAATACCTGTAAATGGTTGATTTCCTTTTCCAAATCTAGCCACAACAATAACCTAAGAGTGTTGAATTCAGGATAATTGTTAGTGCTTGGTCCCGGTCCATATCTTAATTAGAACCTATGACTCTCCGTCAAATATAAATACCACCAGCATTGTAGGAACAAAGTTATACATGTGCAGTCCCATCGAAATATTCCCATGGTTCATTTTGACTAATGACCTCATTAATCACTCGCCCAACCAAGAACACATGTTTTTAAGGGAAATAATATACCTAAACTATGAGAAGCACATTGAAAAGTAGATGTGGATTTATCATTAAAAAGGAGAGTATTCCTTGCTAACTAATTTCCCAAACTTATAATTAAAGGAAGTGCTCTATAGGACATTAAATCCTCGTTGGAACAACATAACCTTATGCATTCTCCCATGGTTGATCCAGAACAAAAACACCTTTTTTGTGGATTAATGACACTATCTCCTACCAAACATACTTTGAGTAAGAGAAATCCACTTCTAGATGGGAGTTAGTCTCTTCATTTACCTTGAATAAATTGCACCTTCAAGGTCATGATTTGGTTCTTTATTGAATGAAATCCCATGTCAAATAACTTTTGGATAAAAAAAAATGTAAATCTTAGTATTGGTAGGACTATGAAACCTACAAACCATGTTCCACCACTAGACAAGGCCAACCAAGCCATCCATTAATAACAATGCATAAAAACTAGCTTTGGGAGAGTATTCCCTATTGGGTTATTTTCTTTGTTGGGAAACAGGGAAGACCTGGGTTTAATCCTTTTATGTCGCACCAACAAAAGACCCACAGTGTTGGCCCTTTTGGAAACAACCTGCGCGCAAGTTGCAGTCTCACCCGAAACAACTATGGGGTGCCGCAGAATCAGGTTTCTGCAATCAGAGAGGGATGTTACTGTACCTTAGCCTTTAGTAGCTTATTAATCAACAATTAAACAGCTTTTTCATTCACTTATACACAACTTCGCAGATAGATAAACAACCGTGACTTGCTTAACCCACTACAGGGAATTCACAGCGAAGCGTGTTATTAGCAGTGATCTAAGTTATCAAATGTATACAGTTATTAATGCATAAAAGACAACAGAAATAGAAACAACACAAGAAACCACAACACCAGATATAACGTGTTTCACCCCCAGTGTAGGGGTTACGTCCACAAACTGTGTTTTATTCAACTTGCTACAAAACCACAGTTTGATCTATGCACTCAGCTGCAGATCCCTTCAGTCCTTAACAGCCGCGCACACAGCAGCAGGCTTCTGCGCACACAGATGCAGATCCTTCCTTAACCTTCTTACAAAACCCTCTGCGCACACAGCTGCAGAGGTCGTCCACGCACATAGCTGGGACTTAACCTTTCCTTACATAATCAACCTTAGCTTCGCCTTTCTTTTTTTTACATCAAAAAGCCTAACTTTTTCTTATTTACAAAAATGCCTATTTATACATCGCGCTATTACAAAACCATGGCTTCAAACCATGGGCACCCAAAACCCTAAACCCTGGATTTAAACCATGGGTTTATTACAAAAAGGGGTTTTGACTTACCACGACACCCCTAAGACTATTTTGACCCATAACTCCACTTACAAACAACCACGGAGTTACCAAAACTAATAATCCTTAGGGTACGCGTCCCAACAGGCCCCTAAGACTCACTAGTGGCCCGTCCCGGGACACTCTACGAGGGCTCTGGTGGGAGAATATTTTGCGCGAGAGTCTGGAAGCGACTGGTGAGGTTGTGTAGTATATCATCAGCGGCTTTCTCCTTTTCCACCAATTCCTGTAACACTGAAGATGATTCTGTGTCAGCCCGTTCTTGCGCAAAGGTGTCATAGGTCTTCAAAAGTTTGAGCTGGCTCTCTGCAGTATTGCTCAATTCTAATGCTTCATCAACCAGGGGCTGTAACGCATTCTCCAACAGCGTTACCTTCATCCTGCAGGGCTCAATTTCCTACTGAAGTTCCTTGCTGCGCTTCACTTTAGCCATCTTTTGCATAGGTGGCAGCTTCTTGATTTCTGCTCTGACTGCATCTAATTCGTCCTGGCACAACTTGATGGTTTCCTGGATCTTACCTACATCTGGATGGTCCTGTAGGTTCGCCCATGCTTCTATGTTGTCTTCCATCAGTTTTGCGACGCTTGCCACATTATCTGATATTTTTGCTGCTGAAGCCTTGATGTCCTGATGGCGTTGTTCTCGGACCTCTGGTGGAGTCTCGGGAGGGATGCGCAGTTGAAGTTCTGCGATCTGGTGCTGGTGTTCTGTCTTCATCCTTTCAATTTCGCTGTGATACTGCTGGGCATAGTCTCTCAGCTTAGCGATTCTCTGCTCTGATTCCTCTTCTCCCTGTATGTCGGAGTTAGAAAGACTCCGACATGCCTTTTCCAGTGCTCGCATCAGTGTAGTTGTTTTATGTTCAGCCTCTTTCTTCTGTTGTGCTACTTCTTCTAGGCGTGCTGCGAAGATTTTGTTTTGTTTGATGGTGTCTTCCAATTGGAGTTGGGACAATTGGTCTCGTGCATGGATCTCCTTAGTAATAGCGAGCTAGCAGAGGTGCAATTATGACATGGACATCTTTGTATAATCGAGCCCTACGGTCATACTCATCTGGGGCCAGGAATATGTATCAGGCAGTATCAGAGCTGCGCTTGATACCTATCCTTGGTGATCTCTGGGTGGCCATTGCCTAATATCCTGTTGTGCGGGTGCTGTAGTGCTACTTGTCGCAGTACTGTTTGCTGATTTTGCTGCTAACTCTTTTAGCTCCAAAATCCTGTTTGCTATACCTGAGAGCCCAGCAAGATGCAGTTCCGCAAACTCTGACCATGTTTTAGTAAGCGTTCCCGTAGACTGTTCTAGAGCTTGCTCCAGCTCATCCAGCGTTATAGTGGCTTCTTCTTCAATATATTTGTCCTTCGACGCTTTTGACTTTTTGCGGGACTGTGGCTTGGTTACCTCTGCTACTTCTGGTGACTTGCGCTTTGTTGATGGGTTAGGATCTGATATGGTATTGATCAACTCCTCATCCTATTCGTCCTGTCTGCCATCTCCGCCCTGGCCATCGTCATCCATCTGTGAATCACTTAGGTCTTCACTGTCTTCCAATGGGCTTTGCTGCTGCGCCTAACTGGTAACTGCGCCAATATTGGTAGCTGGGGGAACTGGAATAGAGGGTTTTTTTCCTATATCTTTCAGCCGGTCAGTCGACCAGTGCTGAACTATACCCCTGATATCTGGTTCGGTGACTACATATGGTAATTTAAAGCATTGATGTTGTGGATCTGCACGGGCTTAAATGAAAACATGATGCATATCGGTACTGAAGTTCGCGGTGCCCTCGTATTTAGAGAACACCTCATTGGTAAGCCGTGGTGTTCGCACAATCTCATAGTGGATACTCATGGCATAAAAGACGAACACAGTGTTCGTCATCTGCTGAGATACCTTATCTAAGGATATCCATAGGGAGGCGTACCTCGCTGCCCCTGGCATGCCTGGGTTTAACTCTACAAACTGGGCTTCAGTGGGTTCTTTCCACCCAACTAATGCAATAAGTATTAAAAGCCAGGAATAATGAAAAGCTCTACCTTTTTCCTATGCGTCGTGGGCATTCTCCAAGAAATCCTTCGCAAGATATTCGGCCCAATTATAATTATACCCCTCAGCGCAGTTCATAGCAATCCGGATAACCGGAGCAGGTACTTCAGTTGGCCTGCATTTCCGTATGAGTTTGCAGGCTAATATTTCAGCTGCAAAGCGAATGGGCTGTTCCTGAATCGCGGAAGTGTGATACCCCCGTTTCCCCTTTGTCAGGCCAAACCGCTCTTTCATAGTTTGCGTGAGCTTTGTATCGTCATGTTTGGATGGAAATTCAGTTCCCGGATCAGGTCCTGCCATTAGTAAACCTGTGATCTTATGGATGATTGCGGCATCAATAGGAATTTGTTGGTCCCCTATCCATAAATAGCCGTCATGCACTAACGCTAGCAACTGTTTGGCCACTACGGTCACATGTATGCCGCGACCGAAATGGGGAATATCAAGCATCTTGAGTAGGCCAGCTTTGTCTAGGCCTGCAGCCCATGGTTGCACTTCCAGTAGTGTGACATTATCATCTGGGTACTTGACGCGGTGCAAGTATTCTGCTGGTTCAAACTGTGGAAACTTTCCATGGTCATTTGTGTCGTGATCGTTGTACTTAAGCCGATAGATCTTCCCTGTCATGCTTCCGATCAGCTGAACTCCTTGTGGTAGCGAGGGTGTGGTTAACGTGAATTGCTTTGTTTGACGGGGTAACGCGGCACCTGGGCGAACAGGTTGCAGATACGGTGGCCGCGGTGGTGCAATGTTCTCCCTACCCCCAGCTAGGACCTGTGCTGAACTGGTGGGATCCATAGGATGATCTGCTGGTGTTTGCCCTGTTTGCCTCTACCTGTCTTGGTTTCTCTTGGAGCGAACTTCAGTTCTGGACTTTTTCCTGGCAGACCGTGTCTGCATCGGCCATGGTGGTACTGGGTGAGCTTCTTCACAGGGAGAAAAGGCAGGCGGCCGATTAGAGCAGCTTATCAGACCCTCTTGCTCTAATTCTCTTACCAAATCATCAATCTCTCGTTCTGTTGTCATGGGTTCACTCGTAAAGCTTGAAGAAATGCAGAATACAATTTCCCTAACTCAGGCATCTTCTTATACACGCCATCAATCAAATCGGGCAGGACGGTGCATTGAAGGCACCAAATCTGACGAAAATCTTGTCCAAGTGGAGCTCGATTTCCGATACTGGTCTTAGTATAGGCATTTAAGGAAATTAAAACACTACCGCTGCCAAATTGGTTGCTTCCAAACGGTCGGATTTTAAGCCTCACTGTGTTTGTGGTCTTCGGCATAATCATGGTGTGAGCTTCGTGACAACAAGCACCCTCGGCACAGTATTGCCCTTCGACCCATCCTGGGAATGCCAGTGACAGGACTGTTAGGTTTGATGGGCTCGCTTCTTGGTTCTGCTCCTTTGTTTGGTATTCAATTCCGTGTCGGAGCTCGGCCTCCATATACCAATTTTATGCTAGAGGTTCCAAGGTGTGCATGAGCTTATGCCCCCACTCGTCGCGAGGTATGTTGCCTCAAATGTTCCTGAGGGCGATTCTGCCCAATGAACTTACTTCGCGCCTCTTGGAATTGGTTTATGAAGCTGAGGCGCAGAAATTTCTGGCTGGCTCCCCAACTGGGAGTAGACTTGTTGTGATCGGTCCACCCTGCTGCTGTAGCTCCTAATGCGGTCTCCAGAGTCTGCATTCTCTGTGACTGAGGTGCTTGTACAATAAATTATCCAAGGTCGGTCAACCCAACATAGGTAGGCAACTCTCTGGGATGCATGTTAAGGCATCTAAGAGACTTAGTGAGTTGCGCGCACCTATGGCCATGGAGCTCGTACAGTCAATTTTGCCAATTCTCTAGACCATCGTCTGAATCAGACATGCAGGAGCTATCACATTGCCAATCTAGTACGCCATCAGCATCAGGCTCGACATAATCTGCTTCCTGGGCTGTAATGTTGTAGATGTGGTCTAGAGTGTCTTGCTCCCCTTCGTCTCTGATCGGTTCTGTATATGTTTCTCCTTGGGATGGGTCGAGGGGTATGATAACTCGTAGACCATTTCCTTCGAAGGTCATCTGTCTCCTCTTAAGGTTGATGATTGTAGAATTTTCCATGGCCCACTCGATTCCCAACAAGGCTGGATAAGGGTTGCTGTCATCAATAATCTCAATAACTTCAAAATCCGCTAGAGTGATTACCCCATCAAGATCTATGGGAACACTAAGAAGTCTCCCTAGGGGCACAATCTTTTGCTGGTTAGCTAATCTCAGTTGTATAGGTGACCAATCCAGGGAAGGTTTTCCCATTTGTCCCCAGGTCTGCTTGGGTAGGACATTAACTTCTGATCCAAGATCGAAAATGACATCAGTCATATCATATTCCCCTATCTGAACATTCAATCTCATTTCCCTTCCCGTTCTTCGGACACGACTAACAGTTTTCTCCTGATCAACTCCTCTCTGAGGGTCTGCGACAACAAGAACTTTTTGCAGCTCTTTTAAAGCATTCTGATTCCTCAAGAGTTTCATACAACTCTATAAAAAGGAGGAGAGTGTACTTACTTTATTCGGCGAAGCATCTTGCGGCTGCGAGGCCTGCTGAGGTTGCCGCGTAGGTACTGCGGGTGTGCGAGGGTCAACAATATCGCACTGGGCCGCCTTGACTGGTGCTTGGTCTTGCGCAGTATTAAGTGTTGGGACTTGCGCGGAGGCCTTACGCGCGCACACCTCGACAGGTTGTTTCTGCGAATGTTGAATGTGCGTCATGGCTCCACTCCGGGTGACCACATTGAGGGCTACAGTAGGTCTCTGCTCAACGAAAATCAACTGAATAGTCTGGGTAGGGCCACTGTTGTTTTTCTGAATCTTTGCTATGAGCTGGGGGCACTGTTCAATCACGTGGTCTACTGCGCGGCAATACCGACAGGTTGTGGTGGGGTTCCGATAGTCACGAGCCAAATGGCCAGCTTGGTTACAATTGTAACACACCACCTGGCCTCTTCCTCTCCCAGGCATACCACCACGGCCGCGACCTCCAAAGGCACCTCTTCCAGAGGCACCGCCGCGGTAACCATAGCCATCATTATTCTGGGCTTCATTTTGCACTCGGTAGACGTCAGAGATGCGCTCTCGCATGAGGTCATAGCTATGACACTCCTCTTCATTATGCCCTACCGACCTACAGAACTTGCAGTAGGGGTTCTTGGGAACTTGAACATATCGCTGAAGAAGATGGCAGTTTTCAGGGCAATGTTGGCCAGTGGTGCGACAAATATCACAATATAGAACACCAGGATTGAATTGGTTGGGCGCACCCGTATTTAAGTAGGTTCTGACCCCAGGGCACTGGTCCCTATCATGACCTTCTGTCCGGCATTGCGTACACCAGACCTCCTCTCGACTGGTTTTAACCTTCTTCATATCGCGAAGCTCCAGGGCCATTTTTGCTAGCTGCGCTTGGATTTGAGCAATACCAGAATCATCTCCGACGGGGGCGGTTTCTAGCTTCATTGCAATTTCCAGAGCTTCTTGCTGGTCAGCAACCTTCTGTTGCATGAGCGGAGTTCGGATATGTGGTAATAATGCTACAATAAACCATTCCTTGTGCTGCGCAGGACTAATGGTAAAGTTGACTTGGTCTAGTAGAACTTTGAATCTTTGGTCAAAGTCCCACATGGATTCGCCACGCCGCTGTTGAATCTCTTTGAGCTCAGTGATGCTCTGCAATTCTGATTTAGGCTTCTTAATTTCTTTGGTGATGGCTTCCTTAATCTCGTCTAAAGTAGGGTTCTGAGTACTGGAGAATTTCATGAACCAGGTCAAAGCCCGGTCCCGGAAAGAATTAATGAGTTGCGCGGTTCTCACATCCAGGTCTGTAATATTCTTCGCGTTCCATACTGCTTCACATAAAAACCAGAACTGTTCGGGGTCTTCTGATCCTGTGCCTTTGAAGATGGGCAGCTTGATATCATCAGCTAGGTGGGCCATGGCGGTTCGGGGAGGGTTGGGAGGGGGACAGGATGTCGATGGGGGGGGGGTTTACAGAGGCAGATGGACCTGTGGCTAGAATACTCAGACTTGGTGGGCTGGCGGACTGCGACGGAATTTCAGGGGTAACAGAGCTTCGCTGTGGGGTGACCGGAGGGTTTCCAAAGGAAGGGTTGTCTTCTGGTTCTGGGTCTTCAGAATTGATAGGGGATGGTGCAGTATCCTGGCCTAAGGAGTAGGACTCGAAATCTTGTTTATACCCTTTCCCACTTCGCGGCAAACTATGGTGCGCAGTGGGAGTGTTTTCACTTGTAAACATATGTTAGTAACACAAAAGCTAACAATCTGATTCAAATAGCAATATTCCCTTTTCGACCAATAGCATTTTAATTCTCAAGCTAAATAAATTCAAAAGCTTACCCCGCGGTCCTTGGAAAAATTGGCGCTCGGCGTGACGAAAGGAAGTGCCCGTGTCGATGGCGAACTCCGTCACAAAGGCCTCAAGGGTCCGTGTGGTCTAGAAGTCAACCACTCGAGAGATCTCGTTATTCACACTTTGTACTATATTAACTCTTGCGGGGGTCCAAACAGGAAACCGTACCTCGTGAAAGTTGGTTCGCTTCTCAGCTAACCTGGACAGCCACTGGTGCAACTCTATGTGGATACTACCAAAGAAAATTTCATAAGCATCACAAAAAACATACCTCTGTAAAAAGTCGCGTGCGCTATGACGCGGATTTGTGTTCTCTTTCTCAGCAAATTTCAGATAAGTCTCATCAAGCCAATCTCCGATTTCCTTCGCAGAGGGCCTCCAAAACATAGCCCTCGAGGTACGACGTAAACCCCTCTTGAGTAGATACTGAGTTCAACCGGCAACGGAACCAATTTGTTGGGAAATAGGGCAGACCCGGGTTTAATCCTTTTATGTCGCACCAACAAAAGACCCACAGTGTTGGCCCTTTCGGCAACAACCTGCGCGCAGGTTGCAGTCTCACCCGAAACAGCTATGGGGTGCCGCAGAATCAGGTTTCTGCAAGCAGAGAGGGATGTTACTGTACCTTAGCCTTTAGTAGCTTATTAATCAACAATTACACAGCTTTGTCATTCACTTATACACAACTTCGCAGATAGATAAACAACCATGACTTGCTTAACCCACTACAGGGAATTCGCAGCGAAGCGTGTTATTAGAAGTGATCTAAGTTATCAAATGTATACAGTTATTAATGCATAAAAGACAACAGAAATAGAAACAACACAAGAAACCACAACACCAGATATAACGTGGTTCACCCCCAGTGTAGGGGTTACGTCCACAAACTGTGTTTTATTCAACTTGCTACAAAACCACAGTTTGATCTACGCACTCAGCTGTAGGTCCCTTCAGTCCTTAATAGCCGCGCACACAGCAGCAGGATTCTATGCACACAGCTGCAGATCTTTCCTTAACCTTCTTACAAAACCCTCCGCGCACACAGCTGCAGAGGTCGTCCACGCACACAGTTGGGACTTAACCTTTCCTTACATAATCAACCTTAACTTCGCCTTTCTTTTTTTTACATCAAAAAGCCTAACTTTTTCTTATTTACAAAAATGCCTATTTATACATCGCGCTATTACAAAACCATGGCTTTAAACCATGGGCACCCAAAACCCTAAACCCTGGATTTAAACCATGGGTTTATTACAAAAAGGGTTTTTGACTTACCCCGACACCCCTAAGACTATTTTGACCCATAACTCCGCTTACAAACAACCGCGGAGTTACCAAAACTAATAATCCTTAGGGTACGCGTCCCAACATTCTTATATTAAAGAATCATCATTGCTCTATATATGAACATGAATATTTTTTAATTTTTCAATATAGGCATCCAAACACCTACTATCTTCACCTATGAAGCTTAATAAATCAACAGATACACACCTTTTTCCCCAAAACGAGGTAGTTGTATCATCAAGAATGTGGTCAAGTGTGAAATATCCTTTGTATCTAAGATTCCAAACCATGTGCACAATAAGGGAGTGAGCATTACCATTCACTACCAAAGGATATTCTCTCACCAAACATTGATCCCATCTCCGAATTTCTACTATTTTCCAAACCACAGACACATTATTTATGTATTTTTGAGGCTTACGAATGCATTCAATGATAGACACAAACACAGTATAATTCTAATGAACAAATTAAACCCATAACCCATAACCTTTGATCATCCTCCAAATACTTTTTGTTGATAATGGTCTGGAGGAAGCCAAAAAAAATTGAAGCCACAACCATCCTAGCTTTTAAGAACTACAATTTCCTTCCACTAGATCCATGTAATAGCCTTTCTTTCCAGGATCCCTTACTAGAGAAAACGAAGTCATACTTTCCTTATCTTTTCAAGTACATCTCTTGGAATCCATGAGAGAGCCATCCAAAACACCGAAATAGCCTCCAAAACTGGTTTCAAAAGAACCAATATCCCTCCTTTTAAAATCCATTAAAAGTACCAATTTGAAATTTGATTCTCACACTTGGAAACAAACCAATCCAAACCCTTTTTATCATGAGAATATGGTATGAGTATAAACCCAAGGTACTTCATACCCTGGACTCCAACACAATCATATTGTAAGGGAACAATTAGCTATAGTAATGCATCTCCTCTTCCTCAATACCTTCCCCAAAAATAGTAGAATTCCTCACATAGACCACCACTCCCAAGGAAACATAATACAAATCAAGGATATAAAAAAGATTCTGCAAATCCCTCCTCGACCCATCAAAAAATATGCAGATATCATGAATGAACAATATATAAGAGAGACATCCCCCCCCACAATGTGCACTCCTTTGAAATAATTGGTATTTTTTGCATCTGAGACCTTCCACTACAATAAGAAATAATAATGGAGTGAGTGGGAAACCTTGTGTTAAGCCACAACTTGGATGAAAACAATTTTGAGGCCACTCCGTTTATTAACAAAGAGAAAGAAGAAAAACCCATACATCCCACAACCTAGTTTATGAATGAAACACATAATCCCACATGTGTTAGCATCGTCCGTAGGTAGAACCAACTAACCCGGTCATCAGTGTTCGAGATATCTATTTTTACAACCACAACCTTCATTATTTTATTTCTTATAAGGTGTAATCCTTCATGTGCTACTCATGTATCCTCTTGAATCTACCTCCCTGAGAAAAGAAAAAAATGTTCATTATATATAGATTTAGATAGCAAGTGCTTGACCCTTCTTGTTATAATTTTTTCCACTTTCTTGTATATGCAGTTAGAAGTGTTGTTGGCCTAAAATTGTCTTGAATGTTCAGGGATAGTCATATTTTGAGATGAGAATCATAAAAGTTGAATTAAATGATGCTAAGAAAGTGCCCCTCATTCTAGACTCTTCAACGTGTCTTCAACCACCCTTAACAAGTGCTTCCCCATTACCTCAAGTAATCCCATATAGAACTGAACCAACAACCCATTAAGAAAAGAACTTTTGTCCTTTTTGAAATTAACCAATAATTCCTCAAGCTCATTAATTCTCACCTCCTCTATTTAAACTTGATTATCATCTACATTTGCAAATATTGGGAAGTATTGTGAAAATATTCCCACCTCATCCAGTGTAACTCTTCCCTCCGCTTTGAATAATTGATCAAAGTGAGTAACCTCACCTCTAGCAATATCCTCAAAACTATTAAATTTTTCACCACTTACATTGGATATTTTCAAGATTATATTAATCATTTCTTTTTGTGTTTCACATACTAATGATAAAATTTAGAAATTTTCTCTCCCTTGGCCATCTAAAGATCTCTAGTCTTTACTCTCCATTTGGCTTCTCTATATTCTAGAATATTCCTCTACTTTTGTTTGAAGTCTGCTACTTCATCCTTTGACTCATCACAGAGGAACCCAAAGCCTTTTGATTCATACCAATCTTCCAAACTTGACTCAATTTTTTTTATTCTCTATCCTCTCGAATTCTCCTTTAAATAATAGACCATCAATACAAGCATCTTTTGTACGCTTCAACTTTTTAGCTGACTAAATCAAAGTTGATGCATGAGGAGAACCATGAAAAGGAACACATGAATCCTTTATTAATTGGACAAAATTAGCTTCAGTCAACCATGATGGATTAAATATTAATTGGACAAAAACAACTTTAGTCAATCATGACAGATTATTTAAAAGGACTAGTGGTTTTGTTCCAACTCCATCCAATTCCAACAAAACCGGTAGATGATATGAATCTCCTCCCATACTAACCCACTACCTAAATTTGACTAGAATATCCATCATTCCATCAGTAACCACAAAATAATTCAAGTTATTCACATTTCTATATGATCCCACCCTCTTACTAGTCCATGTCGGTTTTAGCTTTATAGGTTCAACTTTAAGAAAATCGTCATCCTTCAATTTTCTCAAGAAGTAGTCTAAAAGACAACAAATGTGCAAATGGTCGACCCCGGACCTATGATGTACCCAAGTAAAATTTCAAATCACCTCCAAAGATAAGATTTTGAAAGTCCATAAATTCTTTAGAGAACAAATTTTCCCCATATTTAATTATGTCACTATAAGGAACATAAACATTAAGAAACAAATCCCCATTGAGTTCTTGAGAGAATAGAGTCATCCCTAAGCAAGATTCAAAGGCCCGTGAATTAGTGCACTTCATATAGTGACTACACTAACCCATAACCAAACCCCATGATCATCCCCTATCATCAACAACAAAATATCCCATCCTTCTAACCACTTTCCCAACTCTTCCATAGTATTGTAACCATCACTCATAATCTCTGACACAAATAATATATATGGTTTCAACATTTCAACTAGTCTCTAAAATGCTACCTTCTTGGAGGGCCTATCCAACCCACATCCAACCCTTTGTATTTCAAAGACAAAGAAATCATTTTTAAACCCCCACTAGGGAATCTACGGCTCTAAGAACCACTTCAATAGATATATGTTTTCTTTTTTCCATAACCCAAGTTTCCTTTTCTTGAGCCATCTATATAAAATACTTATGACCTCTACCTCCATTCTTGGTTACTCTTGAATTCATCCCCAATCCTCGATAACCTCCCACAGATAAATCCTCTTGACCCCCCTTCTAATTAGACCATATATTGTACCTATATTCATCCTCATTTTAAGCCATATATAATAACATATCTTTACCTATTGACAAGCTTATCAACATATTGAAAGAGCCAAATCTCAAATGTGACCCCTACAAATTTTCTTCTCTAAAGGTATATTTATTCTTCAAGTTACATCCCTTAGATCACACCAAATCATTTCCCACATCCCCCATAACATTTGAGGAAAAACCCCTTATCTACCCAAAACTAGAAAAGACTTCTCTAATAGGAGAAAATTCAAAATGTAAAGAGATCAAATTACTAAGAATCCTACTTGATTATCTAAAGATTTGTTCCCATCTTTCTGAGTCCTATATTTTCCATCAACTACATGCATAACACCTTTAGTATGGTAACAACATCATCCTTATTTGCCTGGTTTGAATCATCCACTTGTACCAAAGAAGGAAGCTCCAATTTTAGGGGTTCATTAATTGTAGTTGTTGCCATATTTTTAATAAATCATAGGATACGGGACCAACCTTCGTCTTTGAGTTCCCAATACCAAATGACACCATATCCACCTTTGAAGCCATCTCCTTCCCTTTCATAGCAACCTTCTCTAACCAAACCTTGCACCTGAAAGAAACTGTACACTCCGCAACTAATTTCCAATACACACATGACACATATTACATTTAAATGAAACTCCCTAGTAATTCAAAGGTTGTATATGAATTATGTTCCCCTTTTTACTTCAATATAATCTACAATCCCCTCCCTTAGATCTAGAGTACAAACACCTGAGCCACACACATCACCCCATAATACAAATAGGACATGTCTTCCTAAACAAGCCTTAACAATGAGTTATCGACAACCATAAATATATTATATGACCAAATTTCAAATGGGATGTTATGCATTTTTACCCATATCGACACCAAATCATTCCTATAGATCCTTGCATGAGACATAGTGGGGTCCAACATTTCAGATAAAGAGCACAAAAATCCCACCACAAGAAGCCCATGTGAGTATTAGAAGCACCCTACGCAACAAGAACTCTAACCATCCTCACGAAAGGATAAAGGAAAAAGGAGCGTAACACAAGAACCCCCAACAACCCCCTAAAGACAATAGCAACCCACTTCTTTAAACTCACCTCTCTAGCTCTACATCCAACAAAATGGTCCACGAAGGTGAAGGTCATGTCTCTAGTCACATAATCTCATTCATCTTTATCTTTATGTATTTTCCCAAAACTAGTTTCATTGGCTAGGCCTTCTTTTTAATACACTTTTTGCATTCTTTATGGATTGAACTCAAAGTAGTATGTGTTCCACCACAGTCTCAGCTAATTTCAACCAAGGTTTCCTCCGAGTTCAATGACCAAACAATGGCATGATACGCCACTAAAATATGAAAGATAGAGCTTCTTGCAAGCAAAATATTTAGTGTATGCAAATAACTATATGGGAAGATAAATATGCACTCAAGTATGGAAAATTATTGTACATATATTTTCCGGTAACCTTTTAAATAATTTCAACAGCAACTAACTTCTCTCTAAACCGTAGGGATGAATCATCCATATGCGAGCGTATACACATAACACCAAACTGCTAACGTTACAGCAAAGAATTCGACGCAGACAATCCCAACATTGAAAACATCAGAATATACTTTGGGCAGTAAAAGGCTATATCAGATCAATTGGAAGGGTAGATTTTGAGCCCCCGTACTGCTTTATACTCTTCGCTGAACTCGAAAACGAAGGCGAATGTCTCAACGAAATAGCCTGCAAAGGCTTGTCTGTGAGGCGGATGATACGATATGAGCATGCACCCATTACAGTCCCTAAGATGGGACCAACGAAGTATACCCAAATAGCTTTATAGTTATTACTAACGATTGCTGGACCAAGAGACCTAGCTGGATTCATTGATCCTCCTGATATGGGCCTGCCAACAACAATAAAATACCCAATTTACTTTACTTTGTCATCATTACATACTCCATATATAATAAAGATAATAATGAAGCAAGAACCAATTGCATGAAGCTCACCCTGCAAAGATAGAGCTTATTGTAACCATGGAGCCAACTGCCATCCCTGCAAGCTCTCCTATCTGCATAGTTTAGATCACTATATCACTTTTACTTGTCTAGTATTACATAACGATAATTATAGTAAGACATTACATAAATCTTTGAGATTCTATGGAGATCATATTATAGTAAGACATTACCGCACGGGTATCGGTTGCAATTGCTGAGGTAACGAACATGAGCACGAAAGATACGACAACTTCCATTGCCAAGGCCTGCAGCGCTGTTCCAGAAGGAGAAGTTATTCCCATGTTTGATACAGTTGGTTCAAACATTAGACGAAGTGCAAAACATGCTCCTATCGATCCACCTAATTGAGCTACAATGTAAGCCGGTACCTGCACATCAATTTCATGATCTGCTCAGCTATCCTTCTGGGTATCTGTATATTCCAATTTCTTGAATCAAGAACAAAGGATTACTGAGATTGAGAGAACATTATAGTCACCTGCTTCCATGGAAAATGCCTTACTGTTGCAAATGCAATGGTAACTGCAGGATTCATATGAGCTCCAGAAATGTGGCCAACTGAATATATCATCACTGTCACTATCAGACCAGCAGCCACAGAAGCCCCAAGTTCTGAGACTAAAGGCTCACTAGCTGCGTGATTCAATACTGAGGAACCGCATGTTACAAAAACGAGAATAAAGGTTGAAATTATCTCTGCTGTTATCTGCAAACATAGTGCATAGTTAACAGATGAATCAGATTGAATTATTTTTATTCAGGTCGTTTGTTCACATATTAATAAGGGAGGAACATTTGTTGTTAATATTAAACACCTCTCCTTCTACATACAATAATTCTACAGCAGGTTGGATGTCAACTGAACTCTTAATTATATGACATTCCTTAATGCAAGCCACTCAAACACTGTTCTGGTTAAAAACCGTGCCTTGCTTTTACTCAATGTATCAAAAGATTATTAGAGGGGAAAAAAATATTGAAACTTAGCCATGGAGTTTTATAATTCCTGATTCAAAGCTTAATAATATCCGAGTTTAAGAACAAAACACTACACGTAGAATTTATTTTCCATTTTCAAAGCTTAATAGGACGTGATATGTTTTTTTGAATGGAGGGAACTGGCAACCTCCTATGGATATATCCAATAGCCAACAAGTCAGATATACGGTATACCAAGAACTTGTGACTTAACAGGCACCTAGTTGAAATATAGGTAAGCCTAAACTTGTGAATCAGCATTAGCTGAGACCTCCCAAAGCCCACTCTTAATATAATCAGCCTATCCAAAAATCGCTAACCCTTCTAGCCTTGTCACAAAGGACTAAACAAACAAGCAACCCTAAATAGTATATATATGTATATGTTATAATATAAATAGTGTCATATACAAATATGTATGTATATGTTATAATATAAACTAGATTGAATCGTAAGGCCTACCTTTTGAAGGAAAGTAGGCGTAAGAAAATTCATGCATCCGCTGGGGCAGTGATTATCTTCCGTATGGAATAAGTTTCCTTTTTTCATGTTTCCAGCCTCTTGTTCTTCTATTTCTTGGCCAGAAATTACATTCAATATATGATTCGAACCTTTCCCGGCATCCATTCCTCCACCACAGATCAAATTCGTTGAAATCGTGAGAGGAAGCCGAAGTAAATATATATTTTTTTGTATTCTATTAGTTCACCGCCTTTAGCTGAGAGATCAATACCAGAGACTCTGTATTAAAAAAAGTAAAGGTGATATAATGCAGTCGAGTTGCACAATGGGGTATCATCATACGACGATAATGCCTATCCTAATTGCAGTTTCACAACACGAGGAGATGCATTCATGGGGTCACAAGCTCGGGACCGATATCTCTATTCCAGGAAGAAACTTGTACTTTGAGAAATCGACAGTGGCCACACATCTGCCATTTCCAAGTATTTATAGTTGAATTCTCAACAGAGAGGGTAATCCGGCCACAGATAAAATATATTACAGTCCTGTAGATTAGATAAGTTTACTGTAAGCGTCCTACAAAACAACTTCTTCCATTGCAACTGTGCGTGACACTGACAACAACCAGTCCCTTGATGGAAATTGTATAGTTTTTAATTAAAAAGAATCAGATTATATCTTTCCAAATAAGATCCTCGGGAAATATTAAAGATCGACGTGGCTTCTTTAAGGCGATCTGCCTATATGATAACAATAAAGTTTGTTCCTTAATTATGTTTAAAGTTGTTCGGTATCTTGTTATTTCTAAACTTTGAGTCAATCCATTTGAATCCAGAAGGTGATCGCAAGAAAAAACCTCAAGATATTACATGAAACATTTTGATTAATTAATATCGACAAATGTCAAATCCTAATCCTGTCCACCCTTCAAAATTTTACCATTCACAGAAATGAAAATAATTCCATTAAAACCCGTCTTAATATTATTATTCAAAACACTCCTCCCCAAAAAATATATGGACGCACGATATGCAATATACGTTTGTTTTTGAAGTGAAATGGAATGTGGTTATTAAAATATTAATATATTATTCAAAACAAAACAAAAAAAATCTGGGCCCACGTTATATAATATAAGATCGTTATATTAATATACTTATAATAACTATTAAAAAAGAACGGAAATCGCAGCACGCGATATACAATCGTTGTTGAAGCGAAATGGAATGTGGCGATTAAAATATGAATACCGGATAAGATATTACTGAGTTTGAAGCGTCCAAATTCTATTCAATGTTCTTCACTATTAATGGCAATAGAAGTGAAGCGAAATAAGATAATGTCCCAATATTAATAAGCGCGACAAAGACTTGTATGGTGACTTTTAAGGTGTCCAGCCTAGCTGCTCCTTATCAAAACAATCACGCCAAATTAAAATCGTCTTTTAAGAGAGTGCTTATTTTTTTTTATGAGTTTCAATTTTTTCCTTAGAAGCTAGGTGTTCTCCACATGATTATTTTTTAGTCAAGTTATGTTACTTGATATAAATAAAAAAATATTAAAAAAAAATAAAAAAATACATAAATTATATATAGATAGACTTAAACTTAAATAAAATAAAATAATAAATTAAATTAACATAAATTCATTTTAAAACTAGATATATAAATAGGGAAAATCATCTGAATGATAAAAAAATATATACCTCCAGAGATTGAATCTCTAGTATACAATTTAATAAAAATAATTATATTGAAGTGAAACTCTAATTATCAGTGCAATCTTAAAATAGTGAGATTGAATCTCTAGAATCTCTAGTATACAATTTAATAAAAATAATTATATTGAAGTGAAACTCTAATTATCAGTGCAATCTTAAAACTATTTTACCTTGCTCAACTCCGTGTATGAGCGAGTACCGTTAACTCTCAATTATGTTTGTAAAATTCAGCTTAACCAATATGGGGGTTTTGAAATATTTATCTTATTTGTTTAGTTATAATTATTCCATCGGAGCGTTTGACACTCTAGTATATAGGAGATATTGGTATAGGAATTTTTTTTTTAATAAGAAAACTTTCATTGTATAAAAAAGCGAGAGTTACAGAGTTCATTTGGATGACCTATAATCATTCTCTCCATTATAGAGACTTTGAAGGCCTAAATTGTTCTCAAAGTTCTTGATCAGGGATAATTTTAGCCCAATGGGCTATTTTTCCATGTTTTTCTCCCAAAAAAGATTCGCCATTTTGCATTTTTTTTAACCCTGTTTCACCCAATTTTGATGGGGTAAACTTTTTTCACCCTAAAAATCGCCAAATTATTATATAAACGATATAAAATCCTTGGAAATTAAAATATTTTTTGAAAAATATCGTCAATCATTTTATAGTTGGCATTTTAAGAATTGGTAATTTCGCCAACATTTATACACTTTTAAATAAGTATGGTTCCTTAAAATCATCTCTGTTCTCGAATATGTTTTCTAAACTATTATGCTTTCTTATAGGCCTACAATAAGGACTGTAAGTGCGACCTTTTTGGCTTACAAAAAGATTCTAAGTGATGTCTGAAATTACAAAGAGATGAGCCAATACAAAAGACAAAAACCTAGCAACCATTTCAAATTGGAAAGAAGGGGGCCTGGTTACATCATCATCACATTTTTTTCAGGTATTTCTTGTTTTTGGGGTAGCGGGGTTCGTCAAAATTATGTCGAGTGGGTACTCATTGGATGCAGAATTTAATTATGCATCCAACGAGCTCTCCCGATCAAAATTTGGGTAAAAACACAAGGAGATATGTAGAAAATACGAACAAAAAAAAAAATCTTTTCTTCTTCTAAACTTAATAAATATTATTTTATTATTTGAACAATTATTTTATTATTTTCCTTAGGAGGCCCATTTTTGAGTTGAAATTTCCTCTAATGACACCGTTTCAGCACAACTTTATGAAACTCGTCAACACGATCGTGAGTAACTCTCGATCCACCTCTGAAACGATTGAAGAAATCAATGAATGCTGCCGACGATTACTTGTTACCCAATTTTCGGGGAGATTCAGGATTTCTGTTGATACGGTCATAGTTGATAGAATAAGAACTAACAAAAACAATCGGGGGATTTTGGCAAGTTCTCGCCGACACGGTTGGAGAAGACTCATTTTTTCACGCTAAAACAATCGCAAATCCTATTATTAAAGATTTTGGGGTAAAGATGTTGATACTATCGGCATGACATAAAACATATCACCGACACGGCCGGGCTAACTTAAACGTTTTTTTCGATACTGTCGGCATCACAATCTCTTCTGCTACGATCAAGAGTCTTCGTGCCAAACGACGTTTCACCAGGAAAAAATTTAGGGCTGAAATTTCACCAATTGGCTAATTTTTGGGTTTTTTTCAAAAAATAAATTCGCTATTTGGTCATTTTTCGTCTCTAATATTGTGTATATACATATAAAATATGTTTTTTTAATCATAATATTCGCCAAAATTTACAAGTTTCAATGTAAATTGTATGTTTCATATTTAATATTCGCCTACCTATCAATATCTTTGTTTTTTTCAGTCTAAAATTATCGTCTAGAATACTATACCTAATTTCACTATTATAATCCTTAAAAAATACCTTGTGTTTCACCAAAGACTGCATTAAGTTTGTGATTAAAAAATCCCTTTTCCTCGACATTTTGAAGTTAATAAATAAATGGGTGGAAATAAAGCTTATGAACTCAATTGGACTTGCGTAAAAAATATCAACAAACATTAACAAGATTGTGACTGGAGATGTATAACAGAACAAATAATAAGATGCTCACCTACAACATTGTTTTGATAAATTACTGTTGTTTTAAAATGAGGAAGAAGAATGTTTTATGAGTAATAATGATGCATACATATAACAAGTTTTCTTTTCATTATAGGATACTTCAGTACAATAATGCATGTTTATTTCTTTGGATTTTCAAAATAGTTGAGGTATTACTAAGACTCTTCTTGCTTTGCTCATATCATAGGTTTTATTCTCACCAAGCATGATTACCTTCTGAAAGACAGACTTGAAAACAAAAAATTTACACAATGCCGAAAAAAATTTCCTCAATAAATTGGAAGAAGTGAGATAATTGCGCTGAAATGATCGGAAGGATATGAGTAATTTTGTCGACACTGCCGAAATAAACTCAGAAATCGTCGTCGATGTCATTTGAAGAGACTCAAAAAACCATGCTGAAATAATCAGAGGTTTTTGGTTGGAGAAGACTTAGTATTTTGTGCCGAAACATTCCCGGATTGAAAGAAAAGAAGATTTTGACATTATTCAAATAAATCCACCGACACTGTCAGAGGTGACTAACATGTGGGCAATATTTGTCTCCAACATGGCAAGGCCCACATAAATTTCATCTCTTGTGGAACCATTTGTTTTTCCCATGTTAATCAATAAAAGACAAATTGTGGGAATTTCTAGGGTTAAGGTGGGTCAAAGGTCACAAAATGAAAAAATTAGATTGCAATAAATAGGGGTAGAATGTACAATAGAAGGAATTTTCGCTAGCACAAAGAAGGGCTAAAATATTTATAAGAGAACTAATTTTCTGCTAATAAAGAAGGACTTGTTTTTGCTGGGAAAGGATGCATAGTAATTTTCTTGGAATGTTTGGAAGTTGCAATGTGGAATTACTTCTTCTGGTTTCCATGCAACTGTGAGATCGTTCTAACTATTCCAAATTGCTTCTTTGGTGATGAATGATTTTGTTTTTTATATGAATGTCTATCTATGAAATGAGCAATGAATATTTTATTATGTCATAGCTACCTTTGATATTATTTCTGTTGTAAATATGAGTATGAAATTGAAACAACTATTTGTGATATTAATATGAATAGTTACAGTACATTGCTCTAACTTTAAATTTTCTCCCTATGGGGATAGGATAAATTAGAATAACATAGATTAGCTTAGTCTTAGATTTAAAAGAATAATTGAGAAGGAAGGAACGATAAGACGAGAGGTAAGAAACTGCGCATCACTTGTGAGGTTTCTGCTTATCAATTATATGCATTTAGGAACTTGCATATCATCTTGAAAAAGAAAATTACATAAATAGTGGACAGAGTTGTAATTGGTAAATATTTAAACAAATTAATCTATTGTCGCCGGACCGTTAACAGGATGGATTCCCCACACCAAATGGTGGACGATCTGATTGGGATTGTTTATCGGGGAGAATCCCTACTGTCGGTAGCTCGAAATTTTTCTAGGCATCAACATATTTGGCACTAGAAGGAGGGAATTATGTGCATGAATGCCAGAGGAAATCCATTTGTAAGAAAAGATTCCACTAGAACAACATCTGAAATGACTTTCCCTGAAGATTTTATTCTTGAATCTAAAGAAAAAGAAAGGGTAAATTCTGAAGAAGAATATTTTGAACATTTGTATGGAGTCACATTTGAGGAAATTGATAATTTTTGAAGGCATACAAGATCTTATGTTAGGAAACTTGGAGGGTTGAAATTAATTCCCGCACTACCCAGAAGGAATGCTCCCAAGAAAGAGGCGTCGTACACATGAGATTCAGTGCTTATAGAAAATTTTGAAGAACTATTCGATTCATCTTTGTAAGAAATCACTAAATCCCTTGATCGGTTGGAACCAAAGTCCCCTAAAGCTAAGGTTTTCCCACATTCTCCACCGTAATATCCACCTTGAAGTATGGATGTAGCTATTAATTGACCCACATGGAGGGCCAGAAAACCACTCAACCTAGATGCACCTTTACATGATTTACCTAAGCACCCAAAACGAGTGTTACCAAATTTTGATACCAAAAAAGGCATTTCTGTAGGAGACCATTTAAAAAGTTTTTATCTCGCTCTGAATCTTTTAAATGTTGAACACAAAGATGTTGTATGTAGACTGTTTCCATATAGTTTTGATCCTAAATCATCTTCATGGTACTTTAGACTACAAGCCAATTCAATAACAAACTGGGATGGTTTTGAAAGGGTATTTAAAAGTAAATTCAGAAATAAAAAAACTGTAGCTACCCTTATGAAAGAGTTAATATCTATGAGGATGGAAAGAAAAGAAAAAGTTCAAGATTTCAATAAGAGATTCACTACTTTATTAAATAGTTTTAGTGCTGCAACAAAACTAGCTGAAGATTTTGAGATTTCAATCAAGGATTCAACAGGTGTCCCTCAAATTCTGTGGGAGGTGGGATTAAACATATATGCTGATGGTCTGTGTTTGATCGGCATCATAGATAAGAACAGATACCCACAATAGGGTTTGATTCAGAATTGGAAAGAAGTATTAATTGATATCTGTTTGAAGGCGAGTGCAGATCTTCCCCTCTTGAAAAAATACTTGTTGAAAACTATTATTCCATGTGTAGATGTTGACAATTATGTTACCTGTTGTGAGGTGTTGAAATTGACTTATTTCCCATTATTGTCAAGTAAGAAATATTATTTTCTTTTGTTTTCATCAAGGAGAAAGGAGTTGTCAGTCTCTGTCTAGAAGGGAATTGATCGTAGAATCTCATATCATTCGTGAGAATGGAAATTTGAAAGAAGGTTGTTTCCATATTAATTTATCATGTTCATTTAGGAGATGCGAGCATTTTCACAATCAAATGCAGGAGGAAATGGATAAAGTAATGCAAAACATGGAGACCTGGCATAAGAACCAGGAAATCAGTTATGCACATGGTTTAATTGTGGCAAGAAGGAAGTACGAGGTAACAAAATCCCATGTGAATATACTAAATACTCGAAATGAAACCGATAGGATGGATAAGAAAGATGATATGCTTGAAGAATATGCCAAATCTCCTCCAAATGGAAGGTCCTTATGGCACTAGTTACGAAACATAGGTGGTGACCTCTCAAAACACCAATCCCACATTGTGATTGACAACAACCCAACTCCAAAGGGAATCCTTAAACATCATACAACAATAATAGGATTGATATAAGGCCAAGCAATAGGCATGCAGTCTAGGTAGACATCCAAACATACTAATAAAAAGTTGGTTTTGTGAGCATTTAACATGGAACGTAAGGAAGAGCAAAATGTGTCTAAAAACTCAAGTTTCAAATAAACCTAGTATTTCCCACTTTAACCAAAGGAAGAGTATCAGGTATGCATTTGTAAACCATCTCATCATGAACAGTATCCCACATTTATGGTATGTAAAATTCAAAAGGATACAATCCTTTCACATATACCTAGATATTTAGCATTCTTCATATAAGGCAATGTAGTGAAGAACTCTTCCTTGGATAATTCCCTATCTAAATTCTCTCTATCACCATAATAAACCTTTTAGGAGACAATGACATTACATCATTAACCATATAATGGAACATGTCTATGTTTAGAAATAAGTGTCCAACCTATTACGCCATTATTACAAAATATATATCTTCACACTATGAATGTTCTAAATATTACACCATCAACATAAATTTATAAAACAAGATTCATAATAGTACTTCTCCAATCAATTTAAACTATAAAAAAATCACACAAATTTTTCATCTCTTCCAAAGTTGTTGCTCGAGGTGATTCATCAAATGCCATGCACATTAACAAAATGATAAAATGTGTAGGATATACAACAATAACGAATCATAACCATTATTTTGAATCAACCTTATATTCAGATATGTTTAGGTTTGATGTGTATCCCATATATTCGTTAGATGAAAGAGATCATGTCAAACACCAATTTCATTTATGTAGAACACACAGGTGAATCACTTAGGTGTGTCAACTTCATGCATCCTTTAAATGTTTGTTAGGTTGTTTTGTGGGTAAGGTGCTTTTGTATTCCACTTAATTGGGTCAGTTGCTTAGGTGTATTGGGTGCTTATGTGTGTTAGGTATGTTGCATCTTTGTGAATACAAATTAACATTGTATATGCAATTGGATCGTGGTAAAAAAAAAAATTAATGTACATTGTTGTCATTACGTAATATTTTAATTGTGCATTTTTCTCAAATTTATAACTAATATATCTGTGCAATCGTAAAATCTATAAAAAATTGGGAACATTTTACATAGAAACATTCTTGGACACACATGTATGATCATAGTTAAGATATTGAACCATGAATATCTCAAGAGCCTTGATATGAAATATTTTTTATATCATGAAAGTTATAACACAAAAATAGAAGGCCCTTATATGGCACGTCAATGTACATGTATAAAAAAAATCATTGATGTACATGCAAACAAAAGTACATCTGTCCTAGACTATGCCCCTAAACTCTGTTCAGGTACACAGGGTACTCCCAAAAGACTAAACACCAAGATCAGACACTCACACAAACAGATTAGAGATCGACACACCGATGTTTTGACGTGGTTTAAACCCTCGAGAGGGAAACACTCCACAATGTCACGTCCCCATGCCTCCGACCGGCGAAGAGGACGCGACCCGTGTCTTAAACTACTCAGGCTAAGAGCCCCATGAACATGTACAGGCATAAAATTTGCATAAACAGAATGCTGAAAGAAAATGCATTGCAGTATAACATGCACAAATGCAATTGTTTATCATACATAGCTATAATTATTTATCTTGCACAGCGGAATCAACATGCATTCCCACAAGCATTCATTTTAACATGTTCATCATATCATTAACAGTCAGCATGGTTGCAAAAGTAAAATGCACAAGATCACTTATCTTATGAAGGAGTCATTCCGCAACCAACTACGTCGCTCCAACGTTCCACCCAACCATAGGCCAGCATGCTCCTTAATCTCTCAGCAACGCTGCCACCCCCGAGATGGGCATGATTCTCCAAGGAATAAGGGAACAAGCAGGCTTACACATAGCCAAGGATATACAAAACATAGCCAAGCCAACACAGTTGGGTTTATTAGGCCATTAAGGAGCCGGAGAAGGAAAATTGGTAAGCTGGTGAGCTCCTTACAGAGCCAAGAACACCTACACTAGAACTAGCCTGACCTCTAAGACACCCAAACACACCCAACACAAGGAATCAGTCCCTTCTCTGCTACACAGTCCCTCAGGCCCTGCATTCCCTTCTAATGCTATTCAGGGGTGATGGAGAAGAAGGCCATCCCTCTAACTCTATCTGTGTGGTTTCTAGCCACTAGGTTTATTAAGCAAATCTAAGCCAACATCCTTGCTCCTCTCACAGTCCGAAGACCAACCATTGCACTCAGGCAATGGTTAATTAATTTAGATGTCATAGCTTAAACAGGGAAAATGAATTCAAACCATCTGCAGCAGCCTCAGGGCACAAAAACAAGCACGGTTCACAACATGGGGAAACGATAGTCCGTTCCTGAACAGCCAAGCAAACAGATAAGAATTACGCAAGCCGCACACAGTTCTTGAGCGTGAAATGGCCTCCTACAGGAAATTGTGGGTGACAAAGACCAAACAGCTCCTGGTTTCCCATGTGAATAACAACCACCTAGAGCCCAATGTGTGAGAGGAAAACCACATTGAAACTCAAATACGGGTCAAGAACACCCGATTCCACACTATGGGAAAAACGTGAATGACAGTAGAGGCGCCCCCAATCCTTTTTTGGGCTGCATGAGACCAAACCACAAGGAGCCTGTGCGTGAGAATAAATTAGACAATGGAGGCAATGCGTGAGGATGAGTAGGCTACAGGGAGAACGCGAATTGAAAGAGCATGGGTGTTCAGTACAGACGTGGAGAAGAGAGATCCCCGCGTGAGTGATGGCAGTCATTTTTTTTCAACCATAGTGAAGTCAACAGTGGGTGGAGTGTGCATGTGGGTGAGGACTGACAATCCTGCCACCGCACTCCCAAATATCATAACTGCCTCAACCACCAGGAGCCTTTCTTAATGAAAGTGGTTGGAATAAGACAAGGGAAGAAGACACATGGGTTTTTCTCTCATTGGCCAAGGTTTGACAAATTCCCCCCCACATCCTTATCCTTGGGAAAAATCATGCCCCTTTCTCATTTTAGTTTCCGCGATCGTAGCTGGTCAGGTTCATTTAATTAATTATAGATGCATATTTACATGATGACCAACATAATATATGCTGCATGCCCGGATATACCATCGGCGACAATTCAAATCCCAAAACATAGCATAACCAATCAATGGTGGGGCCTTGGCCTTTAGCTCCACACCATGATCATTTACAATTTATACATCATATACATCCAATGTAATGGGGTCAAAACCGGGACATTACACACAACCCCAGGGAAATAGCTACTTGAGGCAGTTTATTATGAAAATTAAAGAAAGTTACAAATGGGCTTCTCATAATCAATCAACTAGCCAAGGACCCTCCATTCTCTTTAAATAGATATCATGGACCAATTGGGTGTTAAGCCACCTATCAAGGGTAGGTATGATCTAAGAGAAGATGAACCGTCGGATCACTCTATGTCTAGAACATATCGTGACCTTTGGATTAGATATTTAAAAATGCATACTAATTCATACTAAAGAAACACACTTTACCTAATAGATATATCATCACAACTTGATCTTAACTAAATTCTAAGTGTCTAAATATCCTAACATCCCCCCTTAAGGACAACTTGGGATGGCATTGAAGGATTTACAAAGGTGACACTATTAGGAGAAGGAAGGAGGCATTAGAGCCTATTCCCCCTTAATGACAAATTCCTGAACTCCTAACATAGATCGAAGTTTAGAAAACTTTGCTTCTATAAGAGACTTGGTGAAGATGTCTCCAAATTGATCATCTGTAGGGAAAAAAAACACTTCAAGAACGTGATCATGAACAAGATTTCAGATGAAGTGCATATGTAGCTCAATGTGTTTGCTGCGTTGATGCAAAAATTGATCTTTGGCGAGCTTGATGGCACTTTTATTATTGCACAAAAGTAAAGTAGGTTGCTGTTGCTTGAATCCAAACTCTGAAAGGATCTGTCGAAGCCATAAATATTCTTGACTGGAATTAACTATAGCTCAATATTCTGGTTCTGATGAAGAAAGAGAAAGAGATTTTTGTTTCTTACAACCCCAAGTGACAAGTCCAGATCCCCTACTGAAAACATAGCCTACAGTATACTTTTGATCATCAAGATCTCTGAACCAAATCTGAATCAGTGAAACCAACCAACAAAGAAGTCCCCCATGTACTATAATGAATCCCAAACTGAATGGTACCTCGAATATATCGAAGTATTCTTTTTGTTGCTTTCTAGCAACTTTCATGAGGTATTTACATATAGTGGGAAACACGACCAACGACAAAGGAAAGGTCAGGACAGGAATGAGTCAAGTATAAGAGACTACAAACAAGCTGATGATACAAGGTGGTATGTACTTCAGGTGAAGTACAAGTGGACGAACGTTTGACTCTAGAATGGAAGGGAGAAGGGGATGGTTTACAATCTTCCATGTGAAAGTGACGAAGAAGTTCAGAAGCATACTTAGACTGGGAAATAAAGATGCCTTCTTTGGTTTGCAAGACTTGGATACCAAGAAAATAATGCAAATGTCCTAAGTCTGACATTTCAAATTTTTTCTTAAGACTAGATTTCACATGGGTTAAAATCTCAGGTCACTATCAGTAAGGATAAGATCATCAACATAAATAAGAAATATGATGAGATGGTTTCCTACTTTATTGGTATAGACATTGGGGTCAGAATGGCATCTAGAAAAAATAGTGTCAAGTAGAAAGCTATCCGTTTTGGCATACCAAGCTTTAGGAGCTTGCTTAAAACCATATAAGGATTTCTTAAGGTGACATAGAAGGCTAGAGTTATTATGAACATATCAAGGAGGTTGTTCCATGTAAATTTCCTCTTGTAAATCACCATGTAAGAATGCATAATTGACATCCATTTAATGGAATTCCCAATTATGTAAGGCTACAAGGGAAAGAACAAGGTGGATGGAGTTCATTTTTGCGACATGAGAAAAGGTTTCATTGTATTCAATCCCTTCAACTTGGGAAAAACCTTTGGAAACTAACCTTGCCTTAAGTCTTTCAACACTTCCATCTCATGCATACTTAGTTCTATAGACCCATTTACATATCACAAGTTTTCTTCCGTTTGGAAGAGGTACAAGATCCCAAGTATGGTTCGCTATTAAGGAACGATATTCTTCATCCATAGTTGCATCCCAATATGGATTTCTTAAAGCTTCTACAAAATTTTATGGATCACGATTCTCTGAAACTTGAGCCAAAAGAGAAGAGGCTCACTAAGACAAAGAATGTGTTTGAATTTGATCTCTAGGATCACTGGAAATATCACCAGCTACTTCACATGTTGAACGAACCCATTGAGGAATCAATTGTGCTGGTGCAACTGGAGGAACATGACCAAGAAAAGGTGGATTTTCATCCTCACTATCATCAAAAACTGTAGTTGGAAATCTATCAAGGAAGTTGGAAGTAGAAGAAGGCATAATTGTTGAATTAGTCTCGCATGACAAATATGGCACAACCATTGAGTTAGGCACGCAGGCCAAGAGGTTTTCATCAAATTTAACATCTATTCTAATGATTATGTCATGAGAATGTCATTGAAGAAGTCTATAACCTTTTACATCTTTAGAAAATCCAACAAATATGCACTTTTCACTTTTAGGTTGCAATGTTTTCCATTTTTCATCTAGAATGTGAGCCCATGCTTCACTAACAAACAAACGGAAGTGACTTATATCTGGTTTAATTTGAATCCATGCTTCTTTTGGTGTGATACCTTGTAAATCTTTAGAGGGGGTGCAATTAACTATGTAATTTGCACAATTTATGGCTTCAACCCAAAATTGAAGACATAGTCCATTAGATTAGATCATACAATTATCCATTTCTTTTAAAGTGTGCTTATTCCGTTCGGCTACACCATTTTTTTGTGGTGTATATGGAATAGTGTGTTGATGTTGGATTCCTTGTTCAGTGCAGAAAGTAGTGAATTTTTTTTTTACATATTCTCCTCCATTGTCAGATCTTAACTTAATAATTTGGTGATCAGATTATTTTTCAACAAGGGCCTTGTAGGCCAAGAACATGTTAAATAGTCTATTCTTAAATTTTATGAAACAAACCCAAGTGTGTTTGGAGTAGTCATCAATGAAAGTCAGGAAATATTTAAAACCAAAAAAGGAAGCAGATGGAAGAGGACCACACAATTCACTATGCACAAGCTCCAAGGGAACTGAGGCATGCCAAGAGGCACGTTTGTCAAAATTGTCTCAATGATGTTTTCTGAGTACACAACTGGAACAAACACCATCCATGCAAGATACCATTGGAAGATTTGCCACCATATTGTCTTTACATAGCTGTTGCAATGAGCGATAATTTAAGTCACCAAATCGTTGATGCCAAAGTTTGCTCAAGTTGTCACTATGAACAACAAAAACTCAAGGAAAATGTGATGACCCAAATTTGTTAAATTTGTACAACCTGGTAATATCATCAACATCTTCGGTAGCTAGGACATTATGATGATATTTAAAATCCTTGATTACAACTTGGTGAGGTGTAAACGTTACAGTATTATGTTCACCAGAATGAGTGATTTGATAGACTGACAAGAAATTGCAGGAAATTATTGGAACACATAGTACATCACTAAAATGACCATTATCTACTGGAACTGTTCCATATCCTATAACACTTAGAGATCTATCATCACCAACAAATATTTGTTGGTGTTACATTCATGCATAGTAGAAAAGATGGCTTGGTCCTTAGCCATATGATAAGATGCTCCATAATCAATGAGCCATTCATTTGAAGTAGAAGAAGAAGATGTAGTATAAGAATAACTAGAAGCACAAAGTTCATTTCCATGAGAGGTATATTTTGAAGATGAATCTACGTTGATGCGGTGTTTCTTCATTATTGCTTCCAAGGCTTCCATCTTCTTGAAACACTTAGATTCATCATGATTATATTTCCCGCAATAGTTTCAATGACGCCCAATCTTATTTCCTTTTGTCTTGGATCCTTTGTCATTTTTTAAAGAAGGAGCTAACTGAGAGGGTTTGGGACCCTTGTTTAACTTATTATTGCGAAAATTTTGTTTCTTGGGAGGCTTGGACTTTTCTTTCTATTGGGACAATAAGGCTTTCCCAGATGTATCTGCATTGCTGATCATTGCAAGATGGATGAGCTTATCTTGCTCTCTAATCAAGGAATCACAAAAGGATTCAATACTAGGCTCTTGATAGCTAGCTTGATTCAACGATTCTTTCATGGAGTAAAATGTAGATACAGAAACAGAATATCCAGGTCCAAGTTTGGAAAGAATATGATAAATTTGCTTCTTTTCTTGTAAACCACATCACAAACTGAAACAACAAAAAAATTTCCACGCTTTTGAGGTTGGATCTCATCAGCTTTCCTGGAAAGTCTATGTTTTCTCTCTGTTTTTGATTTTCCACAATTGCACAAGGTGCACAACAAAGAGCATACACAGCTGAGAAAAACCCTTTCCCTTCCCGTTTCTGATTTGTAACAATCGCGCAAGGTGCACGACAAAGAGCATATGCATACGGGGAAGGAAACAATTCAAGAAAAAGAAAAATATAATAATAAAGTTGATAACATATGAGATATTAACGATTTTTAAACAAAAATAGAAAAACCGTCACTGTAACATTATACCTTTAGATATGGTAAAATGGGTATTTTTGGACAAAACAGAAACCGTTTTCGATGAAACAAAAACTATTTCCCAATAGAAACAGTGATATGGACATAATAGAACACCTACCATAGCCAATAAATGCACATAATTTCCAAAACCAGAAACCCTTTCAAAGTTTCAGCAACACTAGTTCAAGATCTAGATCATAACCGAAAGCGGCTCTTCATAAATGCTCTAATACCAGGTTCAGGTACACAGGGTACTCCCATAAGACCAAACACCTTGAGCAACCACTCACACAAACAGATCATAGATCAAGACACCGATGTTTTAACATGGTTTAAACCGTCGAGAGGGAAACACTCCATGACTCTAGCCAAGTAACTACTTGAGGCAATTTATTATGCAAAAGAAAGAAATTTACAGATGAGCTTCTCATAATCTATCAACTAGCCATGCACCCTCCATTCTCTTTAAATAGATATCATGGACCAATCGGGTGCTAAGCCATGGATCAAGGGTAGGTATGATCTAAGAGAAGATGAACAATCGGATCACTCTATGTCTAGAACATATCGTGACCGTCAGATTAGAGATTTACAAATGCATACTAATCCATAGTAAAGAAAGACACTTTTCATAACAGATATATTATCACAAGTTGATATTAACTAACTCCTAAGTGTCTAAATATCCTAACAAACTCTAACTTCCTCTTGTACATAAAAATACAGATTCTTCCTGGTCGAACACATCAAAATTCTAACTTTATCTAGTTTTTTCTTGACTTTGATGCTTGTTTCCTCTGTCCACGACTATTGTGCATCTTTGGCAACTACAAATCAATGACATTATTTCTATATCAGGTAACTGAACTAATACTGTCCAACAATAACAAATTTTAAAAATTTAAAATATGATTCAATTGTACATAGAACAAACACTCACTAGATTCATCTGGGGTATAGATGCATCTGGTGTCCTCCTCCTTGCAAACATTATCTCTACAATGCTTCTCTATGAATAAAAAAAACTATGTCAATTATCTCAACAATTATCAACATGTACATGAGTGAGAAAATACTAACCAATTATGTAAATAATGAACATCTCACCGAAAAAATGTGTTCCTAGGAATGAGACTGGGTTTCTTCAGTAGCAAGAGGATTCATAGGTTAAACATCAACCTCGGTTGCATGCACTGATGGACCAAGGTGTGGCTACATTCACCAAATGATAAAATATTTAGATGTCGTACATGTCCATAGACAATACAAATGAACTGTACAATTAAGAAAAACTATGACAATACAAATGAACTGTACAATTAAGAAAAGCTAAGGTCTGGTATGGATGAATCTACATCTTGATGTTGTAAACATGTGAAAATAACATTAAGAAAAACTAGTAGTGAAGTGAATTCAAAGCTAACCAACAACTTTCATTGGAAGTGTGTACATTACCATGGAATCAATAGGTTCATCCTCATGGACACCCACTCTTTTTAAGGAAGATGGTGGTATGTTGTAGACAACACACTTATCTACGTTTGTACTATGGGGAGATCCAAAGCAAAGAGGTGGTGTTGGGATTTGTGATGATGTCTATAGTCATAAAGTGTTTCCATAGTTAGACATGGAATTGAATGGATGGAATAATATGTACTGAAAAACTAACATGTTGTAATATACTTACTTCTTCCTAGGACATATCTTGCCCATGGGAGGGACCTCTACCACCAATTTATTCCCCCTCTGAAGATCCAGATAGCATCTGCAAGTTTAAAAATTATAAATATGAGCAATCTATAAAGGAATGTACAATAATAAATTTAAATAATTTGAATAATATTCTGTCATTAACCATGTACTTACATTCCTTAGGGGTAATTTGCTGAGATCAATGTCTCCAACATTCGATTCAAAATGGGGTTCTTGTAACATCAAAAATTGTAAATATTAGACCATTAAACAAATTCATCAAGACTAACACATGTATTAAAAAAATGATAGGTATTAACAAAATGACACATGTTTAAATATTACCTTGGTATTGGTTGTTTAAGCCTCGGATACAACCACACTGGGTTCACTACCACCCCCCTTAGAGGCATCAAGCTCCTGCAAGATTAAAAAGTGCATATATTAAGAATATTTTAATATGTGTACAATATGGAAAAAATAAAAATTGAACAAAAATAGAGTTTTAACAATGTCCTTACCTGACCACTAGTCATCGTAGAGGTAGCATGTGTTAGTCCATGACCATAACAAAATTGACCACACATTGTGCACATGTGTGGCTCGCTTTGGGGCACATGGGATGTCAACCTATCACCACTAATAGATGGTCCTCTACCACTGGAAGCTGGTGGTTGTACCCCACCAAAGGAAAAGGGCACTCCCTGGTCAATAGTTTTGGTGTGTCGAGAAATCATCTCAGCTAGTGTAACAAATGCCTCATCTATATGGGTAACCATATCATGTGCAGGATGGATTTCTGGCCTCGGTAGCTGGGCACGAGGTCAAGGTATTTGTTGATTGGCATCTCTATGCCTAGAATTGAGTTTATTTTTTGGAATCCACCTACCAACACCCTGGAATCCCAACATGTCAAAATAGTTGACATGTTTTCCCATCACAAACTTTGAATAAAGTTTTCAGATGAAATACAATGGTACTTCCCTATTGTTGTGCGGGGTAATATCGAAAACCATGTACCATCTCTCCATCCAATGGTCTCTAAAGGGTTGATAGATGCACCACTCAATCAAAATATGTGACCTATTGATTTCTGGAATGTCATTTGTCCCAGACACTCTAAATAATGTATATATGTGCTCTTTTGTTATTTTTATCTTCTTGATCTCATTGTAGTTCAAACCATCATCATATTCTCATATTTCGGTTTCCCTGTAGGATGTTATGTGATACAAATAATAATTCGATCTAGTGATTGTATCCACTATGGTCAGTAATGATGCTGACAATGAGCAGTGGAGTTCATCTCCACCCCTCCAGGCATAACCAATCTCTCTCAGATGACCAATAACTCTCAATATATCCTCATTGTGGTCCACAGTAGCCACTGTAATCATAAATACAAATAAAATATCATTAGAAAAACAAACACATGGTATAATGGCATCTCTAAGAAATGAAAAGTGTAAAACTAATGTACAAAAAATAACAACATAAACTAAATTTATAATTTAAATTTTAAAATTGATCTTCAATTTTACAGTAAAGAATAAAAATTTAACATTTTTTCATCTTAAATTTATGTCGTAAATTCAAGTTTTAATTCCAATTTCCATATGCATGTGTACATAAAATGTCCTATGTGCATATGTTGATTGGGAATATCTTCTAGATTATTTTAAGGCTTGGATTATGAAGTTTCATCAAAATTGTGAGGTGTTGACTAATGACCTTGCAAGACCGACTCCCAAATTGTGGGTAGAGGCAAGGGATAGATCCTAGAAAAGGTGGAAGAAGGTGTTATTGATGAATAAAATATCAATATAGGAAAGGATTTTAATAGATATGTAATTATTTGTTGTAGCATGATTTTTTTTGGAATCCAAATTCATGATTTAGAAGATCTTTGTTTATATGTAATTTGGGCCGTGTATGGATTCCACTTGATGTTATTTTAGTTGTATGCAGTCTCTCTATATACCCATGAGAGACTTTGCATAATTGTGTATAGTGAGTTTTATAGTTGCAAGGTTTCCACTAGATTCTATCATATATGATAGTATGTGATTGGAATGTAATCAAACACATCAACCTTCCTATGTATTTGGATGTTCGTAGAGCCTATTCTTGAACTCTGTTGTCTTGAACTTAACAAAAAAGTACCCTTCACTCAAGAGGAAATATTTGTTAAGCATGGGAAGCTTCTATACCTTATTTTAACACTTGGATTAGGAAGTTTCATCAAAACTATAAGGCGTTTATTAATGTTCTTGGACCACCAACTTCAATATTTCAGATAGAGGCAAGGGATTTACCATGTTTGTTTATGTATATTAGGAAAGATATGAATTCTACTTGATTTTTTTTTAGTTGTATGCAACCTTGCAATTGACTTGACAAACTTTTCATATTTGTTAATTTTGTTTTGGATTCACAAGGATTCTTATGAATATATATATATTCAAATAGTGAAGTTGATTTGTTTTTTATGATTAAATTGGGGTTTTGGTTTACATTGAGCATGTAAATTACTTATGAAAACTCGCAAGATATTTGAGAAACTTTGCATATTTATGAATTCATATATGGATTCACAAGGATGCTTGTGAATATTCATATGCAAATAGGGAAATTGATTTGTTTTTTATGAGTAAATTGGGGTTTTGGTTTCCACTAGACATGAGAATTTTGGTATGGATTCACAAGGATGCTTGTGAATATACATATGAAAATAGTCAAAATGAATTGGATTTTATGATTAAATTGGGGTTTTGGTTTCCATTTGGCATGTAAATTGGGGTTATGGTTTCCATTTATCTTGTTTTTCTTCACCCAAACTCATTTCAACATATGGTTGTGGAGAAAATGACGAGATTGGTTTGTTTTAACCATAAAACATGTTTTATATAACACATGCATGATTTGTCTAACTATAACACAAGCTAATTTTTTTTCACTGCAACATGTGCACATTGTTTTTAACTATCCTAATTAGCAAGCATGTTGGAATCCTTGGGACTAGGCTTGGAAGGGTCAGGATAGCTTGAGATGATTTCTATTTTTTTGATCTTGAGTGATTGAATTCACTCTACCATTGCATCTAAAAGGTCCCTCAACTTTGTGCACTCACCCCTATCTGATCCCACCCCTTTAATACTCCATGTCAATTTTAGCTTTACAGGTTCAACATTGAGAAAGTATCATTCCTTCAATTTTCTCAAGAAGTAGTCTAAAAGACAACCAATCTGTAATGATTGACCCTAGACCTATGATATACCCAAGTAAAATTTCAAATCACCTCCAAATATAATATTTTGAAAGTGCATAAATTCTTTAGAGAACAAATTTTTCCCATAGTTAATTATGTCACTATAAGGAACATAAACATTAAGAAAAAAAATCCCCATTGAGTTCTTGAGAGAATAGAGTCATCCCTAAACACGATTGAAAGGCCCGTGAATTTGTGCACTTCATACAGTGACTACACTAACCCATAAAAAAAACCCTTTATCATCCCCTATCATCAACAAAAAATATCCCATCCTTCTAACCACTTTCCCAACTCTTTCATAGTATTGTAACCATCACTTATAATCTATTACATAAATAATAGATATGGTTTCAACATTTCAACTAGTGTCTGAAACTCTACCTTCTTGGAGAGCCCATCGAACACTTTGTAATTCAAAGCCAAAGAAATCATTTTTGAACCCCCACTAAGGAATCTACAGCTCTAAGCATCGCGCCAATAGACATATATTTTCTTGTTTCCATAACCCAAGTTTTCATGTTTTGAGCCATCTATATAAAATACTAATGACCTCTGTATCCATGCTTGGTTACTCTTGAATTCATCCCTAATCCTCGATAACCTCCCACATATAAATTCTGTTGATCCCCCTTCTAATCATACCATAGATTATACCTATATTCCTCCTCATATGAGGCCATATATAATAACATATCATTACCTATTGATAAGCTTATTGACATATTGAAAGAGCCAAACCTCATATGTCACCGTTACAAATTTGTTTCTCTAAAGGTATATTTATTCTTCAAGTTACATCCCTTAGATCACACCAAATGAATTTGCACGTCCCCCATAACATTTGAGGAAAAACCCCTTAACTACCCAAAACTAGAAAAGACTTCTCTAATATGACAAAATTCAAAGTGTAAAGAGATCAAATTATCAAGAATATTACTTGAATTATCTAAATATTTGTTCCCATATTTCTTACTCCTATCTTTTCCATCAAGTACAGGTATAACACCTTCAGTACCAACAATACCATCCTTATTTGCCTGGTTCAAATCATCCACTTGTACCAAAGAAGGAAGATATAATTTTAAGGGTTCATTAATTGTAGTTGTTTCCATATTTTTAATCAATCATAGGATAGAGGACCCGCATTCGTATTCAGGTTCCCAATACCAAATGACACCATATCCAAGTTTGAATCCATCTCCTTCCCTTGCATAACAACCTTCTCCACCCAAACCTTGCACCTGAAAGGCATTTTACACTCTGCAACTAATTTCTAATACACATGACACATATTACATTTAAATGGGTCTCCCTAGTAATTCAAAGGTTATATATGAATTCAATTCCCCCTTTTTAATTCAATAGAATCTACAATCCCCTCCCTTAGATCAAGAGTACCAACACTCGAGCCACACACATCACCCCATAATACAAATAAGGCATGTCTTCCTCAACAAACCTGAACAATGAGTTATCGACAACCATAAATATATCAGATGACCATATTTCAAATGGAATGTTATGCATTTTTACCCATATCGACACCAAATCATTCATATCAATCCTTGGATCCAACATGGGGGACCAAAATTTCTGATAAAGAGCACAAGAATCCCATCACCACAAGCCGGCCATATGGATATTAGAAGCACCCAACACAAACTTTATAAAAAATAACTCTAACCATCATCAAGAAAGGATAAAGGATGTGGGAGCATAACAAAACAACCCCTTAGGCAATAGCAACACACTTATTTAAACCCACCTCTCTAGCTTTGCATCCAACAAAACGATCCTCAAAGTTCATGTATCTAGTCACGATAATCTCATTCATCTTTATGTATTTTCCCAAAACTAGTTTCATTGGCTAGGCCTTCTTTTTAATACACTTTTTACATTCTTTATGGATTGAACCCAAAGTGGTATGTGCTCCACCACAGTCTCATCCAATTTCAAACAAAGTTTTCTTCTAGTTCAACGACCAAACAATGGCATGATACACCACTAAAATATGAAAGACAAAGGTTCTTGCCAACAAAATATTTAGTGTAGTCCCTACAATCCTTGAAACGCTTGCGATGTTGAATGATGGTTTGTCCATCAATGAAACCCTCATGTGAATAGTGTTCTAATAAATGTCAATCCTCCCTGCTAACAGCTCCTAATTTTGAATTTATAAATTTGTAAGCTATCATTGAATCCTTGTTATTGCACGAATTAACTATACCATAGTTTAGTTCTGGCTGACAAGCCCCAAACAACCCCAATTTCATTGTACAAAAAAGTCTTATACTTATAATATTAGTGGACTTGACACCACTGCTAGGAAACCTCCATCCATTGCAGTTGTCCATTACTCCTTTTGAAGCTAAACTTCCATTGAGCTCCAATGTTGGTCCCACACACCAGGGCGAGTCTTCCTTTCCTAGAACCTCTTAAATCCTGTAGCCTATGAGTGTACTTCAAATATTTACACCTGTGTACAAGTCCTCCATATAAACATCCTACTCCTTGTTAGTCTCTGTAGTTGATCTCTCCATAGTAGACCATGAACGAGTATTTCTAGAGAGGAGGTACAAAGAGGGAGGAGATAGAAACCCTAGCTATAACCTTAGCTTCTCTACACCCCATCCTCGTATGATATATTACAACCAATCATATAAGTATTTATAAAATGGATGTATAAAAGAATATAATCCATTTATTTTACTAATTTTATAATAATAAAATTTATAAATATAAATTTAAGATGGATTTATAAAAAATAAAATTCATCCTCTCATTATTACATAATCCCACTATTAATTACACCAACATGTGTTTTTATTTTAAATTTTGGGGTGGAAAAACCAATGCCTTTTCTAAATTGTACTAGTATAAGACAAGTGTACTGTCCATATTGATTCTATGGTAGTCGTTACAAATTCAAAATAAACAATTATTAAAAAATAAAGAAACAAAAAGTAATTGATGCATGGATAACTCCTAGCTGATGCATGGACAATTTTTAACTGATGTGTGGATAAATTTCACTTTGTGACAAATAAATCATTTAACTAATAACTTATTAGTGGCACTTAACTTATGACTTGTTAGTGTTCACCATCCACAAGTAAGCGGATGTGATAGAATTAGACCATGAGAGGATATACATACTTTTTCAATATAGAAATGTCAAATACATTATGTATTTTGAGATTAGGTAGAAATGCTAATGGATAAACCACTGGTCCAACTCTTGACAATATCTCAAATGGTCCACAATACCTAGGTGCTAATTTAGCACAACTCCCCAACTTAAAGGATATTTTTATTGGTTTTACCTTGACAAAAACATGCTCACGTACTTGGAATTCTTTCTGAGTTCTTTTAAGGTATGCATGAATATTTTGTCAGTCCCGTGCAATTTTCAGATTGCTTTGTACATGTTTCATTGTTAGTTCCATTTCTTTTAACAAGTCAGGTCCTAACATTAATATGTCAACTAGATTACTCCATGAAATGATAGCACTACATTTTCTACCATACAGTGTTTCAAAAGGACTAAGTTTAGTTGAAGCTTGATAATGATTTTTATAAACAAACTCGACGAAGTGCAGACATTCTTCGCATTTCTTTAGATGATCCCTAACATACATTCTTAACATATCTTCTAAAAATTGATTTACTCTTTATGTTTGTCCATTCGTTTGTGGATGATAAACGGTACTAAAATTTAACTTAGTGTCCAATCCTTTAAACAATGACTTCCAGAAATTACCATTAAACTTAGGATCCCTATTCAAAATTATCATCTTAGGAACTAATGCAAATGAAAATTTTCATTCATAAAAGTATCAACAATATTAGCATCTTTATAAGTAGTTTTAACAGGTATAAAATGAGCTTCCTTGATAAGTTTGTCTACCACTACCATTACAAAATCATTTTTCTTTTGATTTTTAGGCAGTCTAATTATGAAATCAGGGCCCATAATTTCCCATTTCCAATATGGAATTGGTAATGGTTGCAAACGACCTACTGATTGTCGATACTCAACTTTAACTTGCTGGTATTCTTACACCTAGCTATATATGCAACTACTTCATTTTTTATACTGGGCCGGAAATAATCTTTTCTTAGCATGGTTATCATCGTTTGGTAACCAGGATGTCCTTAGTAAGGACTCTTTTGTACTTCATTTAAGATCAATAATTTAATTTATGGTACATTAAGTACATATAATCTGTTTTTATATAGCATTAAACCTTTTTCATTCAAGATGAAACCTGTTCTTATATTTGCTGATTCTTTTTCTATAAATTTTTCTCTTAAATTTTGATAATCTTTGTCCATTTTTACTCCATCTTCAAACTTATTATCCAATTATGTTTTATAGCTGATAATGGTGGCTATAAAATTCAGATTTGCATTTCTTCTTAAGGCGTCAACCACCTTATTATCTTTTCATTTTATATGTTTGATCTCGAAATCATATTCGCTAAGGAAAGCTAACCATCTTGCTTGCCTTGTGTTCATATTTTGTTGATCAAACAAGTATTTCAAACTTATGTTATTAGACATTAATAAAAATATTCTACTGATTGAATGATGGAACCACATTTTCAAGGCATATATTATGGCGGCCAACTCTAAATCGTAGGTAGCAAAAAAAATTTCATATATCTTTAACTTTCTTGATTCATATGCTATTACATGACCATCTTGTGTTAACACTCCACCGAGGCCCTTGTTGCATTCATCAGTGCATACAACAAAGTCCTTATTTGGATCTTCTATTTTTAAGATAGGTGTAGTGGTTAATAATTCTTTTAACTTTTTAAATATTTCTTCACATTTTAAATTCCAAACAAATCTTTTTCCCATTTTCTGTAAGGAGGTTATGGGATTTGTGATCTTCGAGAATACTTCTATTAATTTCCGATAATAACTTGTAATCCCCATGAATGATCGTACATCTGATACATCCTTCGGAACATGCCATTCCATTATTTCTCTTATCTTATCAGGATCCAATGATATTCATTCCTTGGATATCACATGATCTAAATATGGTATTTTATATTTAAAGAATTTACATTTACTTAACTTTGCGTACAATTTTTGTTCTCTCAAAACTTGTAATATTATTTGTAGATGTTCATCATGTTCTTCTTTTTTTTTGAAAAAATTAGTATGTCATCGATAAAGACAACTACGAATTTATCCAAATCCTTACTTAATACACTGTTCATTAAACACATAAAATATGTTGGAGCGTTCGCTAGTCTAAATGGCATAACTACAAACTCATAATGCCCATAACGGGTTATGAATGCAGTTTTAAATGTATCTTCATCTTTAATTCCGACTTGATGATATCCAGATCTCAAATCTATTTTTGAGAATATCGTTGCTCTGTGTATTTGAATGAATAGATCATCTATGCAGGGCTATGGATATCTGTTTTTAATTGTCTTCTTGTTTAGATGGCGATAATCTATACATAAGCGTAAGGTACCATCTTTCTTTTAAACAAATAGACAGGTTCTCCCCAAGGGGATACACTTGGTCTTATGTAATTTTTATCTATTAAATCCTAAAGTTGTAGTTTTAATTCATTAAGTTCTAGGATATTCATCCGATAAGGATCCTTTGAGTCGGGTATAGCTCCCGTTACTAATTCAATAGTAAAATCCAATTCTCTTTTAGGAGGTAATCCCAAAATCTCTTCCTGGAATACATCTAAAAATTCTTTTAGAATTGGTATATCATCAAATTTTAGTTTATCTTGTTTATTCATGTCTTCATCATTCATTACATGTACTACAAAAACTTTGCAACCTTTATGTACAAAATTTTTCATTTGTAAAGCTGAAATCTGTCTAACAAAAAAATTTCTAGGTATTCCTTTCACTATAATTGTTTCTCATTTTTCATCAAAAAATGTAAATGGTTTCTCAAAGCAATTTAAAACTACTATGTTTTTCTCTAGCCAATCCATACCTATTAAAACATCATATGACCTTATACGTAGTACATTTAATTTCACTTGAGTTTTGAATTGACCCATAAACATTTCACAATCTTCAACATAGCTAACTACCTTTCTCTTGGTTCCTGTAGCTAAATGAGCCAGCCAAGATTTTCAAATGCAATTTACAACTTTCTTCTATACTAGGTGACACATAACTTAAATTAGCACCTGGGTCTATGAAAATAGAAATGGTTTTGTTCTGTATCATAACTTCTACTTCAAACATAGATAATTGGTGATCAGCCTATTGATTCTCCAAAGCTACATTAATCCTGGGCATCTCGTTCACTACGTCACCAATAGTTGCTTCTTCCTATATTGCATGCACATTGCTGAAATTCCTCTTTCTGTCTGGACAGTCCTTGGCATAATGAGTTCCCTAACATTCCCATCATTTTACAGGTACTCTTTGTTCGTTATTTTTAACATAATTTTTAGGTAGATATCTTTTCTTTGCTACTGTAAAATTCTATTGTGTATTACTTTTAAAGTTTGTTCCCTGAGAGGTATTCTTAGAATAATTTCAGGAATTATTTTCAAAATTTCTATTGGATTTAAAACCTTTTCTTTTTTGTTCAAAATTATTTGTTCTTTTACCATTCCAGTTAGATACACATTCTCTTTTATTTTTGCTTTTTTCATAACAGAAATTAGCCTTCCTCATTGCTTCCTCAAGGGATTTTGGATTGTCATATTCAATTCTGTCCTTGGAGCTAAGAGGTAAACAACTCAGAAACCTTGGTATCTTATGATTTTCATCGATGATATAAGGTACTTATCGTAATAAACTTAAGAATTTACTACTTAGTTCCTTCATAAACATTGAACCTAGCTGAAGAGCATAGAATTCTTTAGCCCTTTCATCGTAATATTGTACAGAAAAAAAAAAAATTTCTTCTAAATTGTTTCTTAAAAGTCCTCCAAGTTACGTGCTTTTCTCCAATGTTTTTCACTCTTTTTATATCCTGCCACCATATATCAGATTTTCCAGTTAAGTTATAGATATCCATTCTGGCTTTTAGCCTATCTAAGTAATTATAGATTTGAAAATGCTTTTTTCATATCTCACAGCCATGCCTTGACCTTTTTTTTTCCACCTCACCATTAAACATACAGGGTTTTATCTTCTTAAACTCTCTTGAAATTTCTTCGTAAGTTTTATATTTTCTCTTTCTAGGACTGTTGTTGCTATCACTACTTTCACTCGAATATTTATGTTTCTCTCTGTGTGACCTAACATTAATTCCTGAGGAGGAGTTACTCTCATTATCAGATAATTTTTACTCTTTACCTTTATGCTTGTATGAAATAGTTCCAGATCCAGATTCATGTTCTTTTCTTTTATCATTTCCTTCCACTAGTACAAAATCACGGATTTTTCCATGGAGGTTTTCCACGTTTCTTACTTTTTGGTGTAAAATCCGATGTAACAAGAACGAGGTGTCGCTGTATCCACGCCTAGCTGTCGCTGTATCCACGCCTGGACTCTTAGACGTCTCTGTATCCATGCCTAATCTCTTGGACATCGCTGTATCCATGCTTGACCGTCTCTATAGTGACGTAACCGTCTTTTGTTGACTTTTTACAACGGTCAAGGCATGGATACAGAGACGGCCAAGAGTTTAGGCACAGTTATGTTTGTTTTTTTGTGAATTTTGTTCAGCACGGTTATGTTTGTTTTTTTTGTGAATTTTTTATGTTGGGAATGAGCATGTGAACGATTTGATTTGAGAAATATATCTTTTAGGGTATTCAGATCCGAGTCGGGACCTCAAATAACCGGCCATGGATGATCTTTCGAGCCCAAAATAGTGTCTCTCATGGAGGAAAATCAGTACATCAGAGCTGAAAACACATGATAAGGAAGGAGATCTATGGATTTCAATAAGTGGGAAGGTTTATGATGTTAGTAAGTGGTTAGACAAGCATCCTGGAGGGGATATACCTCTTTTGAATCTGGCAGGCCAGGATCTGACGGATGCATTCGTTGCCTATCATCCGGGCTCCGCATGGAAGTATTTAGATCAGTTTATGATTGGCATTCATGAAGATTACGAGGTTTCTGAGGTTTCTAAGGATTATCGTAAGCTTCTGGGAGAGTTGAAGAAGGATGGGCTCTTCAAGGGGCCTCTGTTAGTTTTTTTTGGGTAGGTTTATGGATGATGGCAATGCTGGCTTTGTGTGTAGTGGGTGTGTTGTTTTATGAAGGGTTTTGGCTTCATGCTGGCCTGGGGTTTTGGTGGGGGAGGTGTGGATTTAGAGTGGATGGATTGGGCACGATTCGGCTCACTATGGGCTTGTGGGTCATAAGAAAATTGATAGGATTATTCAGTTGGTGGCTGGAAATTGCATGTCTGGGATTAGTATTGGATGGTGGAAGAGAAATCATAATGCCCATCATATTTCATGCAATAGTCTGGACTTTGATCCGGATCTTCAATATGTGCCCTTGTTTGCGGTATCTTTCGGGTATTTTTCTTCTTTGTATTCTAAGTTTTACGAGAGGAAAATGAATTTTGGTGGTCTTGCTAGATTTTTTGTGAGTTACCAGCATTGGAGATTTTATCCTGTCATGGTCGTTGCGAGGGTTAACTTGTTTGGGCAGTCGATTGCTCTGCTTTTGTCTAAGAAAAGAGTTCCAAGCAAGGGTATGGAACTTGCATGCATTGTCGTGTTCTGGATTTGGTTTCCATTTTTGGTTTCCTGCTTGCCCACTTGGGCTGAGAGGACAGGGTTTGTTTTGTCCAGCTTTGATGTGACCGGGATCCAGCATGTTCAGTTCTGCTTGAATCATTTCTCTGGTCATGTCTACATCGGCAAACCTTGTAGTAATACATGTTTCCAGTCTCAGGCAAGTGGGACTGTTGACATCTCATGTTCTCCATGGATGGATTGGTTTCATGGAGGTTTGCAGCATCAGATTGAACACCATCTGTTCCCAAGGTTGCCCAGGCACAATCTGAGGAAAATCGCTCCATTCGTGCAATCCCTGTGTGCCAAACACTGCTCGCCCTATAACAATGTGCCATTCTGGGAAGCTAATATATTGACCATTGGGATTCTTCGTACCGCAGCTTTGCAAGCTCAAGACATGTCCAAGCCGATGCCGAAGAATTTATTGTGGGAGGCTCTTAATACCCATGGTTAAGATTGTTGTTATTCTTTACTTTTGTTATTCTAGCAGTTTGTTTGTTTTTCTACTTAGTTTCGGAAATCTTTCACTACGATAAGATTACCTTTGCCTCTCAGGAGCACTTGAATTTATGTGTTGTCTGAAAGTTGTACAGGAATCGAATCACTTGAAAATGGTATTTGCAGAATCTCTCAGTATTTTTACATCCCTGATGTGGTTATGATCTGAAGAGTGCTACATGTTTTATATTCCAAGTCAAAGTCACTGAAACGTGTGCTCCATTGTTTCCATCCCTGGGAACCCATCTTGTAAAGGAATTTGTATGGGATGGCTAGAGATGCCCTGGAAATGTTTTCTGGCCTTTTCATGAGAAATGCCTTAGGAGTGCATCCTGGATGTTTACATACATGAAACAAACTTTTTGTACAAGCTATGAGAGTATCTCTTTGGTTAAGCAGCTACGACTAGGGGGTATCTATTATGCCAAAGTTACCTAGGACTTGCACTTGGCTCCATCCATAAATGCAAGCACAAGCACAAGTGGTCCATGTGGTCCATAGGGGGAAAACATGTCACTGGGGAGCCTTGAAGTTTTGAACCCTGGTGGGAGCATTAGCAGCACCCCACATTCACCAACTTGAGAAGCCCCCACAAAACATTTTTTTTTATTGTTTATGTTTTTGCCAAATGGCATGAGGCCCACCAACAACTAAAAACAGGAAAGAAAAAGGAAAATCAAATGGAAACAAGGAAGAAACAGTAGAAATTGATATATATATATATGTTTAGGAAAATACACTGTTCTTCTGTTTCCCTGTTTTGGTTGACAAAGGGTCAGCTATAGGCTATTCATGATCTATCACCATTTTTTGATTGTTCATATCTTTAGCTGTCTGTCGAAGAAGTGTTGGAAAGATTATGCACAATTTGGTCCATTGTTCAATTTTCTTGGGAAGGGAAACCTGCCTTAGCCTGTGCTTCGCAATTTCCAACATTTTCACCGAGGGTGTCTATCTGCAAGGTTGGTTCTTATTCACCTGGATTCATGTATGACAATTGATCACCTAGATTCATGTCTCTAACCATTAGTATGAGGAACATTTTCTCTTTCCCCACATTCTGTTCTTACTATCATTTTCCCATAAGTGTTTTTTCTGATACTTATGCACTAAGAGTACTAAGGCTTTATAAGTTGTTCATCCATGACATTAGATATTGTAGATTATCTAACCTACCATGTCTATTGGTAATTTGGTACATAAGGTACTATATGGATTCTGATGCTTGGAACAAGGCTGCTTAGCCTTGGTTAAACTGATTCTATAGTATATATCGAGTTTTATGAGGCATGTAGGGTAATAGGAAGGTTCTATCAAGGGAGGTTGCAGTGAAGGTTTATGGAGTGGAGAAGCAACAATGAAGTGGGATTTGGAAGAATATATTCTTTACATTGTAGATTAAAAATGATTTGAACTCAACGAGAAAATATGTTTGACCATTAGTCCACCATATAATTGTCATTCCTGATTATCCAATGGAATATCTCTAGATTATAAATATTAACCTACATTGTATTTGTGACATTCTGGGCTATTCTATTTGTATCACTTCTGAAATAAGTTTTGAACAATACGAAGTTCAAAATTTTTTATTCTTATTTTAAATTTGCTTTTATCCCACTCTAGGATACGTGAACGGAAGGAATCGATGACGATTTTACTTTGCGGTACAAGTGGTTGTGGCAAGTCAACTTTGTCTACTTTACAGCTGGTATTTTCCTAGAACAGTAACTGATCTTGCTTTTTAGATTGAAGAAAAACTTGGAACTTAATCTATTAGAGGTGTGGTTGTTGAGAAGTGGTATGTGTGGATGTTGTTTTAGCCATAGGTAAAAGTTAAAACCAAAAAATGTTACATAGAAAGTTTGAGGGTACATTTGTAGATTTCTATTAAAATGTCATTGACCTCCATGGCATGTGAAACTATACCTAGACATAGCCTTTGCAGTTTAAGATAGGTATTCTTTAACATTCATGCCATCTAAGATGATATTGCATGATCTATAAAATTTCAAATACACATGGATGGTGAGTGACTTTACACATTTGCGCTGCGATGTAAATGTGTACAAAATCTGAAGTTCATCTAAAAAGAGGCCATAGGTCATTTGTGTGAATCATGAATTCTCCATTCCATGTCAGCAAGTTGTTGTGGCCCTTACTTTGAGTATGAATGCTAGCATGATTCTGATGCTATGCATTAGAGGACGAGAGGTTGGGAACACCCACTGATTCACTGAAGGTTATATTCTTTACTTCTTATAGCAACCCAAATTATATAAGTTTCCTGTCTTAAAGTTTCTGCATTTTAGCCTTTAGGTACTGAAATGTTGCCCTAGGGAAAAATAAGTTGCATTCAATTTAATTCCATGAAGCGAGGTGACTAAACAACCTATGGATGTGACAAAAATTCATTTAACAGTACATTGAGTACTTTGATCATTAACTATTCGTCTATAATTTTAGTGCGGTAGTTCTAGCTTGCAACATACATTTTCAATATATTATTGTATGTGTCTCCTACTATATGCAACATTGAGTCTGGGCTAATGTTTTCCAATTTGTCTTGGCAACTAAGAAAGTGGTGTGTCACAATTACTTTTGTTGGTTTTTTTTTTTTTTTTTGAGGCATATTCCTCTCTTCAATTGTCACTACTTTCTATATTAGTGAAGCTTCAATCCCTGGCATGTTGGAGATTTTTGATTCAGCGCAAATTATGTTTCCTTGAATGCAGCCACCTGACATGTTAAAGCTAACGCTTCGATACACTAGTACATATGTCATTTCCTTTTGACAACCTTCTTTCCTTCTTTTATGGAAAATAGAAAGCTCTGTTACATGTTTGGTAAGTTGGTCCCTTTGGGCAGGGGCTGCATTTAAGAAAGTGATAGTTTAGTAATGCATAAATTCACAGGTAATAGATGATGGATCTTATGCTATGATCTGCATATTGAATCATTTAGTGTAGGGCTATTGATTAGAAGAATGAAGCTCTCTTGAGATGTTAGTAGAATGTACATAGGTTGTATAACTATTTTCAGTAAAAGAGGACTCTAACATAGGTGTGTATACCTACATGTCAAAATTAGTAATTGAGAAAGAAACCATTTTTACATTTTATCACAAGAAGGAATTACGGGTCCAACTAATGTAGCAACCTCTGAATGCATGGATTAAAAAGATAAGGAAGAGAAGTTATTGCTATAAGTTGTGGGATAGCTTCATCAAGTCACACACCATAACTCTCATTTGTTTCCTTTTACAAGAACCAATACATGAATCAACACTTTGTAGAGCTAGTTCACTTCCAATATTTCAATTTGAATTTTCTTTCTCCTTGTACATATTTGTAGTTTGTGGTGTAGCACCTTAGCCCTACTTCTTAGTTTTAGTACTGGTGCAAGGCTGCATATGATCCTTATTGCTAACTGCTTTGAAAAGTGACACCATTTCTACAAGCTAGTAGACTAGGGATTACAACTGTTGTATCTACTGATTCAATATGGCACATGATGAGGAGTTTTACAGATGAGAAGGAAAATCTTTTGCTGTGGGCTTCAACATACCATGCGCGGGAGTTTATAGATCCAGTTGCTGTCGCAGAATCCAAGGCAAAAAAGAAAGCAAAGAAGCTTGCAGGCATGTCTGTAAATGGGCAATCTGTTTCTCAGGGATCTAGTTTATTACCCAATAAAGATGAACCGGGCATGAAAGATTTAACCTTGACCAAACAGCAAAGAAGATTCGAACCTTTTGACAATGCAAAGGGATCTGAAGCTACGATTGGGATTGAAGAAATAGGCCCTAGATGTATGGCACTTGAAGGGTACAAAGCACAAAGTGAGATAGTAATGGACAACCTGGATAGATTAATTACTGCATGGGAAGAGAGGAAGGAATCTGTGGTGGTTGAAGGTGTGCATTTGAGCCTTAATTTTATGGTAAGCTTTTGTCTATCCTATAGAAATTTCTAAGTACTATTTTATTGCTGGCCACTGTGCACATAAAGTTGTCATATGTGTTTTTTTAAGATACTATCTGAACTGAGTTCCTTTCTAACAGATGGGGCTTATGAAAAGACATCCTTCAATAATACCATTTGTGATTTATATTGCAAGTGAAGGTAAACACTTGGAACATTTTGCAGTCCGTGCAAAATATATGACCCTAGATCCTACAAAGAACAAATATGTAAAATATATTCGCAATATACGGACAATCCAAGATTACTTGTGTAAACGAGCTGATAAACATTCAGTTCCAAAGGTAAACAATACTAATGTGGATAGAAGTGTGGTTGCTATACATGCAACAATTTTTAGCCGTTTACGCAGGCGTAGTACAGGTGAACAACTCTATGACCAGACAACAAATACAGTTAGTGTAGTAGAAGAAGAATATAGAAATCAGTGTGTTGCCAATTCAGTTAGCTCAAAGGGGATGTTTCAACTTATTCAGAGGCAAGGGTCTTAGCGCCACCTCATGGCACTTGTTAATACGGATGGATCTGTTGCAAAGGCTTGGCCATTTGAGTCAGTTGATAATAATGACCACAATGGAACTGAAAGTGGCGTAGGAAATCCTATGTATGGACCTCTTCAAATTGGGAAGGAAGAGCCTGTAAATCTTCAATTTGGAAATTTTGGTATTAGTGCTTGGCCTAGTGACACTGGAGGTACTAGCCATGCTAGTAGCATTGATGGTTCAAGGGCAGATGGTACTGAAATTGGTAGTCATAACTATTCTTCATGTTCAAGCTCACCCAGGCTTTCTGAAGGACGTCCTGCAAAGGAGGTACTGATGTTTATCCTCTGTGTTGCTTTGTTGTACAAACTAGATGCTTATATTTTACTCCTATCAAGGACTTTGAAGTACTATCAAGAGTCAATAGTCGTAGTGAATAGGTTATGGGTTAATCTTTCTCCTTGATTATAAACACATCAAGGAAACACATGCCTTCTAGAACTTTTGGCTGTATTTCATTTTCTTAGCTCATCTTTTAGATTGAGCCTGTTTATGTTGTTAAGGTTGTTTTTCTTTTATGATTTTAAATTTTCCCCCAATGCAAGCCAAAAATGTGTTAGCTTGACGTTGAGTAAATGATTTTGTTGTTAAAGGAGTTTGTGCACATTAGACTTATGTAACTTAAATGTTTTGATTAATTCTTTACTTCTTCCTTTGCATCATTTCTCTGGTAGACATTTCTGATAACTTAAATTAATATTATTAATGTACCTAATATACTGACATTAATTTTAGTAGTTGGTCGTAATGATAGTAGGGTTATGCTTTCTGGTAAAGGAAAAAATAAAATATTAATGATTCCAGCAGGTATACCACAATATGTATCTGAAATGTAATGCATCTGATGTGTTAGCAGGGTTTTGAGTGTGGAACCTATGTCTGGTCAAGATGCTATGACTCTTAAATCGAAGATGGGAGCATTGCAATTGCAGGACTTTCATGCAGGGGATATTGTTTCAGGCATTATTAAATGCATTGATAACTTTGGTGTATTTGTAACTCTTGAGCATAGTAATGTGGTAAGGTTCCAAGGTCCAATCACTACCACTCTTTTACAATTAGATTTTGTTTCATTTCCTCTTATTTTTATGTGAAACTCATGCCCTCAGGTTGGCTTATGCCATATATCAGAGCTGTCAGATAATTATGTTCAACCTCTAAACATACAAACAGAGTACGGCATCGGGGACAGAGTGCAAGTCAAGATACTCTAGGCTAGTATCCATGAGTTCATATTTTATATGTGTTATAATACTAAGGGATACTGTTTTTAAGTTGGGTTTGACTAATGACTGGAATGCGTTCTTTGGTAACAGGTGGATGAGGAAAATAAGTGTATATCATTGGGCATGAAAGAATCTTATTTTGTAAATAAATCAGTCACTAGTGTAGTTGGATATAAAGAGTCTGTAGAGGAGGAAGGTAGTGAGGAGGCTGTAAGGGAGAAATCTGACCCGAGTTCTGAAGATGACAAGGCATACAAAATGAAGGTTTTATCCAAAGAAAATGACAAGGTTGAAACTAAGGATCTGGCAGTTGACATTTTTAATTCTTTGGAACTAGCAAGAGAAGTTGAATCAATGGCGTCTGTACCTCCCCTGGAAGTTAATTTTGATACAGAGGAAAATGTGTGTGGGAGTGCAATTGTTGACAAGAGAAAATATCTTGATAAGGAGCCTTCTGAAATGGGAAGCAAGGATGACGAAAAGTTGACCAAGGGAGCAAAGAAGCAACTTAAAGAAAAGAGGTGGGATAGTTTATGCAAATCCATTTTCATATGAAAATGGTATTTGAATTTGATATGAAACTTCATATCCATGAAATTTTCTCAAATGTGCCTGTGTTCAGGGAGCTAGAGATCAGAGCTGCTGAACACAAACGTTTGGAAGGTGGCCAAGCACTAGATAGCGTGGATGAATACGAGCAGTTGGTGTGGGCATCTCCAAATAGTAGCTTTGTTTGGATCAAGTACATGGCTTTCCTGTTATCCATTGCAAATGTTGAGAAGGCACGTGCCATTGCTGAAAGGTAAATTTGGAAACAATTTAAGAATATCACCATTGGAAACAATTTACCCACTTTAAGAATATAACCACACTAGAAACAACTTTTAATGATTGGCAATGATGTTTGCATTGCAGGGCTTTGCAAACAATAAATTTCAGGGAGGAAGAAGCAAAGCTAAATGTTTGGGTGGCTTTTTTTAATCTAGAAAATGTTTATGGAATTCCACCAAATGTGCGCTCTGATTTTCAACTCAAATCTTGTTTTTTAAACTAGGAAGCATGCATTCTTTTATCATTGTAAAAGTAATCTTCCATTGGATTTAACGATTTGGTAATTCATTATAGGAGTCTGTTTTAAAAGTCTTTTAGAGAGCACTGCAGTATTGTGACCCCAAAAAAGTTCACCTTGCTTTACTGGGAATGTATGAACGGATTGGATAGCAAGAAATGGCTGATCAGCTACTTAAATCCATGACCAAAAAGTTCAAAGCATCTGCCATGGTATTTTGGAACCGTTACGTTGTGTACTTCCATTTATTTATTTCTGAGTGCTGTGATTTTGTATTTTTCCTCAAAATTTTTGGATGGTGTGTTGAGTGGTGGGATATTTATTCTAGTTTGGATTCTGTGTATGGTACTAAACCTTGATGAGATCCCAGGTGTGGTTGAGGAATATGCAAAACCTTTTGAAGCAAGGAAGTGATGGAGCTGAAATGGTTTTGAATCATGCGCTAGTTAGTCTTCCACGTCATAAGCACATTAAGTTCATTTCACGGGCTGCAGTTCTTGAATATAAAATTGGGTCAGCTGAAAGGGCACGATTTCTATTTGAAGGAGTGTTAAGGAATTACCCTAAGAGAACATATCTATGGAGTGTGTATCTTGACCAGGTAGAGTGCAAGGTGCACCATGTATTATTTTATGAGAAAAATTCTTTTCTTGAGGATATCTTTCAGAAATTCAATTTGAGATGCATACTCACAGTGGGTTACCCAATAAGAATTTATTGTTGGATAGGCTTTTTAGTTCTTTACTCAAATTATTCTTTGTTGCAAGTTGTCATTATTCAGTATATTACTGTACTTTTTCTTATGCAATGTAGGAAATATGCTGAGGAGATGCATCTGTCATTCAATCTCTTTTTGAAAGAGTCACTTGTCTAGATTTGCCCCCTAAGAAGATGAAGGTAATGAAGTTAGCATATTTATGGTACTGGAACCAGTGTGGTGGGTCATTTCTGTGTAGAAGTTGTTTGTGTATTATATATTTTTTTTTTTCGGTTTGCATTTCCCATAAAAGAGAGCTCAAATCTATGTATGACACTTTGATGTTTTTTGCAGTTCCTCTTCAAGAAGTACCTTGATTATGAAAAATCTCAAGGTGAGGAATCACGGATTGAATATGTGAAGAAAAAGGCAATGGAGTTTGTAAGCAGCAAACTTGGTTGAGAACCTTTTTTATTAATGATGAATCAATGGATTGACAACAAACTTGATTGAGAAACTCGATTGGTTAAACTTGATTGTCAGTTTTCTTACTTAGCACTGTACCACAAAACATTTCTCTCAATGTGTAGAGTACAACCTGATGTTCTGCACAGTGTCTGATGGAATTCTTCAAGAACATGAGGTTAACAATTGGTACATTGTGTTTAATGGAAAAAAGTTTGATTACTTCATTCCAAAAAGTATGTAGAAATATGATGTTTCGTATAACTCTGTCTTCAAAATGAGGGGGATGCATTGCTTGATTGAGCTAACCCTTGTGGCTTTTATATTTTGGTTTTTGCTGAGGTTCAGTGAGTCATTGCAAGCTTTGGGCTAGGTTAGCCCTGATGACTTGTTTCAAAAGGGACTTGACAAGACTATTGAAGAGTTGGAAGTCATTGTCAAATCTCACACACTGCTATTATGTGGTGCCTGATGATCCATTGTTGGTGATTAGTTCCTTAGATCATTGTTGAGGTAGAGTTTGGTGGCCATCTATTGCGTCTTCAAAAATAATTTGACTCTTTTCATATTTTCATGTGAATTCTTATTCAAGGAAAACTAGATATCCGTATCTAGTATTTTATAAATATTATTTTTAGTTGCTTAAGACTTAGTCACAAAGGTGACTAGTACAATGAGGTCCCATACTTCCTTTAATATGCTGAGAACTTTTTAACTGACTTGCTTTCTAGAAAGGATTTTCAAGATGCTCCTTAATGGTATAAAATAAAATATCTGGTCATATATGATGTAACCTAACTATACAGTATATGATACCTAATTTGCTTGGGTTAAGGGTTGAAGTTGGCATACCAGACTTACATGTTTGACTTGCTCCCAAGCAAAATAAGCAAAATTGATTTAAGGTGTGTAAATATATCTTCTGTATCACTTCATATTTTGTGTGTGAGTTAATTGTTAGATATAGTGAATGAATTATTCGATCTAGTGGGTGAAATCATAGTTGTCTACACCTCTATCTATCTTGGATCAAGGAAAGGATCCAATGGAGGTATCACCTTTCCACAAGGGAGAATTCTCCATAACATATTTTGGCATGGAACATTCAAAGAGTTTAATATTTTCCACATTCAATACTAAGTAATGTGCATGTGAGGGGGGTATACCTTGCTTCATATTACTGAGATTTCTTCTACAACAAAGTATGCATGCTATAATAAATGAAGTTACATTTTCTTGCATTCTAGGCCGGTAAAAATTCCTTTGTAAGTTCAAAACTATCTTCCCAACACTAAAATTCCCTACAACTTTGGAGGTGTGGGCATCTTTAATGAGTTGAAATCTCTCCTGGGGTTTGCATTTAAAAAAAAAAAAAAACTTATACAAAGCATGGATACAGCGACGACCAGGCATGGATACAGCGACGGCCAGGCGTGGATACAGAGACGGCAAGGTGTGGCTATAGCGACGTCTTATTCATGGGTTTGCATTTAAAAAAAAAACCTTATACAGAGCATGGATACAGCAACAGCCAGGTGTGGATACAGAGACGGCCAAATGTGGATACAGCGACGGCTTAGACATCCAACGAAATATAGAACATTGTCGCTCTTGCAACGCAAATTAGGAGTCATCTCTATTGCGACGGAATTGTTTCCATGGAAAAAAAAACACTTAGACGTGGAAATATCCACGCTTTTCCATGGATATTGCCACATTTTGCCATGGCAAAATTGATCACTTGTACTAGTGTTCGTTATGTAATTTATCCAGCAATATTTGATTTAATCCTTTCCGTGCTCTTAAGATTCTTTCATTATCCTCCTTAACAGTTTGTAATTCAATTTTTAAGTCTTTTACAATTTTAAGTAATTTAGATGGTTGATTATTTAGTTCCACATATAAATTATCTGTATTATTATGATGTGATCCATCTTCAACAAATGCCTCTACTCCTTCCATTTCCTACAAAATAAAAATTTATGTTTCTGTACATAAACAATTATTTTAGACATAAGTCAGTATTTTGTTTTTCCTGTTTTTGTATTTGAGCATGTGAGTTGAGCCAACTTCAGGCCTAGTGTTTGAAACCTCACTCTAATACCACATGTAACATATCCTAAATTCCATAAGTAAAAATAAAATAAAATATGGAGGTTTATATCAATATACGATCTATCTAGTTTCACGTAGATCATAAGAAAATATGGTAACCCTACATTCCACTTTCATCCTAGGACTTAGCTTAAGACTAGAAATTAACAATTTGACAACGACATCTCAAATACGACAACTCCAATCATGAACATACAACACTAAACTAGAATACATATTTTTTTTATTGTAAATATTTAACTATCATTCCTGCTTATCATAGTTTACAGTCTGTGTGCTTGATTTTTCATGTTTTTGATATTCTAAACCCTTTTATTATAACTAACCCTATTACATCGCTAGGGTTACAGGCTAAAGGTATTACTTATCTTCTACAAGCTAATGTAGGTTTAAAATTTTTATTATTGCAGGTGTTTTCTTTCAACAAAAGGCTTGGCCCCATCTCTTGCAACCCTAAAATACTAATGAACATAAGTGACAAGCACCAAGGTGACTTTTTAAAAGACTAAGGGAAAAAGCAATATGTTTAATTTACAACTATAGGAAAGTGTGTAAGAAATATAACTTATTCCACATGGAGGTAAAAACAAAAGCGCCCATGTGAAGTGGTTCCATCCAATTGTAAAGGAGTTAAAGGTTTAAACCCTAAGAGAAACACCAAGGTTTTTGGTTAATGTGCATTTTTGTACCATGGGGAGAGTCAAGGTCTCTTGACCCTTCTCGACCCTTCCATCATTGGAAGTATATGGCACTCGACCACACTACCTCTTACTCATAACGATTCTCAGACCGTCTTTATTTTTCTTGGTTACGGCAATGGTCACGGTCTCGACTTGCTACCATTTCCTTCGTAGATATGTCAAGACGAAGGTAACTTGCTCTCTCAGAGTGTTTTTTTTTTAGTTTTTGAAGTGTTATTTATATTATACTATTAAAATGCCAAATGTTTAACCTCTAGTCATATTTGTTTGACTGAAAGGAGGTTCGTTGGTTGCTTCTTGACTTAGAAGGGTTTGGGTTGAGGGTGGTCGACGTCATAGGCTCTGGTAATATCTTGCAGCTCAGAATGCTACGGTCCTTGACGATGTGAAAAACAAGTTGGAACAAGGTTTTGTTTTTGGTTGGCTTCGTTCAAGGAGAAATACGACTTTGCACAGGCCTACATCTGTTTATGGTATACTTTCTTGTGTTTTTTTCCTCTACGACGTTTAGGGAAGAGATAACAAATTATATCAGAAAGCCTTCGATCTAATGTGAGGGTTTAAACAGTTTTAATAGTTCTATATCCCTTTTTCTATAGACAGTGGAGTTTGTGGGGAAGTTGTAAAGCAGTTTCTTGAGAATATTTACTGTAAAATTTTAACCAGGTTTTAATGCAACTATACTACGATTTGGTTTTAAATCTTTGGTTGATCCTTCGTTTTGATTTGTAACTAATATATATTGTTTTAAATATTATGTGAAATACGTTGGTGTTGTTCATAGCTTTTGGAACTGTTTTATGTAAATGATATTTTTTATTATTATTCGGTGGAATAGATTTGGTTGCTTGGATACATTTCACTATAAAATTTAACAAAGATTATAAGGTGTTAATCCACTACGATGTTGATTTGCTCTTGGTGCTATAACTGATAAATTGATTTTAAATATTTCTTTGTAAGTTGGAAATGGTCCATGTAATTACTATTAGTTTTATTTTTATTATGTAAATGGTTTTGTATACGACTACTGTGTATGATATTTTAAGGGGTTTCTAAACTGGTTTGTAAGATAGTTACGGCTACGACCTATCTTCGTTGGATTTAGATGTTGTTGTTGTAGATTTCAGCTATACATTTCTTGATAAATTATCCTTTATAGGCCTTGAAAGCTTGACTTGTTAAACATTTTTTATAGTAAACTATATAGTTTTTTTTTGTTTAAATTGTAAAACCCTAATAAAATTATGCAGAGTTTATAAAGATATGTGATTAGATCGAATCTACCAGTGTATTAGTTGTAAGTTATAGTTATTTAATAAATTATTGGGTAAAAACTAACCCTACAGGCTTCGAACCTTTGACTTTTACTAACATTTTTTTATAAAGGAAAGTTTGTTGGTTTATACAGTTATATCAAGTCTTTTAATTTGTTAAATGTAGTGTTTACCCCAAGTCATTTTTTTAAAATAAAAATAAGCCTTTCAGCTGTAAGAAAATTGATGCTGGTAAAACCATAATCCTTTCGATTGTGTGAAATAATACTTAAATAAATTATAAGCCTCACGTTTGTATGTTATTGGTACTAAATACTTCATATATATATTATTAATACTACTTCATTATTAAAATAAAGAAAGTTAACCCTATTTTTTTCAAAATCATTATGCCTATATGAAGAATGATGTCGAGTAAATATGGAAAATATCAAGCCTTTTGGCTATAAGAGGCTGATACATGATAACTATTAATATTCATAGTTTATGCATTCTACTAAGAAAATTTGTTTAAATAGTAAATGTCCATTCTCCTATACTAAACTTGTATTTTATAGAAATAAACTTTCCTACTTATATCGAAAAACAATAAATAGTTCTGGAAACTTCTTCATTCATAAATCCTTCAGAAATAACAGATAAAGAATTTAAGATAATAAATCCAGAAAAATATAGAACCTATTAACTTTCAAAGGGGACACACATCAAAAGAGGACTCTTCCTCCCAACCATCTCCCGAAAATAGCCAAGATCACTTGCTTTAGGACCCCCGAGCTTGTTTACTGAACCACCAGGATGAAGATATTGTGTAGATGCTTAATCAGTCCTCTCTGTAACTTAACAGTCACATTTGTAGTCAACACTCTTGTAACTCACTTTAGCTTTCCCCTCATCGAATTCCTTGTGTGTGCCTAACTTTTTTGTTTCCAGCAAAACTGCAAGGTTCTAATATCTAGAATGTAGTGAGCCTCCTGCTCATTCTATGGGTATATACATGCTTTCTTAGGTCTTTGGGTCTGTTTTCTTAGGAACATGACCACAATTATAAGAAATTTGTCTCCTGCAACAACTAGAGAGTGAATGATGTTGCTGCCATTTGTCATTTTTTCCTTCTACACCGGATCGTTCCTCCAAGTGGGTCAATGAACACTCTTCAACGGTCCTCTTTGGATAGGTGTCTCTTCTTTTAATTATTAAATAAAAAAATATTTCAATGACAGTCATCTTTAACCATCCTTGGTCAACAACATAAAACTTTACAATAACTTTTAAAGTAATGTTTTCTCACAAAATAAAATATTTTTAGTTCTAGGTAGGTTACAACGCATGACACATATTACATTTAAATGGGACTCCTTAGTAATTCAAAGGTTGTATATGAATTCTATTTCCCCTTTTTAATTAAATAGAATCTACAATCCCCTCCCTTAGATCGAGAGTACCAACACTCGAGCCACACACATCACCCCATAATACAAATAGGACATGTCTTCCTCAAAAAACCTGGCCAACGAGTTATTGAAAACCATAAATATATCAAATGGCCAGATTTCAAATTGCATGTTATGCATTTTTACCCATATTGACACCAAATAATTCGTATCAATCATTTCAACAAACATGGGGGTCCAACATTTTTTATAAAGAGAACAAAAATCCCACCACCACAAGACCATATCGATATTAGAAGCACCCAAGACAAAATTCAATGAGAAATCTAACCATCCTCATGAAAGGATAAAGGAAGTGGGATCAAGCGTGGAAGTTGACGGTTTATAGGATGTATTTTCTAGGCCAGGACGTATTTGACATGTAGGCTTGGAGTTTAGACGTCATCCTTTACGGGCTTGAAAAATCATAAAACGTAGATATGATTTGTTGAATTATTTTAACTTTGAAGTGTATTTACTTACTATCCCCGATGTTCTTATTGGGAGAATCATTTGTATTTTTTTATACCCCAATGTTCATATCGAGAGAATTACTAAGAGTCATGAGGAAATTCCCTCCATTGTAAGTCAGGTCATTAGAACCCCAGTTAATATAATATGAATTTGTTAGAGTCCTCCTAGAGAAGTCAACCCATTCATTTTTAGTGGGGCCGACTTGTTAAGTGAAAAATCAAGTGAACGGAAGAATATAAATAGAAGTGAGGCTCTCCTCATTTCTACACACACACTCACTTGTGCATAGCTCATGGAGAGAGATAGAGAAAGAGATATCTGTTTGAGGGAGGAATTTTTGTTTTTGGGTCTTGTCTTTTATCTTTTATACATCTTATATAGAGGAATTTTTTGCTAGGTTTTCTTCCCCATGAGGGTTTCCCAGGATAAATCTTTGTGTTCTTTTTGTGTGGTTGTGCTTGTTTATATTTCAGTGATATTTTGGCTTATGGTTATGTTGTTATGATACTAAATGTTATAAGATCTGATATTACCATTAAAAAATCAACATGGTATCAGATTCACCCTGAAATAAGTCATTGTGCAGCTGAAACTGTGCTACAACTACAGTTATTGAAGATTAGGGTTTCATAATTGAAAACCCTAAAATAATAAAACTAGTAGTTTTGGTAGATTCTATATATATCAATATTGGAGAAGGATCAAGAGCCAAAAAATTCACAGGCCGAAGATAAATTCCTAATGTACACTTTGTAAAAGTTTCAGCCTTAGATTCGCTATATTCTTGGAGATATAATTCCTCCAAGTTAGGGTTCAAGCCTCTCCCAGGATTCAGCCTTAAACAGGAGAGAATTGCTATGTATTGGGCTAAAAAGGTCCAAATGATAGTTCTCAAGATGTTCCAAAAAGGAAATTAAATGTGATTTATGTGGTAAAATTTCAGACCCTGAAGATGAACCAGTGACACATGGAAGTTCATACAAGTCCGCTCTTTTGAACAGTCTTGAAATAATCCATCTTGGGAAAATGAACATAAGTCCCAATTGGATAAACCAATTCTTCTATAACCTATGGTGTTAGAGATAGGACATGCAAGGATACCTCAGTAAGAAGTATCAGATACAGAGGAGAATTAAGTTCAGAGATACCACAAAAACAATATCAGGCATTCTGCAGAAGAAACTGAAGAAAAATAGGGCATCAGATATTTTACAGTCTTGATCACAGTTTTGGTAAAATGAGTATACTGCTCAGCTCACCTTGAGGAGGTGCATATTTCTTTACAATAAGATCTGAAATATACCTCAATTGAAAAATTATGGTTTCTTTGTCAAACCCTAAGTCTACCAGAAGCAACATTCCAGAAAAGCTTTCAAGCAAGCATGAGATTGAAGCAATCTCACTGGTCAAAGAAGAAGCTACTGATCCAGAAGGAGATGACAACAAACAAACAAAGATAATTGTTCGAATTGTCTTTTCTGTATATGTTGTGTATTATCCATAATAGAATGTTTGCATTAATGACAGTATACTACTAATATGCATGTGATGGGTAAGTAGCCCATGGTGCTATACGACTCTCCATCGCTACTTGTATACAATGAAATGTCTTTGCTGACATATTGGATTAGTGAACAATCTAAACGATGTCATGGTAGAGATGGAAGACATCTATAAAATTTCTATGAGATATGGATGAATGCTATATTGGCTAAGTAGTTGCATGATGCATAAGAATTTGTTGTTATGCATGTGTTCTGTGAAATGGTTCTAACCATGCAACTTGTGCATTTGACTTGTAGGAAAGGTCCTGTACAACTGCCTTCAAGAAAAGGAGGATGAGACCTGTTCTAAAGAGAAAGTGATGACAATTCAAGATTCACTCCAATAAACATGAATCTAAATCTCCCAGGGTTAGAGACACCGTAACGGAATAAAGATCTTCAGAGAGCGATAGATCCACCTCGAAAGATAAAGACCAACTTGGGTACGAGAGATAAATCAAGATGAAGACAACTATGGTGAGACTTCCAAAACAAAGTAAGAGGCCTCAGACACACTCTAGTTGTGTAACATAGTTGGGTGACATCATTGATGCAAACCCTTGCAGCTATGGAAGAAGCTATGATCAAAGACTAACAGTTGATCATGAGGAATGATGTCTATGATATGGTTCTGAGACCTGAAGGGAAGTTTGTAGTGTCTTCCATATGGATCTACAATAACAAGTGTACAAAGCAAGGTTTGTGGGCTGTCTCAGAAAGAATAGACTATGCGGCATGACATACTCTATTGACCAGACACACTTCTTTAGTAGAAGTATTTATCAAGCAAAGAACCACCTATACAGAATATGCTTTGTACGAGCTTAGAAGGAACCCATAGAAAAGCACATCCAGGAGCTTAACAAATCACCTAGAGTGATGAATATATTAACCTTTGCTACAAGGTTGAAGATGGAAACCTATAGAAGAAAACAAGCTCATAGATGGGTGCAAGAAGAACTTTTTAACAAAGTTCAAGATAAAGGGATCTTAGTATCTAGTAACCTGAGATGGATACATAGTAGCATGGGATGCTACCTATCACTCCAGTAAAGAATGCAGAGGGAAGATGATGCTCCACTTCAGTGGGAGTGACTACAAAATATCTCTAAGTTTCACATGGTATGACATGATGGACAACTTCCTGATGGACCAAGATTTTTCCAAGAGTAAAGTGGGTTCTAACCTTCAAGGTTGAATGCATAAGACTAGGATATGTCATTGACCTAACACAATGAACTCATGGAAGATGCAATGATCAAATAATACCACAATGATGTTTGGGATATAGTACTCAAACTAGAAATCAAGAGTGTGGTATCTTCCAAGTGAATTTGCAAGATAAAATATGTTGTTGATGGAAGTAAGGAAAGATTTGTGGCTAAAGGATTCTCTCAGAGAGAGGGAATTGATTATGAAGAGACAATTTCTCTAGGAAGCAAGAACTATCATGGAACGTACTTCCATGATGAAGTGGGATCTACACTAGATGGATGTAGATACAACCTTCCTGAATGGTATGATTGAGGAAGAGGCTTACATCAAACAACCACATGGATTTGAAGTTGAAATACAAAGTGACTCACGTATGCAAGTTGAAGAAGGTCCTGTATGGCCCCAAGTAAGCTCTTAGAGCTTGGTATGGAAGGATAGATAGTTTCCTCGCGATCTTGGAATTTACCAAGAGTAAAGACGACCCTAACCTTTACTTGAAGGTTATAGAAGATGAACTTGTCATACTATTACTATATATATATGAACTATTTCTGACAGGGAATGAGAAACAAATCACATATTGCAAGAAGAAGCTAGCTGAAGAATTTGAGGTGAAAAGATATTGGATTGGTGATTTATTTCCTCAGGCTAGAAGTGTGGAAGAGTTTAGAAGGAATCTTTTTGAACTAGGGAAAGAATGTTGCAGAAATATCAAAGAAGATTTTATATGTTGGATTGTAAAGCCATGGCCACACCCATGGATACCAACATGAAGCTGTTGTCTGATGAGACATCAGAGTTAGTGTATATCACTTAGTATAGATAGATTTTTGAGTCGTTGATGTATCTGACGAACACAAGGTCAGATATATGCTTTGCTGTGAACAACTTGAGTCAGTATCTAGGTAACCCTAGATGTGTTCACTTGATAGTTCCAAAGCATGTGATAAGGTACCTAAAAGGCACGACAGACTTGGGACATTACTATGGTAGAGATCATGGCTACATATTATATGGATATAAGGATGCAGATTGGGATGGAAGTGTCTCATACAGAAGAAGCACATCAGGTGGATGCTATAGTCTGGGGTATTCCATGATTTCATGGTTTAGCAAGAAACAGTCCAGTGTTTCACTTAGCATGGCTGAAACAGAATATATAGCAGTTTTCTTTCCTAGTTGTGAAGCCATATGGCTTTGGAAGCTGATGTCAGGTTTATTCAACCTAGAGTTGGATACCACTGTGATTCTATGTGATAACCAAAATTGAATAAAGATGATGGAGAACCCAATGTTCCACTATAAGTCGAAGCACGTAGAAATCCAGTATTTCTACATTCAAGATATGATGCAGAAGGAAGCCATAAAGCTCCAATATGTGAGTATCGATGAACAAGTTGCTGATGTGTTGATGAAGCCTCCATCTCGAGTAAAGTTCGAATACTTTCGATACAAGTTTGGTGTTGTTCATAAATATCTTCCCCGAAGGGGGAGCAGTGATGTTGCAGTGGGAGTGTATCATCCCTGGACATGTGTCCTAAAGTGATATGTACAATTATGTCTCCAAGAAAGAAGAAGGATTGTATAATCCTTGGACATTTGTCCTAAAGTGATCTCTATACGTATGTCTCTGAGAAAGAAGAAGGATTGTATCATTCTTGAACATTTGTTCTAAAGTGTTTCGGTGACTTTGGTCCTCGAGAATGTGGTGGGATTGTATCATCCTTGAACTTTTGTTCAGAATAGATCCGGTGACTTCGGTCCTCGAGAATGTGGTGGGATTGTATCATCCTTGAACTCTTGTTCAAAATGGATCCGATGACTTCGGTCCTCAAGAATGTGGTGGGATTGTATCATCCTTGAACTCTTGTTCAAAACGGATCCGGTGACTTTGATCCTCGAGAATGTTTTGGCATTGTATCATCCCTGAACTCTTGTTCAGAATGGACCTGGTGACTTCGGTCATTGTGAATTTGGTGGGATTTTATCATCCCTGAACTCTTGTTCAGAATGGATCCGGTGACTTCGGTCCTCGAGAATGTGGTGGGATTGTATCATCCCTGAACTATTGTTCAGAACGGATCCTATTATTTTGGTACTCGAGAATGTGGTGGGATTGTATCATCCCAAAAATTTTGTTCAAAACATATCCGGTGACCTCAGTCCTCGAGAATGTGGTAGGATTGTATCATCCTTGGACTTATTCCTAAAGTGATAGGGAGTGATTATCCCGTAATTGTATCTAGTAACTTTGGTTGTCGAGAATGTGGTAGGATTGCATCATCCCCGGACTTAAGTCCAAAAGTGACCTGAAGACTTTTGTCTTTGTACTATGGATTACAAGTTGTTGCTGATGATGATGATGTTAATGATCGAAAGATTAGAGTATGATGATGATGATGATGTTACTGTTCAAAATATCAGAGTATGATGACGATGATGATGTTGCTGATCGAAAGATCAAAGTGTTGATGATGATGTTGCTGATCGAAAGGTCAAAGTATTGATGATGATGATGATGATCGAAAGCTCAAAGTATTGCTGATGATGTTTCTCAAAGTATTGTTGTTGATGATGATGACTGAAAGATCAAAGTATTGCTGATGATGTTGCTCAAAGTATTGTTGATGATGATGTTGCTGATTTAAAAGACTAAAATGCTGATGTTGTCGATCGAAAAGATTATATTGTTTCTACAAAGGATCGAGAAGATCAAAGTGTTGTTGCAAAGGATCAGAAGATCGAAGTTTTTCCATGAAGGATCGAAAGATCAAAGCATTGCTACAAAAGGATCAAGTGATCATATCATGCAGAAGATGAAGACATTAAAGAGTAGTTGTTCCAAGATATTGATGAATGTTGAAAAACTTCCTGTGACATATAGATGTATCACCCTGATGATGATGAATATTTTATCTCTCCTCCTCCTACTGTTGTTGTTGTTGTAGAATACCCTTCTCATTAAGGGGGAGTGTTGAATTATTGTAACTTCGAAGTGTATTTACTTCTTATCCCAGATGTTCCTATCGGGAGAATCATTTGTATTTCATTATACCCCAATGTTCCTATCAGGAGAATTACTAAGAGTCACGAGGAAATTCCCTCCCTTGTAAGTCGGGTCATTAGCACCCTAGTTAATCTAATATTAAGTTGTTAGAGTCCTACTAGAGAAGTCAGCCCAGTCAGTTTTAGTGGGGTCAACTTGTTAAGTGGAAAATCAAGTGAATGGAAGAATATAAATAGAAGTGAGGCTCTCCTCATTTCTACACACACACTCACTTGTGCATAGCGCATGGAGAGAGCGAGAGACATATATGTTGGAGGGAGGTGCACTTGTTTTTGGGTCTTGTCTTTTATATTTTATACATCTTATACAAAGGAAGTTTTTGCTAGGTTTTCTTCCCCATAAGGGTTTCCGAGGATAATGATTTGTGTTCTTTTTCTGTGGTTGTGCTTGTCTATCTTTCGGTGATCTTTTGGCTTATGGTTATGCTGTTTTGATGCTAAATGTTATAAGATTTGATATAGACATTAAAAAATCAACAATGATGGCCTAATATTTCAACAACCTGTCATAGATACTAATACCTCCTTGACATAGGGGTAAACTTGGAATTAAATAAGGTATATTTGGTATCCATGATAAACAGTTAATAGCTCTAGCATCTAGGATCTACTTTGTATGGATGGATAGGCTACAACATTTAGATGGTTCATGCATCGGGGATTGAGTATTCGCTCTTCGTTCAAGTCATATTACAACCACTGTATTTAATTGATGATAACACTGCACCTAACTCCAAAGTAATCTCTAGACTCCCATGACCATTATTTCCATCAACTCAGTTTCTTGGAGTTTTTTGTTCCAGTATTTCGCCTCCAGATCCTTCCTTGGGTGAGAGAGTTATGTTGGTATCCTCCTCAAAAGTATTTGTGTGTTTGGGATTATGGGAGCACATGTCTTCTTCAGCCTCTACCTTCTGATTATGAGACTCAACCTAAAATTAATGTTTGTAGCCTCCCCACTTTGAAGTGTCTCGGGAGAATCAAAATATGGTGTGTTTAGGCACTGAAGGGTGGTTGGAAAAATTCAAGAATCATGGAAACCTAGAGTTTAGTAGAAATATTTTATTGTTCTACAGGAGGATTTTTAATAGCATATGGAATTTGTTGTCAAGCATGGGCATACAAGTAGCTAAGAGCTCAGTTAGGACTCGGTTCAATTTTGGTTGTTTGGGGGCACGGAAATCTGTTTGAATATGTGGAGTCTTCAAACATTGTAGATAGTGAAATCACACTTTGGAATGGGACTGTGGCTTCTTATTCTCTGGACTCATCCCTGGGAATAAGCTACATGGGTGAGGAGGAGGGCCTTGGAGATGATGATTGGAATATCTCTTGATGGGTTACCCTTGGATGGAGATTTTTATGGATCCATCATTGGACAATGTTGTGAATTGCCAGCGGGGTATGTGCAAATTCTTGTGGGAGTTACAGGTCTGCTTCTTCTTCTTCTTGATGGGTTGGAGTATATGGTACCCATGTTCACCACCGAAGGCTCTGGTTCTACAAGAGGATTATTCGCACTTGTCACCAAGCATTGGCATACAAGTAGGTACCAGTTTTTGTTTTTTTTCTTCTTTGATAATCAATTTTTTTTTAATTTTATATAAATGATTCAATTCAATTTTGGTTTTTCTATAGATTTTTTGTTTTTTTTCTTTGTAAATTGTGTCAATTAGTTTTCCTATTTTATGTAAATTAAATCTAGTTTTAGTTGTAAGATAAACTCATGATCATGAGTTTTTTCTCTTCCTAATTCCGTTGTGCATACACCCAAACTCTTGTTTGGGTGGCAACACTATGAAGTGAGGGCCCAAAAATTTCTGGCATTTCTAAACCCAAATATTTAAGAGGAGGGAATAATGGAGTTCGAAATAAGCCCATCTTCTTGATTTAGACTTTCATAATTCTGAGTCTTTATTACAACCAAGAACAATCTATTACAACTATATATGGCCCTTGAAATTTGAGGTAAGAGTGTAGATATTGTATTTTTAGGCTTTAGCATTAGTGTTTTCTTAAGATCTTAGCAGATTTAAAAACCTCCTTTAAAAAAACTTTTTTCATAAAACTTCATTTAACAAAAATATTAAAAACCTTTAACTTTTTTCATAAAACCTCTTTTTAAAAAAAACTAAAAAAACATTTTTTATGAAAAAAATTGCTTTTGACATGAAGTTTAAGCATTGTTTGTAGCAACTGCTACATATGAGTTTGATGTAGTTGACTTTGTTATATCAATAACTTGGAACTATATATAATATTTCTAGTTTCCTTTAATAGAACTAGCGAAAGTCGCATATATCAATACAGTGAATAAATATCCATTTATTAGTTGAATTGAGGCATTTATCTCGGCTAAGAATGATATGATAATCTCCAAGACAGGTGGTTTATGAGGGAGGTTGATATCATCGCTTAAAGGTTGATTAATGGCTGAATCTTGGCCGTTACTTTGGTTTTTCGGAGCAATTCTTGACCGTTAGATTGGTTTTTCATGAAAGTTCCAATATGCAGTGGTTTATTGGCCATGATTCGATTTGATATGGTGTTGGTGGGGACTTAAATGCAATTTAAGTGTACTATCTGTATTGTTTGCATACATTTATCACTCGAGCTATGGTAACGCCATGTTTTTGTTGGGTTTCGTTGGCTTTGGTATGTTTCTTGATTGTCTTTCCATTTTGTTAATTTGACCTACAGAGGAGAGTTCTCTGGTTTTCGCTCAGGTATGTTGAGGGTTTATGGTCGTGTACCTCTGTGCATGGCGTTTTTAGGGGTTTGATTGCACTCTTTGTTTCGAGGGTGCTTCTGGTGCTGGTATGTTGTGTGAATCCATAACTATAGATTTTCTGTATTGATGCTGGTATGTTGTGGGCCTCTGGTATAATATGTGTGGCGCTTCCATTGCTGGTATGTTGTGGGTCTCTAGTTGAATATCAATGCGGGAATCGTATTTGCCGTTTTATGTTTTGAGGACTCTGTTGATATCATCGCTTAAAGGTTGATTATTGGCTGAAACTTGGCCATTACTTTGGTTTTTTGGAGCATTTCTTGATCCGTTAGATTGGTTTTTCACGATAGTTCCAATATGCAGTGGTTTATTAGCCATGTTTTGATTTGATATGGTGCTGGTGGGGAATTAAATGCACTTTAAGTGTACTGTCTGCAGTCATTTATCACTCGAGCTCTGAGGCGAGGTCTCTGGTTTTCGCTCAGTTTTTGTGTTGTATTGGTTGGCTATATTACCATTTTGGAAATGCTTTGGCTGGTGGTTTCTTGGAATTTGGATTCATTGGGTTTGCAATTACTTTAGCAGAGTCTTGGATAACCCTTCAGATTGTATTCTGGGGTTTTTCTGGTTCCTGGTTGCTTTCGATTTTTATCGGAGTCACCTAGTTTCTGCGGGGGTGCTGATTCTGGTTATGCTAGTTCTCCTGGTTATGCTGGTTCTCTTGGTTATCAGGCGTTGGTTGGATTTTGGTCTCTTGTATCGATTTCCTCTGGTGGGCTTCTCGCTAAGAGCTGCATTTGGAGGCGGTGTTTGTAAGGCGATTGTGTATTGATTCCTGAGGCGCAGTGTGGCACTGGCAGAGTTCGGATGAACCTGCATTGTGGCATCAAAGCGTATTTGTGCAGGTATGTTTATTGGTTTTTTCCACTGTCCTCGTCGTTTAATTTTCTCCTACTAGAGAGCTTCTAGCTCTAGGGAGCGAGGTATAAAGTTTGGTCTCGGGGTATGGTGTTCTGGAATTTCTAGGCCGTTTTCCAAAGTTCAAAAGGTGATTGGTGTTCTGGATTTCTTGGCCATTTGGTGTATGGTATTCTAATCTTTCTTGGCCATTTGCGAAGATCTTTTGATAATAGTGAATGCTTCTGTATGCCTTTCCTATGATGCAAATTTGGACCATTCTTAGTAATGTATGAAGCTTTTCATCATTGCTATGGATGCTTTTTTCTGATGAGTTTTGAGTATTGGTATTGTTGTGGATGCCTAGATTTGCTGAGTTTTGACTTCTGGTGCTGTATTGATCATTGGATATGGTATTGTATCACTGGCTGATGATGCCTTTCAACAATGTTGTGGTTTATTTGAAATTTTGATCATTGTCACTGGGGAGTTTTGATCAATACTGTGGATTCCTTGTATTGGTTCTGATGAGTTTTGGTTGTGCTAAGTTTCGATCAAGAAGTGGATGCTTAGTATCAGTTTTTGCGGAGTACGCTGTGGATGTTGTGGTTGCTGAGTATGCTTAGTATTGGTCTTGCTGAGTTTGCTTTGGATGATGTGAATGCTGAGTTTGCTGATTATTCTATGGATGCTGTGGACGCTGAGTTTTGGTTGTGCTGAGTATTGATCTTTGGCTTTGAAATTGATCATTGGTGAGTACTGATTAATGATGTGGATATTTCCTATGCTATGGATTCCTTTCATCACTGATAGGTTTGTGCTGCGTGTATTGATCATCGTTGTGGATGCTTCTCATCTTTGCTATGTTTGTGTTGCTTGAGTTTTGGTATGCTGAGTTTTGGTTCTGCTCAGTATGCTGTGGATGCTATGGATGTTGAGTATGATATGGAAGTTGTGGATGATGAGTATGGATTTTAATGAGTATTGATCATTGGTCTGTTCATTGGTCTTGCTTAGTATTGACCCATGCTGTGGATGCCTCATTTTGTTGTGGATACCTTCCCTCAGTGATTTGATTGTGATGCGAGTATTGATCAAGGGATTTTTGTCCTGATTCCTGGTGACGGTGTGCTGTGTGTTACTTTCCAGTGTTTTCTGTTTGTTTTTTGTGTCCAGTCCAGGGTTGGGGGATCAGTTTTGTTTTTGATATGTCGCTACGGGCGATCAAAACTCTGGCCCGTACTCCGCCTGGGCACCTGCATTGTATCAAGTAGGGTAATGGATTGGAGAAAAGGCTTTCTGCTTCCTATCTGCCTTTTAATTTGGGAGACTCGGGGTCTGTCCATGGTCTGGATGAAAATTTGGAGGTACTTTCCTCTGTGGATGTGCCTTAGTCTTTAAATTTGGGTAACCATTTCCAGGTCTCTAATTGTTTGGGGAGCCGCGGGCAAGCCTCGTCTGCTCTTCAGTTTCCTAGGACTAGTAGTTTGGATGGGATTATGCCTTCTTCTCTAATAATGGGTCTCCCTTTGGATTCTTTGGGTTTGCTGAATAGTGAAAAGGATGCATGTGATCATATTTCTGGTTTCTAGAATGATATTCCTAGTTCACTAGTTCTCCAGGTAGATGGGTTGGTTCAAGAGGTTAGTCCTATTTCTGATGTGAATTATGAAACTCATAAGTCTATGGACCCTAATAATGAACATGTGCATGCTCCTCACTCTGGAAGCATTGGTACATCTAAGTCTAATAAGAGGCTGCCTAAAGCCATCAAGAAGATAAATCCTATTTTAATGACTTTGGGGGAAGATGTGCTTTTAAATGACATTGTTCTCACCAATGCTTTGACTTTGGTTGGGAGGTTTGGAAGGCGTAATTATAATTCTGAATCTCTACATGGGTGGGCTGTAAGGGCTTGGAATGAGATTATCAGTACTAGTCCTAAGAATTTTATGCTTCCAAGGGGCTGGATAGCATTTAAATTTTCTTCAGTCGATGATGCTGATAGGATCCTAGCTAGTGTCTAGAAATGGGATAATGCTGGCCTTCTTATCAAGAGGTGGAATCCTTTATTTGATCCGAGCAAAGAAAGTATGACCAAGTTCCTATATGGGTCAAACTCCCAAATTTACTTTTTGATTTCTGGTCTGCTGATTTCTTCAGGTATGTTGGGAACACTTTGGGAACCCATTTGGAAACTGATTTTACATATTTACATACTGGGGTTTGTTGCATAGGCTGGGTACTTGTCCTATTAGATTTTCGATTGGGTCTACCTGCTGAACTGGTCATTAAAAAAGGTAACAGAGATTTCTCTCAGCCTTTGGATTACTTGGGACTTCCCTTTAGATGTTTTAGATGTCATGGGTTTGGACTCTGGCAAATGATTTCTCTTTATCATTTAATAAACATTCTTCTTCTAAAATTTGGAGAGTAAAAAAAGATGGAAATCAGTCTATTGCTAAGGCAGGGATGTCTGTGGATGAAAACTTGGATAATTGGAGTGTCAAATCAGATGGGATTCCGTCTACTGCTAAGGTTGGAAAGTTTGTGGATGAGAATATGGATATTCATCCTATTTCTCCTGGTTTAGAACCATTAGCCAATCTTAAACAGATAAGCATTTCTAATTCTATGGATGATAACATTCCATTTATGAATCTTTCTTCTGAGGCATTACCTTCTTCTGTTCTGAACTTATCTTTGAAGGACCTTGGGTTTGTATATTTATGTAAGGCAAATGTTAGTAAGGGGTATTTTCTTCGCTCATGCACAAAATCTGTACAGGATATTTCTAGGCCTATCAAGGATAAACCTGGGAATTTTGAAGAAGATGAAGGTTTGATTGGGGATGTCAATGTTCTGCATCCTGAACTGAGAGGTGTTGGGGTGCTTAGAGCTTTTGGCCTTAGTCAAGTTCATTCATGATCCTTATGTCCTTAAATGTTAGGGGTTTGGCTAGTCTTCCCAAGAAACTAGCAATTAAGAGACTTATTGATCTACATTCTGTTGATGTTCTCTTTATTCAAGAAATAATGACTCAGGGGGGGGTGTTGGTTCAAGATTTGGAACTTATGATTCATGGATGGAAGTTCATTTTGGTGGATGCTTTGGGCAGATCGAGTGGACTTATTGTAGGATGGAAGTCTTGTAATTTTCTTTTTCTTAATGCCTTGGCATTAAAAGCAGGGTTGTGTGCTGTTTTATTTTATTTTGATTTACAAAAGGATCTAACCTTTATTAATCTTTATGCACCCTATCTGGATAGGGAATCTTTCTGGAATAACCTGATCAAGTCAGACTGTCTCATGTCTCCTTATTTAGTTTTTGGAGGCGATCTTATTTTCTCCTTGGGTCTCTCTGAAATTTGGGGGGTTCATGCTCAAGCTGATCCATTAACGAATTAATTCCATAATCTGTTGGAGAGATTGGGGATTGTTGACATCAACCCTTTGGCTGCTATTCCCACCTGGAGTAATCGCAGAGTTGGTGATGAGGGTATTTGTAAAAGATTGGATCGTCTTTTAGTCTCGGCTGATTTCCTAGATTGTGATTTTCTTCTTAAACAATGGATTGGGTGTGGAGGTGTATCTGATCATCAACCTGTTTTTCTGCAAATTTCTTCTCAGTCTTCTAAGGCCCATAGTCCTTTCAAGTTCAATGCAGGTTGGCTTGATCATATTGATTTGGTTGAAGCCTTAAAAGATTCCCGGGTTCTCTTTGATGATCGGTCTGCTTTATCTCCTAAGGCTCAATTTGGTGTGAATCTTAAGCGAATTAAAGCAATTTCTACTAAGTCGTCTCTGAATAAAAAAGCTCAGAACATTAAAGATTTGGTTGATATTGAATTTGAGTTAAAAAGATTTCATGATAGTCATTTTTCTGGCATTTTATTAGTGGTTGAAAAATATTTATTGATTGAGATTGAATCTCGCAAGCATGCTATTCTTCTTTTACGGGAAAAGGAGGCTCGCCAGAAAAGTAGGGATTTATGGTTGCGCTGTGGTGATGATAATACCCCTTTATTTCACAAATTTGCTGCTCATAGGAAATGTCACAATTCGATTTGGAAACTTTATGATGATTCTGGAAATCTAGTGGAAGGATCTGAGGCTATAGCTGAGGCTGCGATCCAGCACTTTGAAAGCCTTTTTAAAGAAGAAGTTGATCTCCATCTTCCAGAAATTGTTCATAGTGCTGGTGATTTCCCATCTGCTGTTTCTAAAGATGAAAATGATGAGCTTATGCAAGCTATTACTATTAAAGATATCAAGCACATCTTATCCATCAACAAAAATGATAAGAGTCCTGGACCGGATGGTATTCCTGTTGAGGTGTATAGATTCCTGTTTGATGTTTTGGGTGAAGACCTCTTAAGAGTCATTGAATTGTCCAGGTTAAGTGGCAAGATTCCAGCTATTTTTAACTCTACTTTTCTTGCTCTTATTCCTAAGGTTGATAGCCCTTCATCTTTTGAGGATTTTAGGCCTATATCTTTGTGTAATTTTGTATACAAAATTATTGGTAAGATTATCTCGATCAGAATCAGAAAGGTTTTGAGTAGATATATTTCTGGTGAACAATTTGGATTTTTACTGGGAAGGTAGATACACGATGCGGTAGGTGACATTCAGGAGGGTATGCATTCTATGCATGTTAAATCCTTAAAAGCTGTCATGATTAAGATCGATCTATCTAAAGCATATGATCGAGTCAGCTGGGTTTATCTTCGGGTTCTTCTTGCAAAATTGGGTTTTGCTGGGAATTTTATTACGTGGGTTATGAGCAGCCTTTCATCTGTCTCATTCTCTTTGCTCATCAATGGTGTTGCTACTAATTTTTTCAAATCTGGTAGGGGACTCAGACAAGGGTGTCTTTTAGCACCACTTATGTTCCTTATTGTGGTTGAAGGCCTTGGGAGGGCTATTCTTCATGCTACACCCAGTGAGACTTATCATGGTTTATCCTTTGGTAATGAAATTGTATTAACTCATGTTCTCTTTGTGGATGACATTGTCATGGTTAATGATGGCTCTGTGAAATCTCTCTCTTCTCTCTATGAGATTTTAATGCTTTTCTGTAAGGCATATGGGATGCAAATTAACAATAATAAATCATCATTATACTTCTCCTGTTTGGAAGATTCTGAAGTGATTACAATACAGAACATCTTCAGTTTTCCTGTTGCTAGAATTGAAACTGGCATGAAGTACCTTGGGTTTAAACTTAAACCCTGCAGATATCTTATTAGGGATTGCGACTGGCTGATTATTAAAATTGAACAAAGGATTCAGAATTGGAGCTTCCGTTGGTTGTCCAAAGGAGGAAAGCTGATTTTGATTAAAGCTATGTTAGAGGCCATTCCAGTCTACTGGATGCATTTTTGGGTTCCTATGGGTGTCATAGACAAAATAAAAAAGCTTTGCTTTAACTTTCTTTGGGCTGGTAAACAAAACTCCTCTGGTTTACCCTGGATTTCTTGGAAGTCTCTTGCTTTGCCTAAATCTTTGGGTGGTTGGGGACTTAAGGTCCCTGTATTATTTGCCAAGGCTCTTGTAGCAAAAAAGGTCTGGAATATCATTCATGGATCGGGTTTATGGGTTAAGATAGCTTTTCAGAAATATATTTGTCCAATGAATAAAATGGACTGGATTAGATCTTCTGTTAAAAAGAGAAAGAACATTTCAATCTGCTGGAAAGCTGTACTTTGGGCTTTTGATCTCATGAGGAATTTTCTGGTTTGGAAGGTTGGTTCTGGCAATGCTGTTCATATTGGTTTAGATCCGTGGGTTGGATGTAAATGGAGACATGCTCTTCCTATTCCTATGATAGATAGATTACATTTGGCTGGTTATCATCTTCTTTCTGATATTGGAATTCATGGTATGTTTGTTTTAATGTCACAAGAATGGTTATTTGCAGATACCTTGGGTTTTATTGATCCACTTGAGATTGCTGCTTGGAATGGATATATTGCCATTCTCAAGTCTAGCCATGTTAGACTATCTAATGCAGATGACTGTCTCATATGACATTTATCTAAAACAGGTAAGTATTCTCCTAAAGTGGGATATGCTAAACTTATTAATAGAGAAGTGGAATCGATCTGGTGGTGGAAGGTCTTATGGAAGATGAAGTTTCCACTAAAATAAAAAAAAATTAGTTGGTTTCTTCTCTCAGGTAAAGCATTGACCTGGGATGTTCTATGCTTGAGAGGTAGAGAAGGTCCTGGTAGGTGTTGTTTATGCAAACAGAACTGTGAATCCAATTTTCATATTGCAGTAGATTTCCCATTTACTCAGTCTGTTTGGTCAATTATTGAGGATCATCTGAATCTTAATAATCTTTGGAATGGAGATTCCCAGTCTGATTGTTTTAAAATTTGGTGTTTGTTATCAGATGTGACACTTATCAAATATTTACCTATCATTGTTCTCTGGTTCATTTGGAAAGCAAGAAATAGATCTTGCTTTGAGGATCTTGACTCAACTCCTACACAGATATCAAGCTACAGCTTGGGTATGTTGAAGAATTTACCCGAGTCGTTATCTGTGGTCTCTATCATATCAATATTTGTGGAAGAAATTGATCAATCTTATGCATGGGGTTACTTTGATGGATCTGCAGCTGGGGATCCAATGATTTGTGGGGCTGGAGGTATCTTGTTCATGTCTGATACGCATCTTATTACTTTCAAAGCAGGTTTAGGCTTGGGTACCAATAATTTTGCAGAATTATGTGCACTTAAGCTCCTCCTTAGGCTGGCTCGGATGCATAATTTGGATAAAATTCAAGTTTTTGGGGATTCCCAGTTAGTTATTAATTGGGCATCTGGTAAGTATCGAGATCAAAATCTTGAACTAGCCATGATTCTTCAAGATGTTCTCATTTTAGCTTACAGTCTAGATTATGTGTCTTTCAAACACATTTATAGGGAAAGAAATTTCAAAGCAGATTCTTTGGCTAAAGCAGGTGGTAGCATACTTGAAGGTTTTTGGAGTACATGTGAACAGAGAGAGGCAGAAACCATAGAAACTTTTTAGGTTTTCTAAGTTTGCAGTGTGATGTTTGTTTCTTTGCAGTTTGTTGGATGGTGGCAACTCTTTTGATCTTTTCTGACAGATTGTTGGTTCTTTTGGTGAGTGAAATGCTTGGGCATTTCTCGATTGCTCTACACTTGATCTGATGCAGGGGCTGATATTTTTATGCATCTTTTTGCATATGGTGATCTCAAGCAATATTATTAGAGCTTGACTTGCGGGCTGTTGGGCCTCTTTTTATTTGGTTCTGAATGGATATGGATATGTTATTTTCTTCATTGGATGGTCTAGAATTGGCCAATTTCTAGCTGTTGATTTTTTGATCAGCTATTTTCTTATCATCACTTATGAGACTTCATCAGCATGCTAGTTTTGCTCTGATTTTATGCTTTTGATCACCTGTCACAGTTGATCTGACTTGATTTAATCAGGAATGATGAAATAAGTTTGCTACGATCAGACTTAATTGTTGCATGGATTTTGATTTCTTTTCTGCTGAAAAGTTTTTTTGGTGATCATTATGATCTTATGATGATATATTGCATGTAATAATTGAACTTTACAGTTGGATCAGTTTTGGATATGGATTGTGGATTTTGTGCTCATTCTGAGGCAAATTTTTATAAACAACAACTTTTTAGTTGTATTTTGTATAATGGACTATGAGGGCCATCTGCTGAATGTGAATATAAATATTTACGATTTTTTTCTTTGGAAAAAAAAAGGAATAAATATCCATTTGATTACACGTATATTTTTACTTTCCCAGCACAGATTTAAGGTGTTTAGGGCATATGAATAAAAAGGTAAACTTAATGGGTGTTTATCTGCATTTTGGCTTGCTGTCCCGCCAATTTATTAGCAGATTGTTTTTAAAAACCATCTTTTCTCAGAGATATGAAGCTATTTTATAAGGCAAATCTAAATAATATCAATTACAAATATAATGAATATATATGAGTTACATTGTCATTCCACTATCAAAATCCTTTCTAAGTATATCAATACTTGTTCTTATGTAATGTTCGTTACAATTTTCAAACTTGTTCTTGAAAATCTAATTAATATTGTTTTTATGTAATGTTCGTTACAATTTTCAAGCTTGTTCTTGAAAATCTAATTGTCTAATGAATAGAGAGAAAGATAACTATAACTATAGACATTTTTTAACTAGGATATATACATTTTATAAAGGAAGAGTATAATTTTTTTCTTTTGTAAATTTAATTTTGTATACAAAGAATGATAACTATTTGCATCTCTTAATATATATATATATGTATGTATATATATATATGTATGGATGGTAAGAAGAGAATATTGGTCACTTTGTAATACAATGTTAAATGTTAACTGCATTCATTTTACCTGTAGTGATTTATAATGTTAGATTTAATACCCTGATTTAATTGCATTCATTTTTACCTGTAGTGATTTATAATGTTGGATTTAATACCTTGACTTAGGTGATGGTTTAGGTTTCAATTCAAACAATCTTGATACTAATATTGTGAAATATTATATTTTATTTTTGATTTTAGTGTCACAATTAGGTCATGTCATGTCATTGTCATTAAAGTAAATGCGAAAGTAGAGAAACAGATCTGATTTAGTTAAAGTTGATTTTTCACAAAGAAGAAACTTAACTAAATATTTGGTAAAACAAACAATATGAAACTCATCCTTTGATCCTCACAAAGATTAAACAAATAGAGTATAATCACAATGCTTTTAGAAACGAATTCGATTATAAAAATGCAAAAAAAATTGAACGCTGTTGTATTTACATAAAATTTGACACCTGAATTTTTATAAAAGATAATATGACCCAAAAAAATATATAAAAATCGCCATCAAATTTTCCCTTGACAAGCTTAACATATTTGAAATTCCTAACCTGAGTGGAACATTACACAACACAATCCCCGAGGAAACAGCAACCCACTTCTTTAAACCCACCTCTCTAGCTCTACATCCAACGAAATGGCCCACGAAGGTCGTGTCTCTAGTCACGATAATCTCATTTGAATCTTTATGTATTTTCCGAAAACCAGTTTCATTGGCTAGGCCTTCTTTTTAATACACTTTTTTCATTCTTTATGGATTGAACCCAAAGTGGTATGTCCTCCACCACAGTCTCAGCCAATTTCAAACAAGGTTTTATTCCAATTCAACGACCAAACAATGCCATGATACACCACTAAAATATGAAAGAGAGCTTCTTGCCAACAAAATATTTAGTCCCTACACTTGCCATACTGAATAATGGGTTGGCCATCAATGCAACCCTAATGCGAATACTCTTCTAATAAATGTCAATCCTCCGTGCTCACACCACCTAATTTCAAATTTATAAATTCTCACGCTATCCCTGCATCCTTGTTAATGCACGAATTAACTATACCATACTTTCGTTCTGGCTGACAAGGCCTGAACAACCCCAATGGCAATGTAGAAAAATGTTATACTTAGAAAAAATGTTGTACTTAGAATATGAGTAGACTTGACACTACTGTTAGGAAACCTCCATCCATTGCAGTTGTCCATTACTCTTTCTTAAGCTAAGATTGAGAAAACTCGAAAGTTCTCTTAAATATCATATGCTTGAAGCCCCTTAAAGGTAGTCTTTACAAATTCAAAATAAACAATTATTAAAAAATAAAAAAATAATTGATGCATTGATAACTTGTAATTGATTCAAGGATAATTTTTAACTGATGTGTAGATAACTTGCACTTTGTGAGAGGCAGCTCATTTAACTAATAACTTATTAGTAGCACTTAATTATCACTGTTACCAACCACAAATTAAGTGGATCTGCTAGTTATATTTACATTAAAACTCCAATAATATGTTTAAATATTAAAATTAATAATACATATCTTTTTATTATAGAAAAAATTAATAATAATAAATAAAATACCAAAACAGTAAACCTAAATTATTACAATTAAACTGATATATAAATGGAAAATAAAATGCAAATAACAACATATAATATGCACTGAAGTATGAAAAATTATTGTACATATATTTTGAGGTAACTTTTAAATAATTTCAACAACAACTAACGTCTCTCTAAACCGTGGGGATGAATCATCCATATGCGACCTTCCACACATAACACCAAACTGCTAAGTTGCTACAGCAAAGAATTCGACAAGACAATGCCAACATTGAAAACTTCAGAATATACTTTGGGCAGTAAAAGGCTATATGAGATCAATTGGAAGGGTAGATTTTGAGCCCCCGTACTGCTTTATTCTCTTCGCTGAACTCGAAAACGAAGGCGAGTGTCTCAACGAAATAGCCTGCAAAGGCTTGTCTGTGAGGCGGATGATACGATATGAGCATGCGCCCATTACAGTCCCTAAGACGGGACCAACGAAGTATACCCAAATAGTTTTATAGTTATTACTAACTACTGCTGGACCAAGAGACCTAGCTGGATTCATTGATCCTCCTGATATGGGCCTGCCAACAACAATAAAATACCCAATTTATTTTACGTTGTCATCATTACATACTCAATAATAATGAAGCAAGAACCAATTGCATGAAGCTCACCCTGCAAAGATAGAGCTTATAGTAACCATGGAGCCAACTGCCATCCCTGCAAGCTCTCCTATCTGCATAGTTTAGATCACTATAAATATAATTATAGTAAGACATTACATAAATCTTTGAGATTCTATGGAGATCATATTATAGGAAGACATTACCGCACGGGTATCGGTTGCAACTGCTGACGTAACGAACATGAGTACGAAAGATACGACAACTTCCATTGCCAAGGCCTGCAGCGCTGTTCCGGAAGGAGTAGTTATTCCCATGTTTGATACAGCTGGATCAAACATTAGACGAAGAGCAAAACATGCTGCTATCGATCCACCTAATTGAGCTACAATGTAAGCCGGTACCTGCACATCAATTTCATCTGCTTTCAGCTATCCTTCTGGGTAGCTGTATATTCCAATTTCTTGAATCAAGAACAAAGGATTTACTGAGATTGAGAGAACAATATAGTCACCTGCTTCCATGGAAAATGCCTTACTGTTGCAAATGCAATGGTAACTGCAGGATTCATATGAGCTCCAGAAATGTGGCCAACTGAATATATCATGACTGTCACTATCAGACCAGCAGCCACAGAAGCCCCAAGTTCTGAGACTAAAGGCTCACTAGCGTGATTCAATACTGAGGAACCGCATGTTACAAAAACAAGAATAAAGGTTGAAATGATCTCCGCTGTTATCTGCAAACATAGTGCATAGTTAAAACAGATGAATCAGATTGAATTATTTTTATTCAGGTCGTTTGTTCATATATTAATGAGGGATAAACATAGGTTGCTTTTATTCTGCATATAAGAATTTTAAAGAGGGTTAGGTTGATATTATCTGAATTCTTTATTAATTTTGGTGGGTTAATTTAAGTGGTTAAGTATTTGTAAACAAAAAAATCAAATCCTTGATGACTAAAAACTTCGATAGTGCTGTAAATTGTAACCAAAAAGTTAAATCCCTGATGAATAGAAACTTCTATATTCCATGTCCCATAGGTGGCTCCCCTAATTTCTTCAATAAACTAAGCAACCTAGAAACTGTGTAAACCACACTTAAAAAAAACTTCTTAAACTCTTTAACCCAAATACACAACTAATTTGCTTATAAGAACATTGTTGTGGTAAATAAAACGTGCCTTTACCCAATGTATTAATAATTATCAAAAGATTATTAGAGAAAAAAAAAGTATTGAAACTTAAGCATGCAGTTTTATAATTCAGGATTCAAAGCTTAATAATATCTGAGTTGAAAAAACACTATATGGAGAATTTGTTTCCCATATTCAAAGCTTAAGAATATCTTAATTTAAAAAAAAAACACTATATGGAGAATTTCTTTCCCATATTCAAAGCTTAATAGTCTGTGATATGTTATAGTATAAACTAGATTGAATCTTAAGGCATACCTTTTGAAGGAAAGTAGGCGGAAGAAAATCCATGCATCCGCTGGGGCAGTGATTATCTTCTATATGGAATAGGTTGCCTTTTTTCACGTTTCCAGCCTCTTGTTCTTCTATTTCTTGCCCAGAAATTATATTCAATATATGATTTGAACCTTTCCCGGCATCCATTTCTCCACCAGAAATGAAATATAAGGCAATACCAGAAAATGATATAATGCGACAACGAACAAGGATGAGACTCAAAGTAAGCTACCAACATACAAATCAGAAACTGTGGCGAGAATTTACAATGAGTAGAGAAGCTGAGAGATGAATACCAGAGACTCTGTATTCAAAAAGGTAAAGGTAATATAATGCAGTCCAGTTGCACAATGGGTATCATCATACGATGATAAAGCCTATCCTAATTGCAGTTTCACAACACGAGGAGATGCATATTTCATGGGGTCATAAGCTGGGGACCGATATCTCTATTCTAGGAAGAAACTTGTAGTAGGAGAAATTGAAGAGAGTAGCCACATATCTGCTATTTCCAAGTATTTATAGTTGAATTCTCAACACAGAGGGAAATCCGACCCCAGATAAAATATCTTACAGTCCTGTAGATTAGATCAGTTTACTGTAAGCGTCGTACAAAACAATTCTTCCATTGCAATTGTGCGTGACACTGAGAACAACCAGTCCCTTGATGGAAATTATAGAAATGGCGTTAGCTTTCTACCAACCGGACGATCAGCAATGCGTGATGTGAAAGTTCATGTGAGCCAGTTCGTCAGATCGGTACAAATGGTAAGGTGAAAAGACCAAAAGTTCATGCAAGCCAAGTCGTCAGATTGGTACAAATGATAGAGTGAAAAAGTAACTCCCAAATTATATAGTTTTTATAGTTTTTAATTAAAAAGAATCAGATTATATCTTTCCAAATAAGATCCTGGCTTCTTTAGGCGATGTGCCTATGTGAAATAATAATTTTATATATATTAGGATGGCGATAATAATTTTAGTTGCGAAAAGTTTGGTACTTAATTATAGTTAAAGTTGTTGGTTATCTTGTTATTTGTCAACTATGAGTCAATCAATTTGAATCCAAATAGCGAGGTATTACATGAAACATTTTGATTAATTCAATATCGACAAATGTTAGATCCTAATCCTGTTCCACCTTTCAATATTACCATTCACAGATATGAAAATAATTCCATTAAAACCCGTCTTAATCTGAAAAAAATCTCGAAGCACGATATGCAATATACTATCGTTATTGAAGTGAAATGGAATGTGGTTAAAATATTAATATAAGTATTCAAAACGCCAAAAACAAAAATCTCGTCTCACGATATGCAATATACTATCGTTATATTAATATAATTATTAAAAAACAAAAGAAATCTCGGCACACGATATGCAATATAAAATCGTTGTTCAAGCGAAATGGAATGTGGGCATTAAATATGATTACCGATAAAATATTACTGCTTTTGATATAAACTTCAAAAGCGTCCAATTCTGGTCAGGTGTCCAGCCTAGCAGCTCCAGATCAAAACAATCACACCGACTTAAAATTGTCTTTTTACAAGAGTGCTTATTTTTCTATCCGTTGATGCTTACTTTCTCTCTTTTAGTTATCTCATTTATTCTTCTTTCCATATTGTTTTTATATGATTTAATAAAAATAATTATACTGAAGTGAGACTGTAATCATCACTGCAATCTTAAAATTATGCTCAACTCCAACTATAAGCAAGTACCATTCTCAATTATGCTTCTAAAATTGGGTTTAACCAATATTTGAGTTTTGAAATATTTATCTCATTTTAATTGTTGCATTTATAATAGTGTTTGATACCTTAATATGGAGGAGATGTTTTTTTTCGTAAATAAGAAAGAAACTTTCTATTATATTAAAATACAGAGTTCATGCCAATGACCTATAATCATTCTCCCCCTCAAAGAAACCAGATTGAAAAAGAGATATTGAATGCCCAAACTGTTCTGAAAGCTCTTGATTATGCTTCCTAAACTATTATGCTGTCCCATAGCCTTACTAGAAGGACCGTAAGTGCGACCTTTCTGGCTTGCAAAAAGATTCTAACTGATGTCAGAAATTACAAAGAGACGAGCCAATACAGAAGACAAAAACGCAGCAACCATTTCCAAATTGGAAAGAAGAGGGGCCTGGTTACTCCAGTGCTGGGTCTGCATCATCCTTGATAATGATGGGCGTTTTCCATAGAAGCGTCGGGGTTGCCGGTAACCCTTGCAATCCTCGCCTCGAAGTCTTCAGCCATGATTCTCGGGGTACTTCCCTCCATTGATTAGTCGAGAAAGGAGGACCATCCAACTCACCCTAGGATGGCGCACATTTCGATGGAATAAGTTTCTCATTCTATATATTTTCAATTTTTGTCCTAACATTACTACTGATAAAATTAGGGAATCAGATATTTTGCAAATCTGTCTACATACTGGGAAAAGGAGTATGATGCTTTGCTCGCATTTAGGAGGCACATATTTCTATCCAATCAAATATGAAAGTCACCTAAGTTGAAAAATTAGGTTTTCTCTGTCAAAACCTAAGGCCACCAAAAGTAGTATTCTAGAAAAGCATCGAAGCAAGCATCCACTAGAAGCAATCTCATTGGTAAGTTCTAATCCCTCTAGTTGCATTTGAAGTTCTCACTTTATCATGATGAAAGACAATATCAAGCTTTAGGAAAAACTTGAAGGATCCGATAACTTCTCGGCATCGATATATATAATGCTTCTCATACAGAAGAACATAATTTAGAAGAGGATTGCAAAGGAGAAGCTACAGATCTAGAGGGAGATGAGCACAAGAATATCATTGCATATTCAACCAAGGACCATTTGATACCGCACGTATCATATTTGAAAGACTCCCAGGGAGATGTTTAATATCAACATGGAAAATGACCTTGAGGACTCAGGTGTGAAGTTGCGGATGTTAAGAAGCATTCAATCTTACTTCATAAGGGTCTCCTAGTTCAGGGAACAACTAGAATCTATTGGAGACAACGTCAAAGAAACAAAAGTGGAGATGACTACATTGAATGGTCTCCTAAGATCATGGTAATCATCCATTCAAGGAATTTGTACTAGAAGAAATTTCACCTATGGGAGGAATGTACACAAGAAGAAGCTCTATTGATACCAAAAGAAGAAGATATGGATGAAGTTGACAATTAAGACCTAACAACTCATGCCAAGAAGACAAAGAATAAGAAGGAAGAACATTATCTCAATAATAAAAATATTTCAAAAGAAGGACATCTCACATCTTAAATGATGAAAAAGGAAACTTTGCGAAAGAATTAAAGGATTATATGATCGAGGAGAACTAGTCTATCATGAAGTATTATGTTTGGGATATGATCCTAAGACTTGAATGGAAGTCTATAATGTCTTCCAAGTATATCTACAAGATCAAGCATACATCAGTTGGCAGCATCAAGAGATACAAAGAAATTTCATGGTTTCTCTCAGAAAGAGGGAGTTGATTATGGCGATACATTTGATCCATTGACCAGACACACTTCTTCAGTGAAGTAGAAGTGCATATAGAACAACTTTCAGGAATAGGGACACTCTATAGAGAACCACATGTGCGCAAATTGAAGAAGGTTGTGTATGAGCTCAGAAGGCACCCATGGGATGACATAGACAATTACATGACAAGGTTGAGGATCACCTAGAGTGATGGAGATCTCAAAATTTGTTGCAAGGTTGAAAATGTAAGACTATATAGGAAGATAAGCTCATAGATGGGTGCAAGAGGAACCTCCAACAAAGTTCGAGATGGATGATCTTGATGTCTAGTGATATTGAGATGACATAGATGGATACATATAATATTAGCAAGATAGGAGGCTATATGCCACTCCACTACAAGAATGTCCCAATGTAGAGAGTACAAGATGCAGAGGGAGGATGGTAGTTTTCCTCTAAGGGAGTGACTACAATAGATATCAGAGTTCAAGAATCTTGACATGATGCTTGGGATTAGAGCCGTGAAATAATTCAAATAATATTTTCCTTAGTTAAGGAAAATATGCGGTGGAGATCCTGAAGTAGTTCGATATGTTGGATTGAAAGGCTATAGCTACACCAATGGAATCATAATTGAAGTATTTGGTTGATCCTACTTCGGGGATAGTTGATGTCACAATATACAAGTAGAATTTTGGTTCATTAATATGCTTAACGAACATGAGGATGAATATTTTCTTTGTGGTGAATACTTTGATTCAGTACATAGTGTAGTCGATATGTGTTCACATGGTTGTGGAAAAGCTTGTTGTGTGGTACATAAAGGATATAATTGAGTATGGCCTCATACATGTGATAAACCAAAGGATCTATCTTCAGTGATATGATGACCCCGATTTGGTTGACAATGTTACAAATAGAAATAGAACTTCGGGATGTGGTAGAAAGAGGACTCTTGTTGATCTCAGTGAAATCGAGGATGAGTATATTGAAACTAAGAAGAAATAAAGAGAAGATCCCTCATGTGATTAAGAATATGTACTTTGATCCAGAGAAATTCTACCGATGAATACTAATATCATACTCTTATCCATTTCAGCATTGGGTAAGAAGGGATGCATTTCTAGGGACACGGAGATTTAACACTAGTACATAGGTCCTATGTAATTTGTGGTATAGAAGACTCTCTTAGCCTTCTTGATCATAACCAAGATAGGATCAAGTCCTCAGAATTAGACGATGAAGTAGAGCACATTGCCGAAGACTCCAGTAATTCCTACAAGGAGACAAAGATCAGGAGGGAGTCTATCAAAGAAAAAGATAAGTGTTTAGATTGTCATTTCCTGCATATCTAGTTCTTTAAATGATATTTTTTAGTTATGTACATATATATTTTGAAGCAAATGTATTATGCATGATAAAGCGTTTGCATTAATGAACAATATACTACTAATATGCATGTGATGGGTAAGTGGCCTATGGTGCTATACAACATTCCATTGCTAGTTATCTAGAGTGAAACCTCTTTACTGAAATGTTGGGAATAATGCACACTATTAATAATTTCCTCATAGAGATATAAGGAATATAGAAAGCTACAATATGAATACGGGGTATGGATGTATGTTGTATTTGCTGATATGTTGTATTTGCTAAAATAGTTGCATGATTGTATGAAATATATCTTTATGCATAAGAATTTGTCATTGTGAAAATGTCTTGAAGATTACGAAATTTTTTAACCATGCAACTGATGTATTTGAATTGCAGGAAGGATTGTGTGCAATCACCTAAAAGAGAAGAATGATGAAGTTGTGAATGTACAAGGAAAGAATGATGAAGTTGCATATGTACAAGAGAAGAATTATGAGCCCTGGTGGTCTAGTCACTATACATAGAGCCTGGTTGTATATTCATGGGTAGATCCCAATATGGTTTTTGACATCATCGAGGGTGGACCCAAGTATGATTGGTGGTATCTCTAAGGATAGATCCGAATATGGTTGGTGGAATCCCCATAAGGAAAATCCCATGAAGGTTGGTCATATATTCTAATAGGAATATCACAGTGAGTTGTGGTATGGCATTCATTTGTAGATGTTGTGGTCTGGAATTCATTTGCAGACGTTGTGGTCTGGAATTCATTTGCAAATGTTGTGGTCTGGAATTCATTTGCAGACGTTGTGGTTTGGAATTCATTTGCAGATGTTGTGGTCCTGCATTCATTTTTGGATGTTGTGGTACTGCATTCATTTCTAGACGTTGTGTTCCTACATTCATTTTTCTTGTCCATTGCGTGGTGAGTGTTCACTCTCCTTGCTTGTGAACCAATTTCAAGGGAGTTACATTCCTTTCCAAGTTGGTTGATGGATATGCCATTCATGCCTCTCATTGGAGCTTAATTAAGGATTTTTAGTTTCATTTTGAAGGTGCATACACTTTTAATTCTCATCTATCTCCCTATTCTCCCATTCCTTCTTCTGCATTCCCCCACACTCTCATATTGAGGGCACACTTGTTGGGGTGGTGCTTGCAGTTTGCTGAGTATACTTGATTCCCAAGATTTGATATATGGTGTATGGACCTATAATTTCATTTCCATATGGTGTGTAGGTTGATATATCATAAATACATGTATGGAAGGCTTGTATTCCCATGCTCTTGAATAACTAGTTTTCATATATTTGGTTTCAATCTTGAATTAGTTTTATATCATATTTGTACAAGGGATATTATCTAACTTTGATTATGTTGTGACATAAATTTACAATGTATTACTATTTAATTTAATTTCTCGACTATCTATGGCTCGAAATCCAAGAAATCCATATGTGAAACACTTGCAATTCAATGCTATTAAGTCGCTAGTTTTCACGTATTTGACTCCCCTATTGAATGAGTTTTCTACCAAATTTGTATGAAGGAATTTATATGAAGTTTAGTAATTTTTGGGAATAAATTGGTATGTTTTATATGGTATCTATATTTCACATCCGGATATGATCCTTTAACTCTACCTTTCTTATGTCAAAATCAAGCTAGTTATGCAATTTCCCCATAAGCAATTCCCTTGAAAGTGGTCATGCAAATGTTGCACTTTATAATCAGTTTATATATATAATAAAAATGATTAATTACATCCCGTTATGTATAATATTCATACCAATACTCTGTTTCTAAATTTGGGAGGTTCGTACTACATTTGGGGAGCCATAAGTGGCATTTAACTTTGGGGGTTTTAACATTGATTTCCTAGTGTTTTTGTCCTTCTTTCCCTACGGAAAAAATAAAGTTCCAGAAGCATTTATAAAGTGTATAAAAATTTATAATATGAATTATTATTTCGTAATACCCCTCAATATCTTCCATACAGAATTTGAATCCATTTGGGTGTGTTTGGGTCAACTTGGCTTTCACTAGTATAAAGCTAGAAATTGGCCAAAGTTGTGCAAACTTGAGTAACATGTAAAAATGAGTTTTTGATTTGAACATCAAGTGTATGGGGTCTATTAGTATGTTTTGAAACCCATAGGATCCCTACATAATAATTTTTGAAAGGTTCGGTGGTGTTTGGAACCAAACCAAGAAGGATTAGTTGACCACATTTTCCTAGTAAAGTTGCATTGTTTCTCCTTAACCCTAAAGAAGTATGCAAAGGTCTAAAGTCAGATAAAAAGTATACATAAACCATATTGGTATTTCGTAAGACTCACCATATCATTTCCTTTCAAATTAGGGACCATTTGGTGAAAGTTGGAACCCTCTAGAGTCATGACTAGTTAAGCTCGAATTTGCTCAAATTGTAATTTTCTCCAAAATTCAAAGTGACATTACATGTAAAAGTACATGAATTCATATGATAGTAGATAATGGCCAATGTTGACATTGAAAATTTGTAAAGGTGTGAATGTTTGATACTAGATATTGGCCAGCAATGACATTGCATTTGATATTGGTGATTAGTCAATTGTGATAGATTGGTGGCTATAAACTAGAGTTTTTATGGTTTAGAATACAAACTAGGGTTAGGATACAAAAAGTGGTTTCTAGGGTTTATAATACAAACTAGGGTTTGTAAAATATGATTGCTTTACAATATATTCTAGTATTGGTTATGGTAGTTTAATTTTAGTGAAAGCTAGTATTAAATTATAGTGGTTTAGGCTAAGGCATGGCTCACTAAAGTAGGCTCATTTGTCTTATAGCTTTTGATAGGTTAGGTGGTTTAGGTTAGTGTACACTAGGTTGTATCAAAGTAGTATAGGTTAGTAATGTTTATTATGTGAGGTTGGGGTAGTTTAGGATAGATTAGGTGAGGATGCTAAGGGTAATGGAGTGCATATGATGTATGTTGAGGCTAGGTTAGGTGCATTTTTCAAGTGTAATAAATTAAAATAAAAGAATTTCAAGTTTTCTAAAAATGTAATAGTTCTTTAGTTGATTTTATATCAAGATTTCAAGATATATAATTTTCCCCTCTTGTAATATTTTTGAATGGAGGATAATAGAAATTACTCCACAATTAAGTATAGTAGATTAATTAATTTTAGGACATCCATAAACTAATCTAACCATGAAAACTAAGAAAACATTTAAGAGTTCAGATGACAATAACCTTCATTATGTATGGTTTAGGGATTTATACCAAAGATGTTTAAGGACCCAAATTATAGTCCAAGGATGAAAAAAAATTGATGATGGGCCATGCATAATGCTCCAAAACACCTCGCATGCCATGTAGCGAGCATACTTAGCTTGCGAATGAGATTTGGTTAGTATTTTGAGGTTTTACACAATAAATATGGGTTTCCAATCCATGCCTATTGGATAATGATAAAAACCAATATCTTAGGACTATAAATGATTCTAAGGATCATGTCCCATGTACAAGGTTCCAAAACACTAACAATTCTGTAAAGAGAGTTTTCGGCCTATAAGAGGGATATTATCACTACTTTGGGGTTTTGCACACAAGGCATGAATTTTAAGGTTGTGATATGGTACAAGGATGAAAACAAATGTATTATGGCCTAAAATATGCCTCTAGGTTTCAAGGGTCATGGAAAACATTTCAAAATACAATGAACACTCTATATAGGCAATAATTAGCATATGCATGTAATATTATCACTAGTTCAACAATTATAGACTAGGTATATGTTGCATTAACATGGCCATGGTATAGGAATGCCGAGTAAGATGGGACGAGTATGGGAAACAATATAGCCCCATTAGATGTATAAGGGATGACACCACCCTAGGGAGGGAAATGGTTGTGCCAATGATTGGGGTAGGGTGCCCTGTCACAAAACTTAGCATGAAATATGGAAAATATGAGCTAGGTGGCAGATATGGAGGGATGTATGGGTCTTGATCTAGTTCTTTCATCTTGAAAGAACTATACATGCCAAAAAATATCAATTACATATTCAATATTATGAGCAATGCTTATCTAACAGTGGCCAAGTGTATATTTAATAATACAATCCATCGTTTAGAGACATTTACAAATCATGTACTAACCTCGGACATACAAGTATCTCATGCAATATCATTTGTAGGGACATCGCAAGTATGGTATTAGTGCATGCATCAATGGGGTAATGCTTGAATATCAACATAATAGTTTACCCCTTTGGCTATCATGGATGGTCCATGACCATTAGGGCCCAAATGAGCTATAGCTGATGGTCCTCCATACTACTCTGATATGCCATGCATGAATGATGCCACAAATATACCATGTTTGAGTACATTATGTCTATGATGTCATAAGGTAGATGCAATTTTAGCAAGGAAATCTAATCACTTAGGTTTATTTTGGGGAGGGTCAGGTGTATTACTAAGATAAAGTGGCCCTCTCATTAGGTTAAGCCTACCGGTAGGTTGATCCTGTGTAGATAGAAGACCAACCTCCTGAAGCTCACTAATGAAAAAGTAGTTGACAAGCAAACCCTACTTCAACTGCACATATAGTTTTCGAAGAAAATATAATAGAAATTCCCGATTGTTGCAAGGAGATTTGTCGGAAACCATAAAACATCAATTCATCTATTTTTTTTTCCATGGATCGTATGTGCACCAATCGATCTAAATGTGCCTTTTTCATGGATCAACATGTAGGTTGGTCCTGGGGTCAATGAAATAATGAACTAGAGTTTGTTTTGAGAAGTTCAAATGTTTGATTTTTTGTTTATTGAGACCAATGGAATAATACTCTCTCATCCTATCCCCATACTAGTTTATGCTCATCAATTGAACATGAAAATGGTTGATTGAGGCAATGATGTTGTTAAGGGATGTTGCTAAGTTTAGTCTCAATTGTTCTCTTGTGGCTCTAAGCTCGTGAGAGAAGTTTCTTAATTGGTTTAGATGTTTGTTAATTTGGATTTATATGGTTGAGTTCTCCTATGGGTTAACAACTACTTCAGGATTAGGTTCATGGCTTAGTGTGCTTGGGTTTCCCTAGGGTTATTTGTTTGGGGGTTTGGTTCTTAGCTTCTGACCATTATGATGAAGGAGAGACAAATTGCAATTAAATAAAATGATTTTGTTTAGGTTTTGGTTCATTTTTTTCAATGTTTACAATGTATTTGTTTTAATTACATCATTGAAAAAAAATAAATTTAGAGATGAAATCTTGGATTATATCTTACTTGGTGATTGGTTGGATGCTTGGAGCTAGACGGGTGCATGCATGTTTTGACCATGTGGTTGGGGAGCGCTCTTGACTGGAGGAATCTAGTTGAAATGATGCCAAAATGGGCCTAGGACCAATTTTTAATAGACAAAGAAGCATGCACACATTATTAACATGTGCACACATTAATAGTGTGTGTGCTTTTGTGCTCACAAAGTTGTTTTCCTAGCAATTCGTCATTTTTTAGACCAAAATTCAGTGCATGGTTTTATGAGCGTATACGTATTTTTGTTTATATTTAGTACTCATGTGATGCTATTGCATTAGTTTTGGGGACCATATTCTTCTAAGTGTCTATTTACTTTTAAAACCTTAAAAATAAAGGTTTTGATATACGTTTGGCCTACAAAAGTCTTTTAGAAAAAATATTCCACACATAAGTACACAAATTAAGAATATATGTAATGGAGATGAATATGTAAATAATAAATTTACAAATTATTGCACTAAAGATGTAACATATTATTCCCAATACACCCTAGTAAAATGGTATTTCTTAGGGAAACAACAAAAGAAAACATGGAAAATTTTATGTTCAATCAAAGACATTAATCCGTCATTTTGGAAAGTAGCAATTAACTTTGCAAATTACATAGTCAATCAAACTTCCCCGCATGTTTTAAAATATCCAGCACAATAATAAGCATGGGGTTAAATTAATATTTCTGAGGTGGAGTGTATCCTTTAATAGCATATAGGATAAATTTATATTATGCCATATATTTAAAATAATTTTTTTTTATGTAGTTACACTTAAATGATTAAATGATTTAGTTAAAAAGGTTAAAAGTAAATTATTTTCTTAAATAATTTAAAATTTCATAATAAATTATTAAAAAATATATAAAATTTGTTTTTTAAATAATTTAATTAAAAATAATATTTATAGTAATAATTTCATTACTTTTAAGTTTCAAACATTATAATGGCCACAGTAGGATTAAAACAAATACAAACATAAGGATATAAAATAATAATTTAATGCCTATACTTATATTTAACATTTAAAATTCAAGAACTTATATTTATATATAGATATAACTTTTATTATTATTATATTATTAATATGACTAGTTATAAATATCTCTTATCCAATTCTAAAGATATTAATTATATTTTATAACATTTTTAAATATTAATTTTATATTTTAAATTTCTTCCTAAATTTTTTTTTCATAAATAAAAAAATTATATATATTTTTTCCAAAGAAAAAAACATTTTATTTAGTGAATAAATGTGAATTGCTTTAACAAGCTTACTTAAAAACATTTAGTTCAACCTTTACGACTACATTCGAAAAAAGAGAGAAAATTGTTTTTCAAAACTTTTCCATTTACAACTCCTGATCAAACCTCCCATATTTTCATCCTTGCATCTTACACTAATTAGATTGATTCATAGTGAAGGGCTAAAATCCTATTTGAGATTTCTTCAATTTTCATCATTCCTGGCTGACAAGCGAGAGCCTATTTAGAAAGGGAGTTTGCTTCTTCATTCAGTTCTCAGTATATATGTGCAAAGGCTATTCTATCCAACTAAATCTTTAAAGACGGGATATCAGCTAGGAGATGTTGAAGATGAGGTTCTCTAATGTTGTTTCTTCCATTTTCCCAATCTATAACCATTTTAGTGTCACCAAATATTTGAATATCCAGAATTTTTCTATTTAGTGCCGTCCTCAATACTTCCCATAAAGCTGCAAGCTACACCTTGTTATTGGTGGCTTGTCCAAGGGTGTATTTGATTCTAAGTTTTTTCCCTATTGCGAAGTGTATGATAGCTCCTGCCCCTCGCAGGAGAGGCTCACCCTGGCTAGCTCCATCAAAGTAGGCCCATGATATATCCTTGTTTATGATCGGTGCTATGATAGATCTTTTCTTGACTGGAACATAGATGAGTTTGTCTTCCTGAGTCTTATTCATTAACAAAGTGATCATGATATCAGGGGAGACCCACAAATTCTTGAAAATGGCTACGTTTTGTGCCTCCCAAATATTGTAAACAAAAAGAATTGGGAAGGCTTCAAAGGAACCTACCGCTTTGTCCTACCACCACATTTTAGTGCATTCTTCCAACGCTGTTGTTGTGCATGCATGAGCTCCTCTGCTTACAAGCTTTCTTGTCACATCTGGCCATACGCTTCCTGCATATGAGCACATAGCGAACATACATGTAAGTTTGTTTCCTCACTCATTTTGCATAGTGGACATATTCCAGGGCCCTCAAATCCTCTTTTTTCATCATTTCCCAAGTTAATAATTTGTTGGATAATGCCAACCACATTGTGATAATGGTATTAAAGGGAATATGAATTTGTAATAACTTGTTCCACCACCATTTTACCTCCAATTCTACCTGTTCTCTAATTGCTACTTCATACCCATTCTTCATCGTGTATTGCCCTAGTTTTAAGTTTTTTGTCTAAGTAAGCTTATCTGGTTCTACAGACAGGTGAACATGGTTTTTGACTAGCATATTAAGATATATGTTCCACTCTATCGCGTGTGCACGACTTAGACCGAGGGACTGGGTGATTTTCCAGCTTCTTCTTCCCGTTGAGGCAAAATATGAGTGCGCATCCACTAGTGTTACTATTCTACATGACCTCAGATGTTGGACCAGCTGTATTGATAATCTAAAACTTTATCCTACTCCATCCCATGGATCTTCCTCCATTCTCACTTGTTTTTCGTCACTGATTTTCCAGGAAATCCAATTTTCGATTAGAGGGTAGGCCAAGATCAAAGCTTTCCATCCAATTGATCTGTTCTTGTGTGTTTTTACTGGCATCCTAATCCATTCTATTAAGCTTGATCCTAGAAAATATTTAGAGAGAATGATCCTTCCCCAAGAGAACTTGTATTTTGGAAAAGGCTCCACAGTTTTTTTGCATCTAAAGCTTTGCAGAACAAGTCCAAATTTTTTATTCCCCAGCCTCCTAATTATTTTGGAAGGGAAATGACCTTCCATTTTACCAGTGGGATTCCTTTAGAATTCTTACTTGCTTTCCACAAAAAGGAGAAGCATTTTTTCCTTATTTTTGTCAGGATACCCTTGGGAATATAGGCTATTGATTCCCAGTACACTAGAATGCTTTGCAAAACAAATTTTAAAAGTACTAGTCTTCCTCCTCTTGAAAGGAACTTATTAGCCCTGTTATTGATTCTGATTTCTATTTTCTTGTATAACCAGATCCAATCATGATAAGAGTAACTGTTGGGTTTTAGAAAGAACCCTAGGTAATTGAATCCAGCTTCTACAGGTGTAATATAAAAGGGAACTATCTCTCTTTCCCTTTGAATCATCACTTCTGGGAAATCATTATGCATCAGGTTGGATTTTCCCATATTCACTACCATTCTTGTAGCTCATTTGTATTTGTCTATCAGAGACAGAAAATCATCTAGGTTCATGATGGTTCCTTCACTGAAGACTAGGACATCATCCACAAAGAGAGTGTGAGTGACTTCTTCCATGCTAGACACTTTTACGCATGTGATCATCCCATTTCTTTTTGCATTATGTAATATTCTTCTCAGGGCTTCTACTATTAAAAGAAAGATGAAGGGTGAGAGAGGGAAACCCTCCCTTATCCTTCTTGTAGGCTGAAAAAAGATGGATGGAGAACCATTTATTAGTACAACAAAGGAGGTGGATTGCAAACATCCCATGATACACTCCACTACTTCTAGGGCTACTCCAATTTTGATCAATAATAGCCTTACGAAAGTCCATCCTACTCTGTCGTAGGCTTTTAATAGATCCAGTTTAAGAGAAAAGGCTCTTAGTTTTTCCTTTTTAATCTTGTGTACTTCTTCTTGAGCTAGTGACGCAACATCATGGATTTGACTATTGTAAAGAAATACTAACTTCTCTTCAGAGATAATTTCATTTAGTATTGGATTTAACCTCAACTCTATGATCTTGGCTATTATTTTATAAATCATGTTACAACATGAAATCGTTCTAAAATCATCAAAAGACTAGGCTTTTTGTTTTTTTGGAATTAAAGTAAAAAAGGTGGAGTTTAACATACCCAGTACTTTACCTGATCTTTGATATTCTTTAACCACCTCCAAAATTTCCTTCTTTAGCAGGTCATAGAAGCGAAGATAGAATTCTAGAGTAAATCCACCAGGCCCAGGGATTTTCCCCTTTTGGAAAGTGTGCATAATATGACTTATCTCCTGCTTAGATATTTACTTTATGATCTCTTCATTCATTTCCTCGGTTATCATCCTAGGAAATAACCCAATACTTCCAATATTTCCTGAATTGGGAAGCCTTCTGGTTTCTTCAATATATTTTAGAAAATATCCACCCCTGCTTCTGCTTTGTCCTCAAAAGAGATAACCATAAGTCCTTTCCTGTTCCTGATTTCACATATAGTGTTAATCATTTCTTTCTATGAGAGGAAAATTTGTGAAATTATTTTTTGTTCTTATCCCCTACGCCCAGCCACATAGTCCTTCTCTTTAAACATATTAATTGTTCCTTCTTTGCTAACAACAAGTCCTTCTTGTTCTCCAGTGTTTTTAACAGTTCTTCTTCTTAAACATTGAAGAACCCTCTCTCAATTCTTTGGTATAAAGTATCTAGCCTTTTTTCCACCTCTTTCAGCTCAACTTGAGAGAAAGCCTTGTGTTTCTTGTCCCACTCTTTGGATATTTTTTTCCCTAATTAGGTTTATTGAGAATTGTTGCATTGCTGAATGATTTGGGGAAGTTCTTATGGGTTTCCAGATGTTTTGAATTTGGGCCATGTACTCATCCTCTCCCAACCATAAGGGGTTGAATTTGAAAGGGGATGGAGGTTTTTCATCCAGAGGGCTTACTATTATTGAAATTGGTCTGTGGTCAGAAGATCCCCTTGTTTCTATTATGGATTTTAGAGTTAGATTCCCATTAAGAAGGTTCTCTTATACCATAAAGCGATCCAGTGTTTTTGAGATGGCCTAGTTTCCTCCTCTTTTATTCCTCCAAGTAGGTACTAATTTTAATGGAGCAACATCCACCTATTTATTTCTTTCAAAGAAGTCCGAGAAGAAGGAGCTCAGAGCATCTTCCCTAGCATTTTCACCCCATTCCTCTCCCACTGTTAGGGTTAGGTTTAGATCGCCCCCAAAGATCACATTTGCCTGATCCATTTCTCTAGTGTGTCCTAATTATTCCTAGAAGGTTTTTTGATCATAAAAAGGTCCATACATATTCAGAATTATGAATTCGATCCCTATTTGTCCATCTCAAAATTTAGTTTCAAGCATTGAATCATGTTTAGTTATTGCAATGTGATGCAACACTGGACTCCAAGCTGTTACTAGTCCTCCCAAGTGCCCTTCTGCGTCAATGCTCTCCATATTCCAATATTTCACAATCTCTTTAATTACCTCCTCCTCCTTAGTCCCTTCCATCATTATTTCCTTAATCATTAAAATTGTCGGTTTTTGGTTGTTAAACAGTCATTTCAAGGAGGTTTTTTTTTAGGCCCCTCCTAACCCTCGTGTATGGAAAGATAGAAGGCGCATCATGCACCCCTTCCAAGGGTTGATACTCTAAGAGCTCATTTAATTAAGGTCCCCCAATATTCTTGTCTGCTCAGGAGTGGCTTCTGTGGGTAGGTGCTTTTCCTTCTTAACTGAGACTTTCCTGTAGACGAGCTTCCCCACAATCCTTCTTTATGTGCCGAATGTCTTTGCAGTTGAAACATGTGAACGAGATTTTCCAATAATAGATCCTCTACTACCAGACACCACTATGCATTACGATCTAAAGCTATTCATACAGACTGTTTCTCATATCCAATTCAACCAGTAATCGAGCACATCTTCAGTCTACATTCCCCTCCCAATTATCCTCCAAGGCTATGATTTTCCCTGATTTATTCCTGATGGCTTCAAGGATTTTTTATTGCCAAAACACCACAGGAAGGCCTGGAAATATAACCCAGCTATGTTGTAGGTTATGTAGAGTTCTGTAAGAATTGAAATCAACAGTCCACTTTTGCAGAATTAGGCTCAACAGTCCCCATATCCAATCCTTTTTTAAGAAGTTAGTGTTATCTTCCATGCTTTAGACTTTAACTAGGAACTAGCCTCTAGGAAGCATATAGAACTCTGGTTCGTAACCTAAAATACTTACCTAGTTATCTTGAATCCACCCTTCCAGTGAAATTCCGGTCGTCACCTTGCCACATAAACAACCAAACAAAGCATGGGTAAGATAGTCTGGTATTTTCTCCAAGCTTATGTCCTTCGCTACGATTAGTTCTGGGATTCCCTTTTTCCGCCCTTTTTCGCTCGCATCCTTCTATGCTTGTTTGACCATTCTTCTAGCATCGTCACATGTATCTCCCTTTTCTTGCCGTCATGGTGATTATTTTTTCCAGTGGGAGCTGTTAGTGGAACATGTTCCATAGATACTTCCTCTTGTGCCATAACTTTCGCCTCTAAAAGCCGTACCTCTTCATCAGTGCAGAACACTGAAGAGCCTCCACTCTCTTCACCGTAATCCACTTCTTCGCTAAACATGATTGTTGCGTCGTGTCCTTTGGTGTTTTATCCTTGCCCAAGCACCTCATATTGCTTCTGTTAAAAATTGAAAAAGAAAAAAAACTGCTCATTGTTTTTCACCCGTGCTTTCGCCTCTGTGCCTATTTCCACGGAGCAAAATTTTGCCCGCGGCCCTCCCCCCCCAAAAAAAATAAAAATAAATTATATATATATAAAATTAAAAATTTTTATCAAATTTTAATATTAAGATAAGTGCAAGTTGATAATGGTTAGCTTTTATAGGTTAAATTCAACAAAACTAAAAAAAAGCATAGTTTAATTTAAATGGGTATTTTGACATACCTACACAATGAATCTTGCTTGTAGTAAAAAATATGAAATACATGGAATTGAAGCACCTTTCCAAATCTATATATTTTATTTATTAAAGATGTTCACAACTTAATCAATTTTTTTTTTTTTTGCTGCAAATGATAAGGTATATGTCCATGTTAATGCATCATTTGAATTCCTAAATGATGGAATCAATATATGAAAAATGACAAATATGTATATATAACATATAATACTAGTGTGCCATTATTTTTCCAATATAAAGTTAATACTTTTAGATATTTTTAAAAATTATCTAAGTGAGTAGACCTCGAAATTAGTATGCAAATTGTTAGTGCAACTTTTCAAGGTCTTAATGTAATGATGATGGATTGGACCATTTATAGCATGTAGAGGTTAATGTCTAGTAGTGAGACATATCGTTTTTTTATTAAATGGTTGAGAAAGGAAAAAGTGATGGGCCTAATGGTTAAGAACATGTGTTATCTCCCTGGAGGTCACAAGTTCAAAACTGGTGGGGGGTAGGGTTGCTCATTGGCCTATTGTGACAAGGCTCGAAGGGTAGGTGACCCCTATGATAGAGGCTCACCCTGGTGGGCTTCGGGATGTCTCAACCCCTGCTAAGTCACAAGTTATTAGTATATCTGGCTTGCAGGTTATTGGATATACTCTTGGGAGGTTGTTCTTCCCATGGTTAAAAAAAGGAAAGGAAAAAGTAATGGCATAAACATGATTTTTTTTTTGAAATCTAGTTGCATCTAAAATGTCCCCCAACTTCATGCACTCAGCCATTATTTTTTATAAATATGTGTTATCCAACTATAACACCATACCTCACTAGTGGTAGAGCATCTAGCTTCTCATAAAGACCTTGGTATTTTTATAAATTCCTCTGAATTTCTCTGATAAGTGCACTTACTGGCATGGTAATGTGCAGCTCATATGACAATCGAACTCCATCTTGCATTTCAGAGTTGAGTTAATGTGCATAAGGCTTAGTCAAACTCAATTTGGAAGTTAAGAGTTAAGATAACTCAGAGCTATTATATTAATTGCAATAGTTTTATATTAACTTTTAAATTAATGATTAGATACAACTATTAGCTTAACTCCAATGATGATACAACTAGAACACCCACATAGGTTGTGGTTGGATTATGTCAATAGGAATCAAATGGTTGAGAGATAGTTACATAATGGAAGACCGGTTGGAGATACTTTTTTATTCCTCTTATTCTTTTATGTCACACTCTTCTAGTTATCTGTCATGAAGTGTTGATTATCCATGCATTGCTACGAGTTATCCATGCATTGCTACCAGTTATTTTTTATATTCGTTTTTTTATAATTGTTTATTTCTAATTTTGAACTAGTGCCATATAGTTAATCTCGATATTAAACTTGTCTCATCCTCCTTCGTAGATAAAAAAGCATAAATCGTAATCCACTCCAAATCTCAAATAAAAAAGTCTATAAACATAACTATGAGCTTAACAACCACAAATTAAATAGGTATTATCTTGATATATTTTTTAAAAAAAAATATTATAAATATATAGAATATATAAAATATCTAGAGGTAAGTGTATTCAAAACATATTAATCTTATTATCAATATGATTGTTACTTACTCCTGGAAATTGACAATGGCCACACAGCTGCCATTTCCAAATATTTATAAACGGATGGAAAACCGGTCCCAGATAAAATATCCTACGGTTCTGTAGAGAAGTTTAAAGTATATGTCATGCATATCCTGCATCCTGCAAAGCAGGTTCCGCCATTGCAATCGAGCATGCATTGGAACAGTTTCACATATATATAAAAAATAATAGTTGTTAATATTGTCAGACCCCGTAGACAACCAAGTCTCTTCATGAAAATTATATACTTTTTAATTAAACGTCAGATTATTTATTTTTAAAAAAGATCCTTGGAAATATTTGCCAATCTGCCTATACGATAATAATAATTTTATATACATGATAATAATCATTTTAGTTTCCAAAAGATTTGCTAATAAATTAGGGTTAAAGTGGTTTCGGTATCTTGTTCTTTCTCCACCTGGAGATCATGCATTAGAATACAAAGGATGAGGTTACTACTTTAAAAAGAAAAATATCAAGAAATTAAGCAATTCATCGGTGCCTAAAGTCTTGAAACATTTTGATTAATAAAAAAGGGCATATGTCAAATTCTACCGGTGTCCATCATCCAATATTACTATTGACAGATATGAAAACGATAACATTAAAACCTGTCTTAATATAATTAATCAAAACATACCAAAAAATTTCAAGTTTCGACGCACGATATGTAATTTACGATCGTCCTTGACGTGAAATGGAATGTTGCTATTAAAAAATGATTACCTGATAAGATTGTTACTGAGTTTGATATAAACTTCCAAGGCTTCCAATTCTGTTCAATATTCTTCGGTATACATGGTATTTCTGAGGGCAATCCCCTCTTGCCACAAGTACACAAATCATGACTAATAGAAAGTATTTTAATGAATAGAAGTGAAATGAAATAGATAATATCCAAATATTGCTAAGCGCGACAAAGTCTTATACAGTGTCGAGCCAGGAATGTACTTCCAAGGAAACATAAAAGGGAAACATAACTTTGGGAGAGTATAGTTTTATTAAAAGGAATATTATAATTATTGTTTTTATTATAAAGTAAGTCCGTTTATGAAGAGGAGGCACTACATGAAGAACTACATGAAGAGAGGACTAAAGCACTAGAGGAGAGGAAGTTCAGTAGGAGGAAGAGCTTAGGATAAGGAAGAGGAGGAGGCCTTACTAAAGAAGGTTGAAGAGGGTGATGAGATGAAGGGAAGTTAAGAAGTTGGAAAATGAATCGAAATTAAATAAGGGAGAGAAAAGAAATGAAATAAGAACAAAGAGAAAGAAAAGAGGATGAAGGAAAAATAAAACTATGACAAGAGGGTCATTTTCTTGATGATCAAATATGAAAAAACTATATGTAAATTAATATGAACCTTTTGTATTAATATATTTTCTCAATTAACTATTTGGTTGTGGTTGTGGATTGTTTCTCTCCCTAAGGTTGTAAGGGTTTTAACCATGTAAAGGTGCATCGGTGTTGATATGTGATCTCTTTGTGTGAGTGGTTTCTTAAACTGTTCATTCTACATGTAAATATTGTATTTTAGTAAAACACGCTATCAAAGTTCTTATGGAAAACTGATCCAATTGTTGATTAAGATCTTAAACCAGCATAGCTCCATGCATCAAATGATTTCTAGATTCTCATATTTCTATGCTTTTTTGGCCTATTGAGATCTTAAACCAGCGTAGCTAGGATCCATTTCACTGCATCTAGAATGCCGCTTGAAGTTGGAATTATTTTGATTTCACTTTAAAACGTATGCTTTTTCCCAATATATGGTCATTTTAGGAATTCTAGAAGTATATTATTTACATTTACATATTTATTTGTTCTTGAATATTTTTAATATTATTCCATATTTTAACGTGGTAGTTTTTATTTAATCCTACTTTGTTATGTTTTTGGTTTATATATTCCCTCTATGAACATAACAAATTAAAAATAGAGTAGAAAGAGTTTTCTTGACTCCATATGCTCTTTACCATGCACCTTGTGCAAACTTAGTAAACTAGAAAAATTGAGAGAACTGACATTTTTTGGATATGTTAACAAAGGTTTGACCCCAAAGTTAAGAATTTACGGTTTCAAATTTTCTTTTTTTTTCTTTGTGTAAAAGTGTCTTGCAATCCAGAAGCAAGTTTTTTGGGGTAGGCATCCTCTCCAAATACAACAACAACCATGATAAATCCATCCTTTTCATAAGGTTACTACATATTTTGTTTAACTCACTTCATTGAAAGTTACTTTATTATGTAAGAGTTCTTGGGTTCTAATCATTTTTTTTTGAAACATATCATGTAAATTTTAGTACAAAGTAACTTCATTGTAAAATTGTTCGCCACTTGTTTTATAAAAGGCTTCACTTAATTTAAAAATTAACATATTTTGAAAGGGAAATTACAAGTTAAGTTAGCAACGGGGGAATTATTTACTACAATGAACACATATCACCATGTGGTTCAATCCATTCTTGTCACATGGATTCTTTTTTCCATCTTATCTACATTTTAATAAAGACATAAGTTTGACATATGTAGCCTATTTTTAGAGCCATTTTAGAAAACTACATCATTTTTCAAGATTTTTCAATCTAGACAATCAATTTCTATTTTTGAATCCATGCTAGTTGCAGATTATAATATGGCTAGTTGAAGTGATATTCTACTTATGAATACCAACTAGTTCTCATGGAGAATCCATATGGATAATTTCCTAAGAAGTAAGAGGCTAAGTTACTAGATTACTTTGGGAAAAGAAACTACCCACTAACTAATGCCTCAAAGAAAGTAAAATGGGATGGTAAAAATGAAAAAGAATGTTGATTAATTGGGATGTCCATATATAATGACTTACAATTCCACCCTGTAGGAATTGACCAACCATATAGAGATTGGAAAACATTGTAAAGTGTATTTGATGTAGGAACAAAGAATCGACAACATTTGTTGAGGGACATAGAAAAATACCTAACTGACTGCACATAATGATGTTACCCAAAACCATTGGAATGAGGCCACACTACAAGAAAATAATAGCAGGGTGCATGCGTTCCTAGAAGTGCGCACACACTTTTGTCTTGACATTACTGAACCTCCATGTTTGTAAATCAATATGAGCATGTCCAGGTGTTGAACAATTTAACTGCGAAAGATATTCTTATTGTACTTTTAGTTTATTATTGTTATCCCTCCTTCAGGAGATGTTATTGATGCACTTGGTCATGTAAAATTATTTGTAAGAATCAATGTAACCCTTTCGTTGTAAGTCCAGTAAATAGTACCCACAAGAAAGATTATATAAATGTTATACTGAGTCTCCCTAGACAAGTCAATTTTGTAAGAGTAACAAGTCGGACCAATTAGGTAAAAAGGTCGCCCACTTGATGAGCATAAATAGAGAGGGCACATCTCTCATTTGGACATACGCTCAACTCAAGCAAGCGCACAACAGAGAGAGAGAGAGAGAGAGAGAGAGAGAGAGAGAGAGAGAGAGAGAGAGAGAGAGAGAGAGAGAGAGAGGGAGAAGATGTTTGTTGGAGAGAATATATATATATATATATATATATATATATATATGCTTTTGTATTTAGGCCTTATATTATCTTGGTTTGGTATTGTTCTCATTGATGGAATCTATATGGAAGAAGTTGATGGGTTTTCTCCCTTGTGGTTTCCCAAATAAAAATACTCATGTCTATTTCATTGAGTGACCCTATTGCATGTGATTATGATGTTATAATTCAAATTATTTGAAGATTTAACATAATCCTATTAGAAACATTAAAATTCTAACATGGTATCAGAGCCATTCTGAAACAAGATCTTGTGAAGTTGTCACTTATGAAAGTTGGAAACTAGGGAATCAAAGTTTGTCCCTTTCCATATATAGATTTATCTTGAAATATATGTTTTGGTAGCTACCTCAATAAGTCGCATATTTATGTGGAAACATATCTCCATTCTTATATTTTTTAGTTTTTCCCTAATTTCTACTGGAACGAGAGAAATAGGGATTCCACTTATGGGCACTTCCCCCCATAGATCAACTTGAAAATGAAGAAAATTCAAATCTCCCTAGAAAGGCACATCTTCCAGTGGAGGTAGATTCTAGTTTTGTGGATTTTCAATTTTTGACCTAACAATACTATTGAGGGAAAACTAGGGAATTAGGTTTTATGAAGTTCTATACACAGATTTGGGTAAAGGAGTACATTGCTCAACTTGCCTTGAGGATGCACATATCTCTCTCCAATCAGTTTTGCAAGTTACCAAAGTTGAAAAATTAGGGTTTTTTCTATCAAACCCTAGGTCATCCTGAAAGAGTTTTTCCAAAAAGGCATTGAAGAAAGGATCTGATTGAAGAATTGCCATTGGTAAGAACTATTGTCTCTATTTTTATTTTAGGTTCTCATTTTATCAAGATGAAAATAGTACCAAGATTGAAGACAAGCTTGAAGGAGCTAAGAACATTTGAGCATGGAAGTATAGAGTGCTTCTCATACTAGAAGAACATGATTTGAAAAACTATGTTAAAGGAGAGTTTACAGAGGCAGAGGGAGATGAAGACAAATCTAAGCACAAGAAGGACTTGGTCAAAACAAAGAGAATTATTGCCAATTCAATAAAGTATCATTTCATCCCACATGGATTGTCCTTGAAGACTACCAAGGAGATGTTTGATGCTTTGACTAGGTTGTATGAAGAAAAGAACATAAATAGGAAGATGAACTTGAGAACTCAAATCAAGGGTGTGAAGATAAAAATTTAAAAAGTATACAATCCTACTTCGCGAGGGTCTCCCAGATCATGAAAGAACTAGAATCTATTGGAGACAATGTCTGAGAAGTAGAAGTGATCATGAATACATTGAATGGCATACCAAGATCATGGGAATCTTTCATTCAAGTATTTTTTTGTAGAAGGAAGATCACCAAATTCAGTAGGTTGTGGGAAGAATGTACCCAAGAAGAATCTATATTGATAGCAAGAGAAGAAAAGATAGGTGAAGATGAAAATCAATCCCTAACAACTCATGACAAGAACAGAAATACCAAGAGCGAAGACCATTCTCATAAGAATCCTAGAATATCTAATAAAAAAGACTACTCACAATTCAAATGTTTCACTTGTGATGAGAAAGTAAATTTTGCAAGAGATTTCCCCAAGGAAAAAAAAAGAGGAGGTATCATTCTCATGTTGTCGAAGATGATGAACCAGTTAGGAAGAGAGTAAGAGAATATTCCTCAAGTAATGAAGGGTATGTATGGTAATTATCCCTCAAGGTTGATTTAGTAGGATTCGCCTCATATGGTGAAGCTTGAATATGATTATTGATATCCTATAAACGGTTGGGATAAGTATCCTATAATAAAAGAAGGCCTACACAAGTGGAAGGAAGAATTAGATACGAGCATGATGATGTTCACTTGGAAAGAATGCCAAGAGATATTTTTTAAACTATGAAGAAAGATCCAAGAGGATCTAGTGCATCCAGAAGACATGAGGACTGAAGTTGAAGTTTCAACAAGTTGTAGAAGTTTAGAACCTATAAGGAGATAGAGATCACACTACAACAAAAATATGTGATTAGCGTCTCTTTTAGCTTCCTTTTTAGCATCCACTATCACTTTTAGTGTATTTTTCATCATTTTTTGGACAAAGTGGACGCTTTTCCATGGGATGGCGTTTTTAATGGCGTTATTTTGGACGCTAATTAGCGTCCCAATTAGCGTCCCAATTAGCATCCCAATTAGGGTCCCAATCAGCATTAGCGTCCCATGTAGAATCCCTTTTTAAAAGTTGGTGTTATTTTGGACGCTAATTAGCATCCCAATTAGCATCTGAATTAGTGTGCCAGTTAGCATCCCCATTAGAATCCCAATTAGTGTTCTAATTAGCATCCCAATTAGCATCCCTTTTTAAAAGTTGGCATTATTTTGGATGCTAATTAGCATCCCAATTAACGTCCCAATTATCACCCCAATTAGTATCCCAAATAGTGTCCCAATTAGCATCCCAATTATCGTCCCAATTATCATCCATTTTTAAAAGTTGGCGTTATTTTGGATGATAATTAGCATCCCAATTAATGTCCCAATTAGCATCTCAATTAGCATCACAATTATCATCCCAATTATCATCCCAATTAATGTCCCAATTAGCATCCATAAAATCATCCCATATAATGCCAATAATAGCCTCCAAAAAATGTTCTGAATAGAAGAGGACCATATATTAATCTAGGGTTAGCGACAGGAATTGCGCCATGAATTTTGACAGGAAAAACATTCAACATAGTGCCAAGTATAGAACTAGGAATTGTGCCTAGAAAACATCCAACATAGTGCCAGGTATAGATCCAGGTATAACGCCTGGAATAATGCCAGAAATTTCAAAAGGAACTGTGCTAGGAATTCCACTAGGTTTAGAGCTCGGGATTGTGTTCAAAAAAGGTTTGACATAATGTCAGATATATCAATGTCAATGTAATTGATCATGATTCATGTGATAGCATTTTTGTGTGATGCTATATTTTATTTATGTAAAGGAGTTCATGTCCACAAACAATGTAAAATTAGTGCATATCTCCCTATGATCACTGAGTACATAGCCCCACACACCTCCAATCGAAGCAAGAATGAAGTGCGTTTCTGGATCTAATCATCGACAAAAACAATCATTGGGATCCATGACCTTTACACCAAGAACCATACTCGATCTATAATTCTCCTAACTTGCTTGCACACACTAAATATCACAATTTAACATGCAAATACACCACACCAACAAAGCTTTATCCTCGATAGTGGCCTATGCCCCGATGGATGGATTATGAGCCCACAAAGCTTTCTATCGCATAATTAGAGAATGAAAAATAGTTTTGATGTTTGTTAAAATGATTTTGCATTAAAAAAAACAATATCCTGATCGAAACAGAGAAAAAAAGATCTGAAATGTAATATACACAAAATCTTCTATCATTATTTTGTTTCCAATTTGAATTTGTACCAATTGTTGAATATCATGGAACTTGATACTAGTTCATCACCTTTTTTTGGTATTTCCATCACATCAGTCTAAAACGTTAAACTTTACAGGGAAAAAACCTAAGTCAGATGCGTCTTTTTTTGAAACATTTTTAAACAAAACTAGAAAAAACTTCACTACTATTTATTGTTCTACCCATTATACGTTAAGTTTCATATCCTGTTATTTTTTTCCTTTCCTTTAGTTCTATGTATTTTTGTCAGTTACCTTTTCTATAATTCTAGTTTCATTGGGCGACTTTCGATCGATGTATAAAAAAAATGCTTCTTGCACAGTGCCTCTAAAAACATCATATGAATAGTAGAATAGAGATCATATCAAATGATGTGCCCTTATTTTACTGGCTGCAGATTAACCAGTGTTTTCTTTAGTCTCTTAACTCTGATTAATTCGAGGTCCAGCTTTCATTTCTTTGCTGGTGTTTTTACGAGTTTTGTAGGCTTTAGATAAAATTTTACTAGAAATGGAACAAATTTCTGCCCAAAAGAGATATGAAAATGCTTAAGCATCCAAACCCTTGCTCATGCTTGCGAACACACAACTTTTTAGCTAATTTCCCTTGGTTAAACTTCTCTGAGCCATACTTCCCATGATATTTCTTAAGGCCTTTGCTATTTTTCTTTGTTGGGGTCCACAATATTTATTCACCCTGATGCCCTTTGACTTGTATTCATATTTCTCAACCTAACCCTTTTGTGACACATATGCCTTGATAGGAGGTGTGCTAATTGAATTGACTTGCCTTGAAGCTAAATTTGAAACATCTTGCTTCTTTGGAGAAGGCAACACTAGTGTAGTCACGCTCTATAGCTTTTAGTATTCCATTTTTGGATCACCCAATGATTCAGTAGACATTTTAGCATGTGCACTCATCTCATCCTTATCTCCAATATGTCATTTATCCATATGCTTAGAGTACATTTAATCTTCAAACCATGGATCCATCTGCTTCTCCTCTACCCATTTAGCAGGAGCTGAAGAAAACCTTATAAAGGATTGGTATGAATCTGAAGACACCACAAGTTTCTTACTACCTCTTATTTATGTTGCATCTTTTTGGATCAATGTGCCTACTTAATTCTTATTACCACAGGAGCTCAGAATTTTCTGTCATTTCTTTATTTGTGCAGAAATAATAACCGAGAGATTTGGATTGAATACTCTACACTGCATAATCATACTGGAGAATAAGGGTTATTCCTTTCATGGCTTAGTGTGGAAACGAGATTGCCTTATTCATCTCATAAGCTTAGCAATGGTTCCATCAAACCTGTCAATAACCTGTACTAGTGATGGGAGGGGTTACGCTCAGTCCTTTCTTTGACTGTTATGGGAATATGAAAACAACTCTTATGAATAATGGGTTAATATATTTTCGAGAAGTATAACTTCGACACATAACTAACATGTACCTCATCAATTTTTAAGGTTTGAAAATTAACGCTTTTGGAGAGGATTTTTTGGAGAGACAACGCTATCCTTTTTCTTATTTTTGTTATGAGTTCTTTTTAAAATGTATAAATTGTTAATTTAATTTCCTGGATCAAAGGATAGTTAAACCCTTGTAATGGATGTTGTGTACGGATTTGATATCGATAGTAGTGCTTATGAGTAATGTAAGGTGTATATTATGCATTGTCTTTAAAGGATGGATGTATCTCGATACAACGTTCATGGATTATGGTAATTGCTTAATGCGTTCTATTATAAATATCTATTATGGATCCCATAGACTGAATAAGGTATTGTAAATATCTTGTGCAATTTAGTATGCAAGCTAAAAAAAAATTCTTTATTTGTCTCATCCCCAATTAAATAAATGAAGCATATTTACAAAAAATATGTATGGACACACAATAAATGCAAACCAAGTGAAGACTTACAAGCTTAAAAGACTCATTGTCATAATCATCATCATCGTGTCCATCATCATCATCATCATCACCATCATCATCATCCTCATCATCATCCTCACCACCATTAGCATCATCATCATCATCATCATCCTGATCATCATCATCATCATCATCATCATCATCTTCATCATCATCATCATCATTGATCAAGGGAGGCAAAAGATTAGATGATGTTCATGAACTCCTCATCATCCCTATTCGTCAAAGCACGAAGCTAGTTATAGGTTTACAACTACTTAAGAGTGTGAAAGAAGTGGTACTCCTCTTTGACTTTTGAAGGGCTCCTCTAGATCTTAGGAGGGTGAGATTCAAGAGAGTAGGAAAATCCATTTTCCATAGATGAGGCATACCTTGGGCACCTTGGTAGGGCTAAGCTAATCCTTTATTCAATGTCACAAAAAGTTGCAAAGCTTGTGGCCAAGGAGGCTACAATTAATGGAATGGGAGGTTGACTTGGAAGGATGAGAAGCTAAACTCATATAACTAGCTTGGTTGTGATTTTATTTAGAAAATGAAACATCTAGGGCCTTTAAGACATGTTACTCGTAGAGATGAGTTTTAATCACCATTGAACTAGGATTTAGATATGCATGATTGAAGTGAGATTTGTTTCTAGGTTACAGGGGAGTAAACCAAGTGAAATGGAGATAACTAGAGGGAGGGGGAGTAACCCTGGCTGTTGCTAATATGCAGGAAGAAGTGTCTCTCTTGCTAGTGTAGGGGAATCCATCTCGGACTAGTTGTAGCTTTCACCCATTTGAAATATTGAAACCAGAGGAGTATAACCCTTTTGAGTGCTCGCTTCTCATGTATCCCCCCCCTAACCTATAGAACTCTCGGTATATGGTTATTGCTAAATCAAAGGTTTATCTGCACTTGCTAATACCTATATCATGGATGGCCCCTACGATTCTAATAATGCTCTAGTAATTGGTTCAGCTCCTAAACCACAATAGGTGAGCCCGCTTAATGCTCCTCATCCATTCATTAATATTCGCTCAAGGTTGTGCTTGGTTCGCTTCTCCTCGACATGCCGAGACATCGCCTTGAAGAATTTATCCCTTTCCACTTCACCCCCCAAATAAAATTACCCAATAAAATTAACATAATATGCTTTTTCCCTGATGCGAAAGATTTGCGTCAGAGAGGCTATTATATTAACTCGTAGTAAGCATGGTGGGAGCTATTTTGAGGTAGTTTAAATGGTCCACCTACTTCATCACACGTCACAAGTTGGCCATTTCATTCACACTGAAGCATCTCGCTGCCTGGATTAGCTATTTGCTAGCGGGAACAGTCGATTTACAAGTGGTAACATTGGTATTCACCAAATCCTCACCCTTAATAGTCTTATTCGTGGGGTGAAAATTGAAACGAAACCTATAACTGAATAAAACCATTAACAATATTTTTATAATTTGAAGAAATGTGGACATGAATAAATATCTGTTGTCACTACAATTTGGAAATTACTAGGCCAGGTTCCAATTGCTTTCTAATATAGGGATTTTATAATCAAAATCATTAAAGGAGAAATCTATAACATTTGGCAGTCCTCGAGCTAGGTGTATGTGATTCAATATTAGTTCGATTTAGAAGTTTAGAATGTGTTGGTTTTACTTTAAGCAGCTCAAAAACTCATGAAAACTGTACCCATGGAGTATATTTTCCTAATGGGTAGTCTATTTCTTCATTTTGCAGAGTTTAGCACACCATGAATACGCTTTCTCTGAGGTGATTTGTAGTTTTCTCATCAATTTTGTGCAGTTACATCAATTCACTCTGAATTTGTAGTGGCGTTATTTATGATTTTGCAGTGCGTTAATTATCCTTCATTCTCCACGAACATAGTAACTAATTACATCTATGTATTTTCAACAAATTTATAGGTTTGAAGTAGACTTGTTAAATAAATTGGCCATGAGTTTTCCTCTGGAGCAATCCCATCCAAGGGAAGTTTCAGTAGGTAGATATGAGTTTGGATGGGGAGCCTCACCAGATGCAGCCATAAGTAAAGGACCCACCAAGCACAACTACGCCACCACCACCATCAGTCCTGTCCTGATAGCCATTGTTGTAGTTTTAGGCAACACTTTAGTGGTGGTAAGTTACGACAATATTTTTACCAAGTATTGCAAAGCTTCTCGATAGAGACCTTTTTTCAGGAGGAGACGTAGGATTTTGGACTAATATACAAGTCGATGCTTATTCAGTGGAAGGATTCCAAGACCCAGAAGGTTGGCAGATAATTACTGAACCATATGACATGGATGAAGCTGTTATCAGATCCATTCCTTTGTGCAGACTCAGAATGATTTATGCGGTGCAGAGTTCTGAAAGCTCGCTTTTTAATTATGGGTTTCAAAATATATCATATTTTGATTTATTTGGGAGAACGACATCTCTCACTCTCGGATGGTTTAGCTATCGCAATATATTTTGGTTCACCAAAAATAATGGTGGATTAAACCAAAACATATAGTTTAAATGGTCATAACATAAAATTGAAATAAAACGACCACTTAAAGAACTATGAAGGAAACTGAATGAATGGTACCACCCAATAAAGCCCTTGGCTAACTCTTTCTAGGGCCAATCCTTCATCTATCAACACAACTCATAAGGATCATTTTGGAAGGGTGGTTCTTCGATTAACTTGGCCAATAAGATCCTAATCAACACTTTAAAGTCTTGTCTAAATAAAAATTCATTTTAAACTATGGTCTAAAAACGCTTTATTTGGTCTAGTGGTGAGCTACGGTCTAAAAAGGCTTTCTTTGGTCCAGTGGTGATAATGAAAGGGTTGAGAGTTTGATAAAGAATAATTGATTGATCGAGAGAGATTCGTTAAGAATTTGTTTAAGCACTCACTTGTGGATTTGGTTTTCGTCTTTGATATGCATGTTAGTATAAGCGTATTGGTGTTCGATGCACATTACACTGGTGAATATTTGGTACAAATTAAACTTGGGAAGTAATGATGTGGTATAAACACACTAGTATTCCTTGTCACACACTTGTGGTGTTTCGACCTAGTTAAATAGGCATAAATTTCAATCATATGATATGCATTACACAACATAGTGCAATGACTCTTGTTGTAGAAATAACGTATTGAAGTAGTTGAGGAGCTCAACAATTTGTATGGAGGGCCAATAGTTAAGACAAATAATCTTCCTTGTTTGTCTCTTCCAATTTGGAAATTTTTGTACTTTGTTAATTATACACAATATTGAACAGATTGGAAGACTTTGAAATGTTTGTGTCCTGATGATAAATGGCAAATAATGAGATTGTGAATACTTGAATAGTTGGTTACCTGGATATTTTGCTCAACTTCAAGTTGTCCATAGCTTGTAACACATTCACAAACTTAATGGGAATTTGGAGTTGCTTAGTTGTCAATATAAACATGCTAATGTTTGTCTGAATGAATATATTATCTTTTTTACCAATTCACTAATTAATTTGAACAAGATAGTGAATAAGAAATATATTTATGCATGTATGTCATGATCCCTACTCATTGGTTGGCTTAACAAGAACAAATAATTGTGTTTTAGGAAAGTGAAAGAAGGAGTTGTATAAAACCTTATTGGCCAAGTTAATGGAAGACACACCCTTCCAAAAACATCCTTATGAGTTGTGTTGATAAATGAAGGATCAGCGCTGGAAAAAATTAACCAAAATTTTTATTGAGTGGTACGATAAACTTATATTATCTACACACAACTTTCTCTCATTTTCCCAAAATATGGAAGTTCTCTTAGATGTTTCATTTCCTCACTATGAGTTAATGGTTGAAATTTAGAATTTAATCATTGGTAATAAAACCAAGTTAATGGTTTAAGTATCATTTCATCATATGCAAAATTTGATTTATGGTAAAATTTAGTCCTTTCGCCTCAATACTAGCTTAGGGATGCAGCCTTCGGAATCCCACGTGTGGGTATGGGGCGGTGGAGTAGAAGTCTCAGCCTCGCGGTCCACAGGGATGAAGGGAAAGATGACATAGAAGAAAAGGTGAAGAAAAAATCAAAACTTGAAACCATTTCCCTATGCCATTACCAGTTGCCACACAGGACTTTGCATCCCCATCTTTTAATTCCGTGCGTTTCTCTAGGCTTAACCCTTAAATGCTACGCTGCTTTTCTTTTTGAATGATTATTGTGCTTTTCATGGATTTTTGTGAGAGATAATAAACATTCTGATGGGTTATTGTGTCTTTGGGATTTTTGGATGAAGGGTTTTTGATATTTTGAGTGGGTTTTGTGATTTGAGGCATATAAAGATTAGTAGGGGAGAGAGGGATCCGAGTTTGTTAAGTGGGTAGGAATGGAAGCATCATTTGGAACCAATGGAGTCATTCCCAATGTATATGTGTCACCTCTACGTAGAAGTGTAAGTTCCCAGATCTCTGGTAAGGTCGCATTTAGATTGAATGATGGCTTTTCCATGGGAAAATATAAGGTTTTGGCTATTGAAAGGAGGAAAATAGATCAATCTGGTGTATAGGGTGGTTCCCTGATTAAAGAGGCTAACCAGAGCATACAATTGTTTGCTTCTGGACTTCAGAATGGTACCCTTATCAGCAGAAAGTCTCAGCACATATGCAGGGACTCGCAGGACATTGCTGCTGATGTGGGTGGTAGCAATGCAAAGGAGTTTGTGCCGGCCCTGAAGAAATTCATGTGAGTTGAGACCATCACATTGAAGAAGGTGACCCCCCTTGGTCTGATGTTCTTCTGCATTATTTTCAACTATACGATTCTGAGAGATACCAAGGATGTGCTAGTGGTGGGTGCTAAGGGAAGCAGTGCTGAGATCGTTCAATTTCTCAAGACATGGGTTAATTTTCCAATGGCCAATGTAGACTCAAGTACCTCATCACAACCACATATTAGTAGATGAGGTGCTTGTTCCTCTGTGTGAGTGAGATCGATATCTATGTTTAAGTTCAAATGCTGTCTTTTATTATTGTTTCCAAAGTTTTTAGAATGCCATTTAAAAAACTTATATTTTTGTATTTTATATTTGATATTTTTCATTTTTATTACAAGGTGACTCGGCTGATTCCTGAGGCTCATGGCACAACATTCAATCAAATAATTGAAAGAATTAGTGGAACACAACATTCACGGATACTCTGGGTGCCCTTCAGAACAGAAAAAGGGGTTTTGCATCACTGGGTTTCGCAATTTGACGTGTGACCTTACTTGGAAATATTTTCAGACGTAAAAGATGCTGGCTTTTGAATATTGACATTGATAAGTTTTCTGTTTAACTCCGATCTGTATGCACGTACCCTTTTCAGGAGTAGTGCAATTCAATGTGTACAATGTTGTAACTCAATTGAAACTTGTAAAAGTAAATAAAATAATTTGAAGTAAAATTTCTAATGTGAAACACCATCAAGACAGAAAATAGATTGTCATACACAATTTGTTGCTTTTGTGCCCTTTCTATATCATATGGAACTTATATGAACATAGTCCACAACTACAAGGTAGCTTATACATAGGAGATTCACTGGACGTTGGAATTGGCTACCCCGTGACTCCATAGTTATAAGCCACAACCTTTGGGCTTATTCCTCTTGTCTCTTGTATGTAACATAAAATTGTCACAATGACACAAAATCTTCTCCAATCCCTACTGGTCTTGCGAATGTTTCCATGGTTATATGAATATATAGATGATTTTTGTAGATTTGAAACTCCACTATGTCTAGATTTTTGTTTTGTTTCTGTCTCATAGGCCATATCCTGAAAACATGGGGCATTCACATTTGTAAAACTGATTCTCATGAGATTGTTGTATGCCTCTTCTTATTGTGATTGCTTGTGCAACTGCTCATAAAATGGGGGTAATAGCCAATTGTAGCTGGGAAATTGTTTATTTTTAATTTTTAATGGCTACTTGTTATTTATCTACCCTTGGAATAATGTTCTTCTACATTCTTTTCAACTATATGATTCTGAGAGATACCAAGGATGTGCTGGTGGTAACTGCTTAGGGAAGCAGTGCTGAGATCGTTCCATTTCTCAAGACATGGGTTAATTTTCCAATGGCCAATGTAGACTCAAGTACCTCATCACACCCACATATTAGCATATGAGGTGCTCGTTCCTCTATCTAAGTGAGATCGAGATCTATGTTTAAGTTCAAATGTTGTCTTTTATTGTGGTTTCCAAAGTTATTAGAATTCCATTTAAAAAAATTATATTTTTGTATTTTATATTTGACATTTTTTTCATTTTTGTTACAAGGTGACTCAACTGATTCCTGAGGCTCATGGCACAACATGCAATCAAAGAATTGAAAGAATTAGTGGAACACAACATTCACGGATACTTCGGGTGCCATTTAGAATAGAAAAAGGGGTTTTGCATCACTAGGTTTCTCGATTTGATGTGTGGGCTGACTTGGAAAGATTTTCAAAGGTAAAAGTTGATGACTTGTGAAGATTGAAATTGATAGGTTTTTTGTTTTCCTTCGGTCTATATGCATGTACCCTTTTCAGGAGTAGTGCAATTCAATGTGTACGATGCTGTAACTCAATTGAAACTTGTAAAAGTAAATAAAATAATTTGAAGTAAAATTTCTGATGTGAAACACCATCAAAACAGAAAACAGATTGTCCTACACAATTTGTTGCTTTCGTTCCCTTAGTATATCATATGGAACTTATATGAACATAGTCCACAACTACAAGGTAGCTTATACATTGGAGATTCACTAGCCGTTGGAAGTGGCTACCCCGTAACTCCATAGTTATAAGCCACAGCCTTTGGGATTTTTGCTCTTGTCTCTTGTATGCAGCAAAAAATTGTCACAATGACACAAAACCTTCTCCAATCCCTACTACTCTTGGGAATGTTGCCATGGTTATATGAATATATAGATTATTTTTGTAGATATGAAACTCCACTATGTCTAGAGTTTTGTTTTGTTGCTTGCTCATAGGCCATATCCTGAAAATATGGGGCATTCACATTTGTAAAACTGATTCTCATGAGACTATTGTATGCCTCTCCTTGTTGTGACTACTTATGCAACTTCTCATAAAACGGGGGTAATAGTCTATTGGAGCTGGGAAATTGTTTATTTTTAATTTTTACTGGCTACTTGTTATTTATCTACCCTTGGACTGATATTCTTCTGCATTATTTTCAACTATACGATTCTGAGAGATACCAAGGATGTGCTGGTGGTGACTGCTAAGGGAAGCCGTGCTGAGATCGTTCCATTTCTCAAGACATGGGTTATTTTTCCAATGGCCAATGTAGACTCAAGTACCTCATCACACCCACATATTAGTAGATGAGGTGCTTGTTCCTCTGCGTGAGCGATATCAAGATCTATGTTTAAGTTCAAATGTTATCTTTTATTGTGGTTTCTGAAGTTCTTAGAATGCCATTTAAAAAACTTATATTTTTGTATTTTATATTTGACATTTTTCATTTTTGTTACAAGGTGACTCGGTGGATTTCTGATGCTCATGGAACAACATGCAATCAAAGAATTGAAAGAATTAGTGGAACACAACATTCACGGATACTCCGGGTGCCCTTTAGAATAGAAAAAGGGGTTTTGTGTCACTGGGTTTCTCAATTTGACGTCTGGCCTTACTTGGAAATATTTTTAGAGGTAAATGTTGATGAATTGTGAAGATTGAAATTGATAATTTTTTTGTTTGCCTCTGGTCTGTATGCACGTACCCTTTTCAAGAGTAGTGCAATTCAATGTGTACAATGCTGTAACTCAAATGAAATTTGTAAAATTAAATAAAATAATTTGAAGTAAATTTTCTGATGTGAAACACCATCAATATAGAAAACAGATTGTCATACACAATTTGTTGCTTTTGTGCCCTTAGTATATCATATGGAGCTTATATGAACATAGTCCACAACTACAAGGTAGCTTATACATTGGATATTCACTAGCCGTTGGAAGTGGCTACCCCGTGACTCCATAGTTATAAGCCACACCCTTTGGGATTAATCCTCTTGTCTCTTGTATATACATAAAATTGTCACAATGACACAAAACCTTCTCCAATCCCTACTTCTCTTGGGAATGTTGCCGTGGTTATATGAATTTATAGATGATTTTTTTAGATATGAAACTCCACTATGTCTAGAGTTTTGTTTTGTTGCTTGCTCATAGGCCATATCCTGAAAACATGGGGCATTCAGATTTGTAAAACTGATTCTCATGAGACTGTTGTACGCCCCTCCTTGTTGTGACTGCTTGTGCAACTGCTCATAAAACAGGGCTAATAGCCTACTGTAGTTGGGAAATTGTTTATTTTTAATTTTTAATGGCTACTTGTTATTTATCTACCCTTGGACTGATGTTCTACTGCATTCTTTTCTACTATACGATTCTGAGAGATACCAAGGATGTGCTGGTGGTGACTACTAAGGGAATCAGTGCTGAGATCATTCCATTTCTCAAGACATGGGTTAATTTTCCAATGGCCAATGTAGACTCAAGTACCTCATCATACCCACATATTAGCGGATAAGGTGCTTGTTCCTCTGTGTGAGTGAGTACGAGATCTATATTTAAGTTCAAATGTTGTCTTTTATTGTGGTTTTCGAAGTTCTTAGAATGCAATTTAAAAAACTTATATTTTTCGTATTTTATATTTGACATTTTTCATTTTTGTTACAAGGTGACTCGGCTGATTCCTTAGGCTCATGGTACAACATGGAATCAAATAATTGAAAGCATTAGTGGAACAAAAACATTCACAGATACTCTGAGTGCCCTTCAGAACTGAAAAAGGGGTTTTGCGTCACTGGGTTTCTCGATTTGACGTGTGGGCTTAATTGGAAAGATTTTCAGAGGTAAAAGCTGATGACTTGTGAAGATTGAAATTGATAAGTTTTTTGTTTGCCTTTGGTCTGTATGCACATACCCTTTTCAGGAGTAGTGCAATTCATTGTGTAAAATGCTATAACTCAATTAAAATTTGTAAAAGTAAATAAAATAACTATCAAGGGTTCCACTCCACATTACCCTTTAACTTGGGAATTTTAGCATGTTGATGTAGGATGTATCAAATGAAATAACTGTCAAGCTAAAAGGCCAACCTGATCTGATTATTGGCAATTACATCAATGGAAATTTAGTTGCATCTTTGATTGCATATAAACAAGGAATCACTCGGGTTTTTTCCACTCACCATTGTGCTTTTGTGTATCTGCTACAACTGAAAAAGGAATTGGTTTTCTCCTTGAAAATTTTAATCTAACAATATGTCCTATTTGTTATCTCAGTGCAACGTAGCGCATGCTTTGGAGAAAACCAAATACCCAGATTCAGACATCTACTATAAATTTTTTGAAGAAAAATATCATTTCTCTTGTCAGTTTACTACAGATCTAATCGCAATGAATCATGGAGATTTCATTATTACTAGCACATCTCAAGAGATTACAGGAAGGTCTGATGTTTTTCTCTTATAGAAAGCGTCCTATAGAAAGAATCTTGAAACTTATATTTAAATTTTATGTTCTTTCTTAGGGTTGTGTTCTGAATATGGGAGACCTGAAAACAAAAAAGGACTATTAAAAAAAATCTGAACCAATTGGAAGTAACCAGTATGTTTAATACATAGATTTAAATATATGACTTTGTTGCTGCAGCAAGGATACTGTTGGATAGTACGAAAGTCACACTGCTTTCACCCTTCTTGGTCTCTACCGTGTGGTACATGGAATTGATGTTTTTGATCCCATGTTCAACATTGTTTCTCTTGGAGAAGATATGCAGATTTATTTCTCTTATACAGAAAAGCAGCATCGCCTTACTGCTTTACATGGTTCAATTGAGGAACTATTGTTCAGTCCCAAGCAGACAACTGAACATATGTAAGTAATACTCTATATGACTGTGTGCGAGTATTCAGCTAATTTTGGGACATGTCACTCTAGGATATTTATTTCTATATAATGATTCATTTTAGTTTTAGTGAATTATTTCTCAGGAAAGCTGAAAATGATCATTTACCAACCCAATGATGATAATTTATATCCCCTTCATTGTCTTCTTGGGATAACAATATATTCATTTTCTAGTGTATTGAAATTAAACTTTTCCAGTAAGAATGTCTAAGATATTATTGTTGATCGAGTTGTGGTTAAGTGGTAAATCCATGGGAATTTTCCATCGCCAGCCCAGGTTTGATTCTTAGAGGAAAGATGCCTTTGACATTTAAAACTGGGAATCCTTGTAATGACATTATCCATTGGGTTCATGATTATTTACACCAAGTTGTCAAATACTTTATCAAATAAGACTCTTTTCTATTCCTGTATATTTCCCTTCATTGCCTTCTTTGGGGCATTTGATTTCCTTCTATACCCACTGAATAATGTCATCCATCCTACAGCATTGGCAGATTCTTTGCTACAATTTCCAAAAACAGAATGAACATTCTATTTGTTCTTATGTTCTAGTAGAGATTAAGTATTCCTATCAGGTTTAAATGGTTGGGATACTAATCACTATGATTGCATAATAAATAAAAAGGATATGTATACAAGGCTATGTTATAGTATGTCTGTTTCACGATACTAGTACTAATTCATATAACAGTAATGGTAATCAAAGGTAGTAACCAAGCCTAGCTTAAGAGCCATGATACCCTTATTGCTTATACTGGTACCATTAGTAATACACATACAGTGGTGTAAGCTATATGTAAGCTTTGTACTCTTTATACTACCATATTGAATAGGGTTAATAATTATGGTTTCACTTATATACATTAAGCTCTAGTCTGTACCTATCATATCCACCGTGATTAGGATACACTTCATAGATAAAAAAATTTCGAGAAGAGCTGATAAAGGTTTTTCAAGATAAAAATTTAATTGGCCGAGCCAATTAAAATGTCAGTTGTTCCCTTGCTTGACTTTGGGCATGGTTTTTCTCACAACCTTCTTTTCCTATAATTCCTTACAATCATACTGATTGATAGCTGTAGGTTTTCCTTCTCCAATATTGGGCTTCCACACTTTGTGTGGGAGATATTTGCTAGCCAATTGCAATCTGCCTTGAATCTTTTTCAAACACTTTAAATGGAAAGAAACTGATGTAGGTTTAGTGTGATTGTTTGAGCCATATGCGATTATCATTATGGATTTTGACTGCATTTTTGGTGTGGTAGAGCATGATAATTGGTGGTATCTCTTACAACTAGACAAGTGGTATTTAACATAGTGGTATTTGATTCTACAAATATCTACAATTCCATCAATCCACAATGATTGTTGCCATATTTCAAGCCAAAATTTTCCCTTCGGGAGTTGAAAAAGAGCAAATTCATAGAATATTTAGACTAGGGCTAATTTTTTTAAACAAATTGTGGAATATCTACCTTAAGTGGAGATATATTTGTCGATTGGCATAATTATAGTTGTATCTCAGTAAATACCTCAAGGGGTTATTGTACATGCCCTGTAAACTTTTCCATGATCTTACATTTGCTTTCTGAGAGTTATAGCAAGTAGACAGAAAGTCCATGCACTTCTGTTGTTTACCCTTAACTGATTTTGGGTAATGTTCCAGAATAAGGTGTAGTGGCAAATACCAGCTTGTTTGCCATGTCCATGATGGTCCTATTTGGATTCTCAGAACCATCCTAGGGTTTTGTTCCATTGGAGAATGTAAAATTTGGGTAACCTTTCCCATTATCAGCTCAATTGATAATATTAAGGTGGAACACTTTTGTCTGCTTACCTTTAAATCTAAGTTGCAAACAACCAGAGTTAAACATGGGATTTAAATTTCATGATTGAAACTGAACTCTCATTCACATTGAAAACCTAAGGATCATGCTTTGGTTTTCCCTTTCTGAAGTCATTAAACTGCACTTGTTGGTTAAAGGAGTGTCGCTTTGTAGTGATTCAAAAGCAGTTTAACTATCACATCACTGAGTTTCTGGTGTAGTTCATTCTCAGTTGTATTAACTTTTAAGGCTTCAGTTTGAATTTTCAAATTCATACTATGGTTCCTTCCATTGGAGAATCTAGTCATTTGGGTAACTTTTCCCATTAGCTACCCAATCTTCTGATATAGCATCCAAGAAGGCAGTTGTAAGACATGCTGCATGCAGCATTGAGAAACAAGTTGGATCTTTATGAATGAGTTCAGTCATAAGTGTCACAACTGAAGAGAAGATGTCACCACCAAACTTATGGGAATGATAGAATATTAATGATAGGCTTGATGGGAAGGTACTCTCCTCTGAGCCTACATGCCTTACTGTGGCATATGTTGTTGATCCCAGTGCCTTGAGTAACCTCAGATTGTAGTCTCTTAATAGTACTGTCTAGACCTCCAGGGATGTCAAGAAAATACATCTTCCTACTATAGTTCCTACTACTAATGTTCCAAAACCTCGAAAAACACCAGACACTCCATATGCTTTTACTGTATGATTGCACACAGCTAGACCATTCATATGGGCTAACTCAGCTCCTGCCACTTGAACTCGTGTCTTCACAAGTAATATAGGGTGCAATATAGATGACACAATAGAAAAGAGAAATGCTCCCAATAAAAATGTCAATTGTTCCCTTGGTTGACTTTAGGTATGGTTTTTCTTACAACCTTCTCCTCCTATAATTCCTTACAATCATACTAATTGACTGCTGTAGGTTTTCCTTATCCAATATTGGGATTCCAGACTTTGCGTGGGAAGGATTTGCTAGCCAACTGTAATCTGCCTTGAATCTTTGTCAACCAATTTAAATGGAAATTGTTGTAGGTTTAGTGTGACTGTTTGAACCATATGCAATTATCATTATGGATTTTGACTGCATTTTTGGTGTGGTAGAGCATGATAATTGGTGGTATCTCTTACAACTAGACAAGTGGTATTTAAAATAGTGGTATTTGATTCTACAGATATCTGCAATTCCATCAATCCACAATGATTGTTGCCAGATTTCATGCCAAATTTTTCCCTTGAGGACTTGAAAAAGAACCAATTTGTAGAATATTTAGACTAGGGCTAAATTTTTTAAACAAATTGTGGAATATCTACCTTAAGTGGAGATATGTTTGTAGATTGGCATAATTATAGTTCTAGCTCAGTAAATAACTCAAGGGGGTATTGTACATGCCCTATAAACTTTGCCATGATCTTACATTTGCTTTCTAAGAGTTATTGCAAGTAGACAGAAAGTCCATGCACTTCTGTTGTTTACCCTTAACTGATTTTGGATAATGTTCCAGAATAAGGTGTAGTGGCAAATATCAGCTTGTTTTCCATGTCCATGATGGTCCTATTTGGATTCTTAGAACCATCCTGGGGTTTCGTTCCATTGGAGAATGTACAATTTGGGTAACCTTTCCCATTATTAGCCCAATTGATAATATTAAGGTGGAACATTTTTGTCTGCTTACCTTTAAATCTAAGTTGCAAACAACCAGAGTTAAACATGGGCTTTAAATTTCATGATTGAAAATGAATTCTCAGTCACATTGAAAACCTAAGGATCATGCTTTGGTTTTCCCTTTCTGAAGTCATTAAACTGCACTTGTTGGTTAAAGGAGGGCCACTTTGCAGTGATTCAAAAGTAGTTTAACTATCACATCATTGAGTTTCTGGTGTAGTTCATTCTCAGTTGTCTTAACTTTTAAGGCTTTGATTTGAATTTTCAGATTCCTATTGTGGTTCCTTCCATTGGAGAATCCCATTAGCTACCCAATCTTCTGATATAGCATCCAAGAAGGCAGTTGTAAGACATGCTGCATGTAGCATTGAGAAACAAGTTGGATCTTTATGAATGAGTTCACTCATAAGTGTCACAGCTGAAGAGAAGATGTCACCACCAAACTTATGGGAATGATAGAATATTAATGATAGGCTTGATGGCAAGGTACTCTCCTCTGAGCCTACATGCCTTACTGTGGCATACGTTGTCGATCCCAGTGCCTTGAGTAACCTCAGATTGTAGTCTCTTAATAGTACTATCTAAACCTCCAAGGATGTCAAGAAAATACCTCTTCCTGTTATAGTTCCTACTACTAATGTTTCAAAACCTCGAGAAAGAACAAATACCCCATATACTTTTAATGTATGCTTGCACACTGCTAGACCATTCATATGGGCTAACTTAGATCCTGCCACTTGAATTCATGTCTTCACAACTAATATAGGGTGCAAGATAGCTGACACAGCAGAAAAGAGAACTGCTCCCAATCAAAATGTCAATTGTTCCCTTGGTTGACTTTGGGCATGGTTTTTCTCACAACCTTCTTCTCCTATAATTCCTTACAATCATACTAATTGACTGCTGTAGGTTTTCCTTCTCCAATATTGGGATTCTAGAATTTGCGTGGGAGAGATTTGCTAGCCAACTCCAATCTACCTTGAATCTTTGTCAAACACTTTAAATGGAAACTATTGTAGGTTTAGTGTGACTATTTGAACCATATGCGATTATCATTATGGATTTTGACTGCACTTTTGGTGTGGTAGAGCATGATAATTGGTGGTATCTCTTACAACTAGACAAGTGGTATTCAACATAGTGTAGTTACACAAGAAGAATAATAGACTTGAACATGTAGTACTAAAGAAAATCAGCTTGGTTTTTATTACCACCCTCCCACAAATTTGGAATGCAAATGGATGGAACTTGCAACATGCATCTAGTTCCTTTGACTACTTTGTAGTTAGGCAAAGCACTGATCATGTCCGAAATGGAATGTTGAACAAGTAATTAACTCTACAAATTACTCATGTAGCAAATGCTAATCAAAGTAATTAAATCTACAAAGATGTTGAAATCTGAATTCCATGAGTGTATACTAAAATCCTAATGAGGAATAAACATATTTGTAATGGAATTTGAATGAATGGTAAAGTATTGCTTGGTTTTGTAGTTTTGTATTATACATGTTGGTCTATAATTTCACACCTTTAGTCTCAATTGGTATTGTTTTGATTCCACTATGATAAATTCCTTAATGTTGTAAAGAATTATTAAGTAAAGTGGATCAAACTTTTAGCTTATCCTCGTTAAAAACTGAGCATCTTCACTGCTATTGATTAAGTTTAGATAAGACAACCTTAGTTTTGTTTTAAAAATAAAATCATATTAGTTGAACTTTCACAAAAGATAGACTAGACAACTTTCATAGTTTTGTTTTGATTAAGAAAGAATCATGTTAATTTCAACTTTCACTTGAGATGGAAAAGTTCAAGTTCAATGTTTCTTCAATAACTCTAAAAGTAGTTAGAATATATTTAAAGAAGAATTTGGCCTAAACATTATATTGTCTTGTAAAGCATAATTTATTTTATTCATTCTATATGTTATCACGGGCCATTCTAAGTTGATACTCATATGGTAGGCTTGTTCTCTTCTCAAGTTATGTGGGTTAGCTAATGGCATTTCAGGGTTTCGTTCCTTGCCTCTACGTCTTCTTCTATTTTGATATGAAAATGTAGGGTGTACATGTGTGTGTATGTATGGTTGCAGATACACTTTATATGTGTGGTTACTATCTATTGATGAGATGATGTTTATATTCATGGTTGGAAAACTTGTGAGAATGCATAAATGATCACTCTAATACTTGCAATATAACACAGAATATGCATTATGTAATGAAATTGTGACTAATGTTTTAAATTGATTATTTCTTGGTATTTGCAGAAAAATGATGAAGATGGAGTAGCTGATGATACTAATTATATTACCATCGATGTACCGGCAAGACATATTAATGATAATGATACAATTGGATCAAATGCAAATGATGATGGATAAGATGTTGGGATAGATGATGAGGATGAGGATGAGGATGATCGTAGCCATTAATGCTACTATTGAGACTGTGGATGTTTTTTTCTTTCTCCATGCTACTAGACACATATTGTTATTTTTGAGATTATCCAAGATCGTAGTACATTTTGGGTCATTTTGATTTGTGATTATCCAAGCTCATAGTACATTTTGATTTTGATTTGTAGACATATAAACTTGGATTACTATTGATAATTTTGATTTTTAATATTTCTTGTAATATTGATATTTTCACTATATATTGTCTATTGTTCTTTTAACCTTAATACGATTATCTATATGGTAGATTATTGATGTGATGATGTTTTATAATTTCACTTATTTTGAATGAAAGATAATGCTGGTGTTACCATTATTATATTTTATATTTATATATATTGGAAGTTGTTGTTGATCCTTTAATGGAAAATTAATATTACTGTTTTCGATAAATGTTGCATGTTTCTGTAAAATTTATTCATAAATGCTATGCAAATAATCTCAATAATTGTATCTACAATTAATTTGAATGTTTCATTATGTTATTTAATAACTATGAAGTAATGATAAATGAGAACTATTGAAATGAATGAATAATTATAATAATTTGATATAATAAATATAAGAGCACACAATTGGATATGGTTGTAGGTGTTAAATAACAAGTCTAATGTGGTGCTAATAAGGAAACAAAAACATGAGCTAAAACAGATGCCCACTATGTTCTAGTTCTAGAAGCAACATTGGATGCAAAACTTGGCGCTAAGTTGGAAGTCAATTTTGATGCCATTTTGGACACCAAAGTAGAAGCCGAAGTAGAAGATAAACTAGTGGCCAACAAAGGAGCAAAATTGGATGCTAATGAGAAACTAAATTAGGCGCTCACGAGGAAGCAAAATAAAAAGAAATCCCAGGATTTAAACGAGAAGCAAAATGTGGCGCTAGTGTGGGAGTAAAAATGGATGAAAAATTAGGCACTAAAGTAGTAGCAAAACATGGTGCTAATGTGGGCATAAATAGAGATGCAAAACAAAACATTAAAAAGGATGCAACACTTGGTGCTAATGATGAAGCCAAACATGGCGTTGATATGGTAGCAAAATAAGATGTTACTTTGGATGCAAAACATGACGCTATATAGGAAGCAAAATATGGTGCAACAATAGAAGAAAATTTTGGCGCCATTTTGGTAGAAAAACACGATGCAAAAAAGGAAGCAAAAATTGGTGCAAATTTGGAAGTGAAAATTGACGCATATTTGGAAGTAAAACGTGGTGCAAAATGGGATGCTAAAGTGGTAGCACAAATGGATGCAATATTGGATGCTAATTTGGATGCAAAAATGGTGCTAACGGGGATGCCATTTAGGAAGCAAAAGCAGGCGCTCTCTAGGAAGCAATAGTGGACGCTCTCTAGGAAGAAAAATAGGACGTTATTTAGGAAGCAAAGTTGAATGTATTTTGGAAGCAAAAAAATAGGACGTTATTTAGGAAGCAAAGTTGAACGTTATTTCAAAGTCGACTGCTAATTTATCAATGATTGTTTTCCCTAACAGAGATTGGATAATATTTTCAAATTTCTTATGGTCCAATATACATTTTACCAATAAATCTTGATATTCAACCTGGGACAAAATTCTACCATCTTCCTCCCAAAAGGAAGGAAAACCCTTTTGAAAAAGTGACACAAATGAACCTTTAAAAATAGCCACTTGATGTTGCATTATGTCAATCTTTGCCTACTCAGTGTCTATGTTTTGATGCTTTCCCACTACCTTCCCATCCCAGGTGATCACTATGATTATGTATTTAATTCTCATTGTCCTTAAATATTCATCTGAAAAAGTATTCAACAAATTAATTATATTCTTGGTTGCCATCCACAAGATTCTTATTTAAAACTTCCTTTATTGCAGTACAACTCTATCTAGCAGAGTTTATAACCATATATTTATCCAAAATAATGGTTTAAATAAGGCATGATATTATGAACTTCAGAAATTATCATATCCCAAATGAGGTGTCTCGCTCCCTTAATTGGCAATTTCCAAGGCAATTGTTCTACCAGTTTATCATTTTTATTTAGCAATTCTTTATATTTATTTCAAGTTTTTTTCTTTCATCTTTTTTCTTTAAAATTGCATCAACCATATTTTTATTGTGCTTTTCAAACCAACAATTTCCAAGTCCTTCATTTACTTAACTGGGACATAGCTTGCATAATACATTTTGTATTTGTTTTTACGATATGATGAATTATCTGTACCTCATTTTCTTTACTTTTATCCTCTTTCTCTTTTTCTAGAACACATTGTTTTTCTTTGAGAACATTATTTTTTTCAACCAAAAAGATTTCTCTTTTTCCCATTCTTTCTTTTCATCAACAAGCTTCAACAACTTTTCTTTGTTGGAACTTAGTTCATTTGCTAGTATCTCTTTTTCTTTCTCTAGTTTAGTTGATTATGAATCTTGACTTAATTGTCTAGCAGGGATCTTCAATTTATTTTTAAGCAACTAAATTGTGTTCTCCTTCTCTGGAAGGATATTTTGTGTAACTTATCCTTTTCTAGATTCATTATCAATGGATAGCAAATATCCTTGAAGTTTCTTGATTTTCTGTTGGTGTACCTTATTCTTCACTTTTCCCAGCCTCATCTAATTTTCTATATTGGTTTTTGAGGATTGTAATTTGGATGCCTTCAAAGTGGATTTCATCAAATCACTATAAATCACCTCCCCAGTATGTTTGTGTAAATGGATCATGTCAGGCACTAGGATATCTTGTAGGTTCAACCTCATTTATGTTATCTTGTTCTTAGTGGAAACTGCTAAGTTCAAAGTATTATTAGCATGATCCTTGACAGTTACCAAATATACCTCTTTGCTGGATATCTTCCTAAAATATGGATATAATTTTAAAGATTCATTTAAGGATGTCTCCCTATCATATTTATATTTATCATATAAATCAGCCTTGGATGCGAATTAATGTGTTGATGTCTCAAGAACCTCTGAGAATTTTTATTGTTACACTTCAAAAGCCGGTCCCTTGATATTTAACTAGTTTTTGTTACTTTCAGCTTAAAAAATTTCAACCAACTATCCCTCAGCTTCAATCTTTTGTACCTTGGTTGTTTCTGAACATCCCTCTTCTTATGTTTCCATGGGATATGAATAGTTTCTTTTATTTGTTTATGAATGGCTTGGCATGGGAGTGACTACCTTTGTTGATTTTACCACAACCAATGTATTTTATTGTGTAACTTCTATACATTTTTCCTCTGAGTTGGATAATCTAGCCAATTTACTCTTTCAATCAATCATTCTACTACTTGGTGCTCAAAACCCTTGTTCTTATTGATTTTCCTTCTCTGATAAATAATATGACGAGAGTCATAATTCACTGCAAAAGGTTTCTTAAAACTCATTTCCTGTAGCAAACTTTCCACTATAGGAAGTGGATCTTTATTCTTTATAATAAAAGGTCCAATTAACCAAGGAAATTTGAATTCTGAAGCTTTCTTGAAACTAATGAAATGTTAATTTTCTACTATTAGTTTTTGTCTTACAAGATCCAAAGAAAATACTATAGGAGGTGGAAAGATGGTAACATATAAGGTTCATGAGTGAATCCATAAACTCTGATGATAGTGTGTTCTTTTAATAGGAACCAATCTCCTATTCTCCTATCTGGAGAAAATTACAATGCTTCTTGCATTTGTGGTAGAAATCTAGGAGATTTGTTATGAATGAAAACTTTGTAGACCTCTACCATCAAAAGTTTCATATAATTGAAGAAATCACTGTTAATTTCTTTTGTAAGCACCATTTCTGGGAGCGGTAGATTTTCTTCATTGAAAAATAAGCCCATTCTGACCAAATGTGATTGGAATCTTAAATGCCTGGCACTATTGAAATTCACTAGCTGAGAGTGAATTCTTCCAGCCAGGAATTTATCAAATTTAAGGCATAGAGGTTGGGGAGAATGAGAATCAGATTAACTCATGTTGATTCTGAAAAAAAAACTCATTAAAAACTCGGAATATATCTGCCTCTATCTAAACCTAACAATTAACTCAACATTGAAACAATCATCTTTGTTTCTTGATTGAAAAGGTTGACATCTGGGGACAAAGTCCGGTTGTCAAGGGATATATCTCACCTAATACACTTGGAGAAAAAGGGTTTTTTTTGCTCAAGGGTTGTGTGTTTGAAATATTGAATTAGGTCTTCTTCGTTGAAATATTCTCGACATAGGGTAAACGAGGGGATTGTGAGTAAGCCCCGGATGACAATGACATTAACAGGGAACGTGATCTTGGTTTTAGTTGAATCCATGATTACTCTTTCTGAAAAAAAAGAATAATTAGACGTGCACCATTCAATGAGATTTGGAAAGTTAGGGGTTTGTTCTGGACAAATATAGTACAAATGATACTGAAATATGTTGTGTAAATCTCATTGAAAACATGGCCTACTTGGAAAGCTAACAAATCAATGGATATTTGTTTGATGGGGATTTTTCCACATAGAGCAATGATTTATTCTCCCAAGACATAAAATAAAAATATTCCTTGAAGATGTTCGTTTTCTCTTTATAATATTCTTCATAGTGGTTTTGGATCTAAGGAAGTGGTTTTCTTTTCCTAGAGTAGAATTCTTTGTTAATGTCCATGCACATCTCAAAGGTGCATCCTTATATGTTCATAGATTGAATCTACTTTTCTTATAAACTGTCGATCTTGATCACCCATTTACCTTCTCTTTCCTTTATTCCACCAGATAACTTATGTTCTATCCTCCTTGCACCTTCATCGAGCATACCTCCTAATCATTGTAGATCTACCAGATCTTCACTTCCCACCGTAGATATTCTTTACCATTTAATCCTCATATTATTTTTTGTTGCTAATATGATTTGAAAAATAGTGTGGAGATTCTATTAGTGGATCACCTTAAATCCATTGATCTCAACCACTTATAATCCTGGCCGTTGATCAATGATTCCCTTTAATAATTCCTCTAATCTCCAACTAGTCATCTAGCGTGCATGTTCCCCAAGTGGACCCCATCTCCATTTTCAATCTTATCCGTCATCAATATCCACCTTTGATCAATGACACGTTTTAAATATTCTTCTCAGTCTTGATCTATCATTCCATGTGCATCTTCCCATAATGTACTTTATCTACATTGTAGATATTTTCTCCCTCAATCCTTCACCATAGATTTAGGTGGGCCATAATCTTTTCTGCTGGTCATGGAAAGTTCTGTTTCCATGTAGTTTTCAACAGTAGGTCCATCACGCATCGTATATCTTCTCACCTTAAAATAGAAACCGTTGAACCCTTTCGCGTATACCATAGGTGTGCTTTTTCCATTTTCAGCTCCTTATAAACCTTAACCTATGGTTTTATGATAAGATTAGAAACTTGGGTCTCTAATTCAATATTTTTAAGGAACCTATCCTCACATTGATCAGAATTTTTCATACCATACTCTTATTTATTGATATGCCATTTCATATCAACTGATAATGAAAATAGTGATAACAACGGACTCCAACTGAAGATGTTATCCTCCCTGCGAGGTAGCAAAGAACACGTAGACGAGTGCCAATTTATTTTTTGTGCAAAATCTTCTTCAAAAGCTTAATAATTCAAAAAAAAAAATCTGTAAATAAATAAAATAAAATGAAAAATCTTAAAGATCTTAGGGCTTTCTCTCCGAGCTTCAAATCCTTTAGTTTTCCATCTTTACTAATCTGTCAATTAAATAAATATATACAACTAATATACAAAATTTCCTTCCAACTAAAGACAAGTAATTCTTCAGAAATATTCCATTAATAGGCCCCTCTTTAAGGTGAACCCATTTTGATGTTGTAGAATAAAAGAATTATCTCCTCTAAAGGAAACAATGGTGTATGTCCCTTTCCATAAATGATCAAACTTTCCATGTTTTTCTTCCTTCCTTGCATTCCATTTTAAAACAAGATCATCAACATGAAATTGTTCTTATTTAACCCTCTTGTCAAAGGTTTTCTTCATTTACTCCTGATGTACCTACACTTTATCATAATATTTTTCCCTTACCTCATTCAATTCAATGATCTGGTTTATCCTCCTCTGCATATGATTTGGATCCTCCTCCTATTCTTGTAGCATCTTCATTAGACGAAAACCTAAAGAAACTGGAAATACCACCTTTGATCCATATACCAATTGAAATGGTGACATACCAATAACGCTTTTAGTGCTTATTCTATCATCCCATAGAGAATACTTTAATTTTATGTGTCAGGCACTCTTGTTCTCCTCTAATAACTTCTTGATTATTAGAAGATTGATCAAGCCTATTCCCTTGAGGATAATATGTAGTATAATGATTCAAACTAATATGATATTTTCTTAGACTTGAAATTCGATGCATTATCAGTCACAAGTCTCTTGGGACATCAAAACCTTGATAGAATATTGTTTGCCAAAAAATCCATGATAAGAACATCGGTAGCCCTCCAAGTAGGTATAGCTTCTATCCACTTAGTAAAGTAATTTGTTGCAGTTGGGATCCATCTATGTTGTCTACAATAATTTGGGTTTATTTCTTCAATGAAATCTAGGCCACATTGCTGAAAATGTGCTTCTACTAAAATAGATTAAGTGGTAATGGAAATAGCTTCCTTTTTCCATAATTTTTTTTTCTCACTCATGGAAGTTTGTGATCTCTTTATAAACATAAAAAAACATCGTAGGCCAATAGAAACCAACCCTCAGTATTTTGTTTGTAAGAATGTTTTTCACCACATTGCTGGGCACATAAGCAATAATTTGAGAATGTAAATATACACCCTAATATATTTCAAAGACTTGACCAATGCATATGCATGATTTTCCATAATGTCATATTTTAATTCTCCATCTCTCAATACCTTGCTAAAGAAAGAAATGGGATTCTTTGCATTCTGTTGATTCTTTTGCAGCAATACTCCAACTATTGTATGGTCAAAAGAAAAAGAGAAAACCATAAATTCTTTAGAAGCATATGGTATAAATAGAACATGGGATTCTACTATTTATTTCTTGATGTTGTTAAAATATTGCTTAGCTTCTATGGTCCATTTGATCTCATAGTTCTTTCACACTATATTCATAACATTCCTTAAAATTTCTGCAAAACTCAAGATAAACCTCCTCAAAAACTTCACTTGACCAATGAATGACAAAATCTCCCTCTTATTCCTTGGTAGTTCTACCTTCAAAATATCTTTAGCTCGGCCTGGATCAATTTTGGTCCCATCTTTTGAAATAATATGACCCAACAATTTCCCTTGTTTCATAGAGAAGTAAGATTTTCTAGGATTGAGGGAAATACCATACCTCCTGCATTTCAAAAATACCTTTTCCATGTGCTTTATGTGATCCCTGTAAGATTATGAGTAGACTATAATATCATCCATATATATTAAAACAAACTTATATTTTTCTTCAATGAAAGCTATATCCATTGTCCTTTGGAAAGTTGCTCCTACGTTCATCAACCCAAATGGCATTTTTGGCATACATAAAGGTTCCCCATGGCATATTGAATGTTTTTATTTCCTGATCTTCAGGAAGAACCTTTATTTGGTTATACCTAGAAAAACCATCCATTGTAGGAATCCTCCCAGCACCAACAACTTTCTCAAATATATGATCCATTTTAGGCAAGGGATAGTTATCTTTCAATGAAACTTTATTGAGGTTTATGAAGTCTGCACAATCTAATTTATCCATTTTTATTTCTGAAAGGCACCATATTTTCTACCCACCTGGAAAATATGAGTGTTACAATAATCTTTTCATTGAATAACTTTCTTACCTATTTCTCAATTAAAGTCAATAACATTGGGTTTATTCTTCTAAGCTTATGTCTCAAAAGTTTTTCTCCAGGTCTAATGTGAATGGTTTGTTGTATAATGGAGGTGTCATACTCTTTCAAATCTTCATAGCTCTAAGCAAAAAAATCAGTATATTTTTTCATCAAATCTATATATCTCTTTTTCTCTTATGCATGCAGGGTTTTTGAAAGCTTCAATATCTTTGGAGAATCTTTAGTTCCAACATTTTGACCTTGAATATCATTTTCATTAGGCTAGACTTTAGGATCTTTGGCTACATCATTCTGGTCAAACATTTTTTCTAGAGGTATAAGGCCTTTGGGAATGCAATCACCTTTCAACTGAACGATTTACTTACCTCCAATCATATTTTTCAAATCTTTTTGTTCAACATTATAATATGCAACTTCTTCTTCATCTTGAAAATTTTCTGAATTCTAATTTTTTGTATCAATATTTGTATTTAAAAACTCATCTGACAATTCCAAGAATCTCTTTATCTATAAATCATTTTCAAAACCTTGCCAATACTTGGTGTTTTATGGGATAGAAGGTCTATTCACAATCTTTGTTCTATACTTTCTCTTATAATATATAGGAACTTTAAAATTCCTAGCAATAGTGGCTAGAGAAGAATCTACTTGATTTCACATACTATGAATTACCATAACTCTGTGTTCAGTAAATAAATTTCCCAACATATCCCACACTTCATTCCTATAGGCTCTCATTTTAGAATGTTTTGTTTGATATCTATCATTCACTTGACTTATCACTAACTAAGAATCTTCAAAGACATCTATTATTTTTGCTTTTAAATCCTTTAAGGAATTTAATCCTAGTAACAAATCCTCATACTTTGGTACATTATTGGTACATTCAAATGTCAATTTTATAAGAATACACTTTAAAATCCCTATTTGGAGAAATGATCCAAATTCCTGCAATGACTCCTTCCTTGCTAATCGATCCATCAAAGTACATTGTCCATAACCCTTCCCCATTTTGTTTATGTTCCAATGATTCTTTCCTCTTAGAAAATTCTTTGTCCTCTTTCAGTTCAGTGACTATTTCCAAATCTTGTTCAATATGAGCATGGTTGAAAAATATAGAAGATTCCATATCAATATCCACAACATATATGGGATGATTGTTGGGTTTATATTGACTACTAACCACATATGCTAATCTCTTTTCTCTGTATAATATTTTGTGTTCTCAGAACAAAGGAATTGTTGCATAGGACATGTCCATTTTGCAATGTCCTTTTGATTTTTGAAGCCCAATATCTTGATAACATCATACCAAATTTGGGAGGAATATCAGCCAGTACTACATCCATGATAATTCTCATAGCATGGATCTGAGCAAGAGTAAATACCATATCTTTAATCAGCCCCAAACATTTTAATTTTCTAGAATCAAAAGAAACGAAGTCTTTGTAGGGCATTTTAATCTCTATTGCTATAAATTTAACAACCACTCTTGGAACTAGATTATGTGATGCACTGGAATCTAGCATAGCATTGTGTAAAATCATATCATGAACATTAAGTATAACAAATAAAGGTGGAACATCTTCTTCATCTGTCTCTTCAATTATAGGGCCAAAGACTATTGTTGGAGCATCATCTGTTAGATTTTTATCAATTAGACAATATGATATTAGGATCTTATCTAAGAGAATAACATGCACATCAATCAATCACAAGAGATAATAGACACAAATATTTTCCTTGGAGAAACCATAAAGGAGAAAACTCCACAACTTCCTCAGAGATAGAATGAACAGCAATGGCAGTAGTAAAACCCAAAGATAGAAAGATGATCTCCAACAACTGTTCTCTCTCTCACTTGAGTGAGCTCCTCTTCTCTCACCTATGCGCTATATCTAGATGAGTGTGTGTCTCAAATAGAGAGGCTTACTCTCTATTTATACTAGTTTCCGACTTGAAATTACTTACTAGGGCCGACTTCTCTAGGAGAGTCTAATAACCCTAGTGCCCCACAACTGTGGGGAATTTACCCCCAAATTACAAAGGAGGGTTAATCTCTATGAATTTACATGACTTGATTACATTAATGATTCTCTCGATAGGAACATCAGGGACCAATGAAATACAATATCTAAAATATACAAGTGAATACATTTCAAAGTTACAAATACATCAACAATCCCTCTTAACTAGGAAGGTATTCTCTTGACACAATTCATCAGCACAAGTCTTCATCACTGGATCAAAGCTAGATCATCATTAAGGCTAGATCATCATTGGATCATCATAAATGCTAGATCATCATAAAAGTTGGATCATCACTAGATCATCATCATCATCATTGCTTCCACTATCTCGAACAAATGGTGCTATCTCTCAATTCTTCTCATCATAGTAGGTTCTATAGATCCATCCATTTTTCATGTTGGTTGTAGTCCTAGCCTCCATGTAGGTCTTCATTAACAGAGCCAACCCTTTTTCATGCTAGATGTACCTCTACAGAGCCAGCCCTTTTTCATGTTGGATGTACCTCTACAAAGCTAGTCCTTTTTCATGTTGGATGTAGGCCACTAGTGAGCCAGCCCTTTTTCATGTTGGATGTAGGCCACTACAGAGCCAAACCTTTTTCATGCTGGATGTACCTCTACAGAGACAACCATTTTTCATGCTAGATGTGGGCCACTACAAAGACAACCCTTTTTCATGTTGGATGTACCTCTACAGAGACAACCCTTTTTCATGCCGGTTGTAGGCCACTACAGATCCATCCCTTTTTCATGATGGATGTATTTCTACAGAGCCAGTCCTTTTTCATACTGGATGTAGGCCTTTCCCTCTACAAGGTCTTCTGCTACAGAGCTAGTCCTTTTTCATACTAGATGTAGTTCTGTATATCCAGTCCTTTTTCATACTAGATGTAGGTCTCAACACTTATATCTGAACATGAGAGGAACCAATCCTGCCACCGTGTCAGAAAGGCACAGCACTTACATCTGACCATGGGAGGAACCATGCCTGACACAATGTGAGAAAGGAACAACACTTACATCTGACCATGGGTGGAACCAATCCTACCACCATGTCAGAAAGGCACATCACTTACATTTGACCATGGGAGGAACTAATCCTGCCACCATGTCAGAAAGGCACAAAAACTCGGCACTTCCACTTGGAAGGAACCTTGATCTGAAGAACACCAAGCTTCTCCCTGAAGTACTCAAACTTCACTCTGGAAAATGGCTTTGTCAACACATCAGTTATCTGTTCATCCGTCACAACATACTAGAGCTTCACTACTCCTCTCTCCACCATATCCCTGATATAGTGATATTTGATCTCGATATGCTTTGACTTGTCATGGAACAATGGGTTCTCTAACAAATTCACACAACTCTGGTTGTTGCAATATATGCAAGTAGAATCCAACTGGAGATCAAACAAATCCAACAATAGCTTCCTTAGCCACACTGCCTCACAACTAGTTGAAGAAGCTGTGACATAATCTACTTCAGCTATACTCAGTACCACACAGGACTTCTTTCTGATAAACCAAGAGATCACCCCCAATTCCATACTGAAGTAGCACCCTGAAGTGCTCTTCCTATCAATGGCACTTCCTACCCAATCCAAATCCACATAACCCTCTAGGTTAATCTTATGATTCACCTCATACTTGAGACCATAATCAACTATACTCTTCAGGTACCTCAGAATATGCTTTGTAGCAATTAGGTGAACATGTCTCAGAACTGTCCGAAACCGGCTCAATGTGTTCATAGCAAAGCAAATATTTGTTCTAGTGTTCGTCAAGTACATCAAGGACCCAATCATATGATGATACATCGTAGCATCAACTGACTCTAATGAAGCATCACTCAATACCTTCAGGTTCGATGCCATCAGTGTGGTCATGTCCTTGCAGTCCATCATCACGAACCTCTTCAGGATATCTATTTCATACTTCCCTTGTCCTATGGAGATTCCATCCTCACTCTACCACACCTCCATGCCTAGAAAGTAGTGCATCATACCCAGGTCTTTCATCTCAATCTCGGCAACAAGCTTCTTCTTCATGTCAGCAATCAACCCATCCTCACCTGTTACAAACAGGTCATATACATACAGTAGGAGTATCACTGGGTTCCCTTCTTACACCTTGTAGTAAAGGTTGGAATCCAGTTTACTCTTGGTTAACGCCAAACTAGTCAAGAAGCTAACAATTCTGCCGTACCATGTCCTGGGTTCCTACTTCAAACCGTATAGGGCCTTCTTCAATTTGCACACATGAGTCTCCCTGTCATGTGTCTCAAAACTGAGTGGATGCTCCGCATACACTTCCTCTTCTACTACACCATTGAAGAAAGTGGTCTTGACATCCGTCTGGTGTATCTTCCATTTCATTACTGCAACTAGAGAAAGTACTGATCCGATGGAAGTGTATTTGGATATAGGTGAAAATTTTTCTTCATAATCTATTCCTTCTTTCTAGGAGAAGCCATGAGCCACAAATCTTGTTTTATATTTCTCTATGTTGCCATTTGCAGCATGCTTGTTCTTGTAGATCCACTTGGAAGTCACAACAGACTTCCCCTATGGTCTTGGGACAACATCCCAGACATCATTCTTCATGATCAACTGGTACTCCTCAATCATAGCATCCTTCCATTCTTTATTTTCTATTGCTTCTTCATAGTTGGAGGGTTCTTTATTAATGATGTCACATAATAGGGCTACATAACCGGAGTAGGGCCTATTTCTTTTCCTCTCTCTGTGTATTTCTTCTGGAGGGCCATATATTTCTACACCTTGGATAGCCTCTCATACCCATGCAATTTTCCTCTTGTGAGTATTCTTCTCCTTGGGTGGATCTACAGGTTCCTGGGGTTCTTCTATTTCTCAATATTCTTCTTGAGTTGCATCGTTCATAGTTGTATCTTGAATCCTAGGTGCTTCTGCTTCTTCAAGGCCTTCAACAGGTCTCTTTCTATATTTGTTGTAAGCTGATCCTTCATCAAATGTTACGTCTCTATTGATATCGATCTTCTTGAATCCTAGGAAGTATATTTTTTAAGCCTTCGAGTTTTCACTATATCCCACAAATATACCCTTCTTTCCTGAAGGATCTAATTTTTTTCTCTTTTCTTAGGGAATGTGTATGTATACTGGAAACCCAATTATTCTGAGATGACTGAATTCGGGTTTATTTCTAGAGAATACTTCTTTAGGTGTCTTGTTCTAAAGTGCTCTATGTGGAGTATGATTCTGTACATACACAACTATCCTAGCAGCTCCTACCCATAGATGCATGGGAAGATCTTGATCATGAAGCATTTCCCTTGCAGCTTCCATAATCGTTCTATTCTTCCTTTCTGCAACCCCATTCTGTTGTGGATTATATGGATTGTTCAACTCCCTCTTAATCCCCAAAAATATGTATAATTCTTTGAATTCATTTGATGTGAATTCTCCACCATTGTCTGATCGAAAGGTACTGATTTTCTTTTCAGTGTGGTTCCCGATAAAAGATTTGAATTGTTTGAACTTACTGAATACTTCATCTTTGGTTTTCAATAAGTATATCCATGTCTTCCTAGAAAAATCATCAATGAAAGAAACATAGTATACATACCCACTCAATGAACTGGATGACATTGGACCGCACACATCTGAGTGGATGATTTCCATGATTCCTTTTGTGTTTCTCTCGCTACTTGGAAATGTCTTCTTTGTGTTCTTTCCTTTCGCACATCCTTTGCAAACACCTTCATGTTTTTCCTGTAGAAGACCTTTGAAATCTTTTTTTGCAAGTGGCAGTGCCCTATAGTGCACATGTGTAAGCATTCTGTTCCAAAGTTCATTTGTCTCTACTAAGTCATGGACCAAATCTTGTTCTGGTTAGCCCTTTAATTTTTATAATCCTCCCTCTTGCTCTCCTATCACAACTACATCATCTATATTCTTTCCCTTTGGCCACATAAGGACATGGGAATCTATAAATGCAATGCTCATTCCTTTTTCATCTAATGCAGAGATGGAGAGAAGGTTCTTCTTTAGGTCCTAGTACAAATAAGACATCCTTCATCATCATAGACTTTCCAGATTCTAGCTTATAGGAGGATTCACCACTACCTTTTAAGGGATACTGGTAGTCATCCCCAAGTTTCACTTTGTGGGGTGACTCATGTTTAGATAGTTTCACAAAGGATTCTTTGAATCCCATCATATGTTTGGAACCCCCACTATCTATGAGCCAATCATTACTTCCATGAGTGACAGTTCCTGTGAGGGAATAAACCAAAACATATTCTTCATCACTGAAGGAGTCTCCTTCTTTGAATTTCTTTCTTGGAGGTTCATCATCTTCTGCAGTATGAGCATGATGTCTTCTTTTGTAGTTCTTCTTCTTTTGAGAGCCACATTTGTTTCAGGGACAGTATCTAGAGATGTGTTCTTTCTCATCACATGTACAGCATTGGATACTAGATAGATCTCTTCTAGAGTTATTCTGGTGTGAATGCTTACCTTTCCCTTATGTTTTTCTTGGTATGTACTATGAGATCCTGATCTTCATTTCCCATATTTTCTTCTCAATCTACTATTCGAACTTCTTCTTATGAGAATTCCTCTAACATCCTACTAAAGTTGATTAGCTTTATTCCAGCACAAATCCCTTGAATGTAGGAGTCCCATGACCTAGGGAGACCATTCAAGGTGGTCGTCACAATTTCTAGATTCTCTACTTCTTCATCCACTGCTTCAAGTTGTTCTTCGATTTGAGAGACCCTTGTAAAATATGACTATATCATCTCTTTATTCTGGATCTTCACATTCTTCAATTAATTTTTCAAGGTCATCTTCTGATTTATGTTTTTCTCTTCAAATAGCTTGGTCAAGGCACCAAACATCTCTTTAGGTGTATTTAGGGAGGACACCTATGGTATGAGGTGATCCTTTATTGAATCAGCAATAATCCTCTTAGCCTTGACCAAGTTCTTCTTGTGTAAGGCCTTAGCCTGATCTCCCTCTAGAACTGGAACATCTCCAATGATGTAAGAGTCCAATTCATCTTCTTCAATAAATAGTGAGATGCTATACTTCCATGCTCGAAAGTTATCAACTCCCTAAATATTTTCATAAAGCTTGGCGTGATGAGAGATATTAACTAATAAACTCAAATGGAAATACAAAATATTTAGATCTTACAAATTTGAGATGGTGAAACTGGATTTGGAGCTGATCTTTTGCAGTACTGGTTTTCTGGTTCAGGGGAAAATTAGGGTTTGAATTTCCGAGAGTTCTACCCAACCAAAAAATTCTATCTTGGTCTGTAAAATTTGATTTTGATGAGGAGAGCAATCCTATGCTGGGATCACTCAAACATTCCTCTTCTATGAAAAGCCCTAATTTCCCGATGTAGTTGTAGGTCAAAAACTGAAAATGCTCAGAATCAGATTCTGCTTCGATAGAAATTTGTGCCCTTCAATGGAGACTCAACCTAGCCTCCTTTTGTTGATGGATTGTGGAGAGAGACCCAAAAAATAAGAAGCCCTAGATTCTGTAGCTACATATTGTCTTCTTCTCAGGTTAGCACTGATACCATGTTATATTTTTATCAATTAGACAATATGATATTAGGATCTTATCTGAGAGAATAACATGCACAAAAATCAATCACAAGAGACCATAGACACAAATATTTTCCTTGGGGAAACTATAAAGGAGAAAACCCTGCAACTTACTCATAGATAGAATGAACACCAATGGAAGCAGTAAAACCCAAAGACAGAAAGATGATCTCCAAAAGTTGTTCTCTCTCTCAATTGTGTGAGATCCTCTTCTCTCACCTATGCACTATAGTTGGGTGAGTGTGTGTCTAAAATAGAAAGGCTCACTCTCTATTTATACTAGTTTCTGAATTGACAATTACTTACCAGGGCTGACTTCTCTAGGAGAGACTAATAACCCTTGTGTCCCACAACTGTGGCGACTTTACCCCTGACCTACAAAGGAGGGTTAATCTCCATGACTTTACATGACTTTATTAAATTAATTATTCTCCCGATAGGAACACCAGGGATTAATGAAATACAATATATAAAATATACAAGTGAATACATTCTGAAGTTACAAATACATCAACATCATCTGCCAATTCTAGCGTGTCTGGATGACATTCTCCATCAGTCTCAACCATTATAGTTATCATCTCACTATATTGATTGTTTCTCAACAAATCAATGAAAGGAATGTAAATATTTATCTTGGACAATTCACTCTATAAATTAAAGGAAGAAACTGCTTTGTTAACTTCAATTGGCATTTGATGTTTATTTTCTTTTAAATTTCTCACTAGCATTTTTTAATACAAAATCTGACGGCATATATGTCCTATTTTTGACATCATGTTGTCGACCATTTGAAAACCATGTTCTTTTTTAATCGTCGGTTGGACTTCGGTGGATTTCTGAGAGTAAAATGAATATGTAGGATTTCCGATATAGACTTGTCAGATATCCAACAACTATTATTTTAATATTTATGTCGAATATTCACCAATTTTCATCAAATAGGCCATCGAAAATACAATGGATTAGAGATAAAAAATAAAATGGCTTTCACTGCATAGGAGGTTGGATTATTTGTAAGGATCGGTAGAAAATATGATGCCTTTAGCCATCAATGGTATGGGGTTTCCATTGGATTTTATGGAAGCGGTCTCTAGATAACCAACAAAGTTAGCCATCGGATGTATGGCAATGTCGTCGTATTTATGGTGATGTTGCCATATTTAATGAAAGAGACCATCAGATAACCAACATCGTTATCCATCGGATGTATGGCAATGCCATCGGATTTTATGGAAGTGATTGTTGGATAGCTGATGGGTTTGTTGAATTTTTTTTAAACAATATATATACCGTTACTAACTATACCCATTTCCTACATATTACTAAATGAGGATTTATCATTGTTCATCTTTCCCTCCTCTCTTTAGAAATACATTGTACCTTATAATTATCATTCAAAATTTGCTTCATTTCATTTCAACATGCAATAAGGAACCCTCAATTCTTGGGTTCATGTAGTTCAAGGTAGGAGTAAGTCACCCCAACACATAAAAGTTGAATAAGTTGTTGATCCCAAAATCCTAGAGGAGTGTACCAAATTGGTTCAAGAACTTAACATGAAGGTGAGGTGGAATCCAACACCCTCATATCCACCTCCAAATCCAATGCAAGCAAAGGTTTGTTTTCTTTGAGAGACCCTAAGGCTCTCTAACTCAAGTTTGGAAAGTGTGTGGTTTGTCTATTTCCCTTCATTTTGGATAATAGAGAGATATACTACATTCCCTTATGGCTAAGTGAAATATCTACTCCATCCCTTGTGTGATTTATATCGATGTTGAATTCACTAGATCCCAGCTTGCTAAAGGTCAAACAATGTCAAGAACAAGTAGCTGCAACTCCAAATACCAACAAATGGGTTGTTAATTATAGACATCAAGGTAGTTATAAATATTTCCCCCTTGGATGGACCCAAGAAAGGTCCACCAAATGAGACTTTGTTGAGATGAGAGTGAGGTATCAATTAGATCCTAGAACTATAATTGAATCTTTTGGTCTTCCTTATCTCAATTCATGATGCACTCAGACGATCACATATTCTATTTTTTTTTTAAACCCACTTGAGCCCCACCAAGACCATTACAAGCTACCTAAGTTATCATTGCTTACAACTTTGTGGAGAGAATGCCAGTTGTTCCTAATTTTTTCATGGTTCAACTGGTGATGCTTGTTAATTCTAACACTCCCTCCAGTGCAAAGTCACCACCACACTATTCACCCAATCGACAAATCAAGGGATAGGGAAAATATGAATAATTATTCTTCCAACTTTGAGTTGGATTCTTCTTGTTGGATGAGATATTGGTGAATGTATTATACTATCAATCATTGATTTGATGACCTTTTTCCCCACATATGGGACATATCTAATGTTTCCTCCGTTGTGTTTCATGTGTAGAAGGATGAGTTGAAGACTTCATTGGATTATTCCCTTTCTAATTGTTTAATTGATTCCATTAATGATCTCTATTGATGGTAACATGTTGACCAATTGCTGAAAATTTGGATGATTATTGGTGACATTTATGGTTGTCACAAAAATATATAATTAAATGGTAGTTCTCTTAGGACAATAGTAACTAAGGAAGTATCTTCCATTGTTTCATGTAGTTCTTGTAGTGAGGCTCTCGTTCCAACAATTGAAGAATTTCAATATTTTCACCAATCTTCAAACTCAAAAAATCTAATTGATTTTGTATATGCATAATTTGGTTTTGATTCGTCACCTCATAGAAAATCTTGAGTTTATCCCACAAATATCTAGCACTGTGTGATTCATGGATAGTGATTGAGTCTTCATTCAACACCCAAAATTGATAATAAAATTTGGTGTTTTATTGGCGTTGGAAAAATATGAATCTTAATGATAATAAATTACATGTTTAGTAATTATGTCTTTCACAACTCCCCGTAAATATTCAAACTCAAGATGAGTTTTCACCTTTTTTTTCCATCCTGAATAGTTCTTGGCACTGACTGGAAATGTTCAAGCGCATCAATGTTGTCATATTTTAGACTTTTTGAGTAACAAATTGTCCTTTAATATCATGTATGTTATTTCAACACCCACAAACCAAATATAACAATAAAACACAATAATATAGAAGAAAAACAATACATATAACATTAAAACATTCAAAATCATACCTAAACCAATAAAATCAGATTCTAAATCAAGAATCAATCTGAAGAACACTATAATAGCAACATTTAGGTATTGTAGCTATCCATGGAAACTGATACTGATTCAATGCATACCACTACAACAAACACTAGAATTAGCGTCCCATTCACCGCCCCTTTTTAGCGTAATTTTGAGTGGCCAAACTAGATGCTAAATGGGATGCGTCATGGACAAAACTTAAAGTGTCTCAAAAAATGTCTTTTTTTGCTTCCTAGATACCATCCTTTATGACATCCAAAATAACGTCTATTTTTTTTCTTCCAGAATAGTGTCAAACTTTGCTTCCTAAACAACGTCGAGGTTTGCTTCCTAAATAATGCTCTATTTTGGTTCCTAGCCAGTGTCCTCTTTTGCTTCTTAAATGACATCCCCGTTAGCACCATATTTGCATCCTTAATAGAACCATGTTATCATCCATATTAGCATCCATTTTAACTAACACTTTAGCATCCCATTTTGCACCATGTTTTACGTCCAAATATGTGTAAATTTTCGCTTCCAAATTCGCACCAATTTTCGCTTCCTTTTTGCACACTAGTACAAAAGCGCGGATTTTTCCACTGAGGTTTTCCATGTTTCTTACTTTTTGGTGTAAAATCCGATGTAACAGGAATGAGGCGTTGCTGTATCCACGCCTAGCCGTCGCTGTATCCACGCTTGAACTCTTAGACGTCATTGTATCCATGCCTAAACTCTTGGACGTCGCTATATCCACGCCTGACCGTCTCTATAGCGATGACACCGTCTTTTGTTGGCTTTTTACAATGTTCAAGTTATATACTTGGTTATATCACCACTGGTTTTCACCTCTCTTCTCCCTATTGGAGCTCTACAAGTAGAATTCATTGGCTCATGTATATGGTGTATTAACATTTGACACTAGTCAAAAGAGCCTTGTATTTGCTATGCCAATTCGACTTTGTTTATGATCCCTTTAGGATTGGACGAACCCTCTACATGATTAACATCCTCAAACATTCAATTTAGAATATGAAATGATTTACAAAGGATTGATGCTTATAAACCAATGTCAACATTTTATTTTACAACAAGATTGATAGGGCCTTGGACATGATGTCTTGTACCCAACATGAGGGGATTGCCAAAGTCCATGCTAAAGCTCCCACACAAAATGAACAACATAAATTATCATCCTTTCTCCAACTTGTCTCTTTCCTCAACAACTCACAGGGGCTTTACTTGTTGACCAATATCCTACCACGTGAGCTCGTAAGTTGACACTTGTGGTCTAATTACCAACAAGAGAGTTGACATGTGTGGTCTAACCAACATTTAAATAAATATACATACTTGTTTGCATACCATTTGAGAAATGGAAAATACAAACTTGCTTGACTGAAAATCATTATTTGTCTAGGGCGTGTTATTAAGAGTTGACACTTGTGGTCTAGGTTAGACCTCTTTATCTTTGGCGTTAGTGAATTTTGGGAGCTTTGTTGCATTTTTATGGCCTAGAAGCCTAGAAACCCTAAGACTTGCTATGAAGTTGCTCATGTTGGAATGTTTCTCAAACTAGGGACTCTCAATAATTATCAACCCTCGTCATGGCTACAAAAATGCATTTGGACATGGAAATCAAAGCTCCTAAATTAGATATTCTAGATAACTTGTAGGATGTATCACATTCCATATTCACAATTAGAACATTGAATTGGCTCATCTCATTGATCTTCTAGATGTAACATTTCAAACAATATATGCCACTATTGGCACTACTACATTTTGATCCAAAATCCGACGGAAAAATCCGACGGTGCATGGATTTCTTTTTTTAAACCTACCAAAAATCACAAAGATATTTTTTTTTTGAAAATGTGGCCATAAGCGTCGCTTAAGCGATGTCTAGTCTCATAAGCGTCGCTTAAGTGACGTCTAGCCTCATAAGCGTCGCTTAAGCAACGACGCCTTGAGTGGAAACTTCAAATATTTCTTCTATAAATTATGTGTCATGGTATGAGGTTATATTCATGGATTATGAGCCTTAATAATGAGTATTACAACCTAAATCAGTCCTTTTATCCCAAATTATGGATTTAGACACAAAATACATTTCATGGGTGTCCAATCCCCAAAATCAAGGCCACATTCCTTTGATAGGATGAGGATTTCTTACATAGGAAAATAATTTTCCCCATGCATGGCTTGTAAGTCTTAAAAGAAATGGTTTAGGACTAAATCCATAATGGTTGGAACAAAACCAAGTCTCGAGCCATGCAACCCATCCCTTTTTCATATTTTCATCATAATCATTCTCATCTTCCAAAACTTTCATATTTAGGGATTATGTCATGGTTAGGGATGCATGCAAATATTGTTCTCCATGAAAATAGAAGTGAGGCTTTGAAACACTATTTTTTAATTTTGACCATTGCTTAAGCCCCAAGACCCATCAATTCTACACCCAATCCTTAAAAATATACTAATATTCCTCTAATATGTTGAATTTCCCCTCTATAGCTCTTGCAAATATGTAAATACCTACTTTGAACAATATTCCATTAATGGACTTTGAACCAAAATATGAGACCTATGTAGGTAATCTTTCGTACGTGTGGAAGGAATCCATTTTTATCCTACTTACAATTGAATTCTTTAAAACACTTCATTAAAAAATCTTTAAAAAACTTCATTATCATTGTTGACATCCACCTTCTCCCATGGCACCATCCATGGAATGTTGGTTGTATTTGCAGGCCCTCTTCGGACCATAATCGACTTGGGTGATTGGGGTTTTCAGAATTAGCACACCTACTCATCGATCCAATGGACTGGGGTTTTCTCACCTACACTTGCCTACTCCTAGATTCGATGGCTTGGGGTTTGTTCACCTATGCCTACTTGATCACGGATTTGACAGGGTGGGGTTTCTCCAACGGCTGCACATTATCAATGCAGGGTCTACGACTTTGGTGAATGATGTTGGTGGGGCGTTTAGCTAAGCCTGCTCATAGATTTGACAGGGTGGGGTTTCTCCAATGGCTGCACATTATCAATGCAAGGTCTACGATTCTGGTGAATGATGTTGGTGGGGCGTTTAGCTAAGCTTGTTACCAGGTCCTTTCTATTTTCTCTTTTAAAATTTTTTGCTATTTCACATTAAGTTTTCAGCGTATATGGGCCATTTTCTTCCAAAACCAGGATTTTGGTTCACCTAGAAAGTTTTCAGAGTTTTTTAGGTTGCCTTCTAACAATATTTTCTAATATTCTTCGATATTCTGATAAGTTTCTTTCAATACCCATGGCAATATATTCTCCAAAACAGTATATGCTACATTGCTAGGGATTTTGAATCAATGTGTAAGTCAACAGTGTCGGGGTGTTGCGAAGACCATTATGTAAATGTTGGCCTTCCAATAATCAATGAAAGCGCATTCTCACCATGGCGTGGCGTCGAAGGTCAGGTGACCATTAAACATTTCACCAAATCTCCATGGCATTTTGTTTTTCCATTCTTTGTTTATTTTGTTTTGAACAGTTCTCCATGATCATCCCTATTGGAATGGAGCTCTCAGACCCATTTGATGTGTATTTTAAGGTCTGTGTCCAACCCATCTGAAGTGATAATAGTTATTGAGGGTTGTCATGTAGACAAAACCAAAAATAGAGAATGTGTGTTTGTTGTGAAATTGCTCATGTCCAAGCGCTACTAGCAAAAACTTTGCTGCATTTCTTTTTTATCCTTTTTTTAAATTTTTTTTTTAACTTGACTGTTAAACCAAAAATCAAAACTCTATGCTTATTAGGTATCCATGTTCTCATTATGGATTGGTAGGCCCACTTTGGCTGCTTAGGTGTTAGCACACTTCTATCAGAGCCCAGAGGCCATCCCTTTGGCTACATATTGGTGATCTGGTAAACTTTTTGTTTTTAAAATTTTGGTCTGGCTGTTCAACCAAAAACCAAAACTCTATGCTCATCAGGTGTCCATGTTCTCCCTGTCGATTAGTAGGCCCACTTTGGGTGCTTAGGTTTTAGCCCACTTCTGTTTGAGCCCAGAGGCCATCCCTTTGGCTACATATTGGTGATCTGGATGAAGCTGATGTTAGCAAACTTCTGTCAGAGGCCAGAGGCCATCCTATGGATATATATTTGATGATCTGGATGAAGTTGGACCTCTTCTAGCATGGGAACCTTAGTTTGATAGGATTCTGGCCTTTTAGGCACAACTCTTCAAAGGTTTGACCTTTCATTCTGTCCAGACTAGCCCTTTGTGAGATTTTCAAAAGTCAGAACCAAATTCATATTCTGGGCTTACTGGGTATGCATGACTATGTAAAGGGTTGGGAATTGATAATATTGAAAAAATGTATTGAACACTCGATCAACCTGATCACTAACATAACCTGTATAAGTTGGATGATACTTTGTGTCGATTCCATCATTTGTGGCCTTCTTGTTTTTTTGACCCAACGGTCTGACCATAAATCAAATACTTCATCCTGTGAATCTTCATTGATCCTGATTCCTTACATTACTAGACAATAACATGGAATTTGGGCACAAATATCATGATTGGTGGTCCAATTGGTATTAGCTATGGAAATGATTAGTTTTCAGAATGCATAATCATTTTCCACTGTTGTAAAAGCTTCTCAAGAAACTCAATTATGGAATCTTGAGATAATTTGAGATAATAATGGCCACCTACAAGTAACCCTTGCTAAACTGGAGGCATGGAATGTAGTAACTCCTACCCACATGAAATGCACAAGCATTTACATGAGTGTCACTACTGAACATTGAGGATAAGATGCATTGACATCTAATGGATGATTAGAAGCATTCCAAAAGCAAACAAAGAAACATGAGTCCTATGTTTTTTCACCCTTTATTTTGGAAGGGGGGGCTGATATGTATTATTAAAATGATGGGCTATTTGAGCAATGGGCCAAATAGACAAAGACTCTAATTGCTGAAGTTGAGGAATCAGAGATTTTATTAAAAGGAAAAAGATAAAAATTAAAAACACAAGATAGGATAGGGTGTCCAGCGTTTTGAGACAATTATATGGGTTGTACTTTGAACAATGACATAGAAGAATGATATGAAGTGTCGACATGGTTTCTAATTTGAAATATGTATAACCATGACAGATAAAAATATTATCGGTAACTATCATTTGACATGTCTGATGGGAATGGTGTCATAATGGGAATTATTGAGGCATCTTCACTTACCAAGTGAATTGTAAAGAAAAACAGTGAGAGATGGCTAAATTATGAAGTTAGTATAGGGTACTATGTTCCCTGCCACATGGGAAGATTTTCCAATACCAAATAAATCCATAAATGAGGATAACAGATTAGTGATTACAAATTTGAACATCAACACCAACAAAATTCAATGATGTTAAAATATTTGTGTGAAGTAGGAATAAAGTTTAAATTTCCCAACCTAATGCTGGAAAAATAACACTTGAACACAGTTGAGGTGGTTGTATAGGTAATTAAAAAGCAAACAAACAACAATCAGGCATAAACATTGTGTTTTGTTAATGAAACAAAATGTTGAGAAGGCATGGCAAGAAATTTAAAAAATATAACACAAAGAAATCACAAACTAATCATATTTCCTCAGGGACAAAAAGAGAGCCAATCAAATCACAGTTAGGAAGGGAAATGGGCTATTATTTTCCACCTCATAGAAATGATTCCCAACTCTCCTCCCCCATGGTTGGCCTTGAGCCAAATGACACCCTCCTCTAGGTGGGGCTAGGTTGTTATCCATCTCTGTTGCTTATTAGATATGTGATGGCTCAGTGTGATTTTTTCCAGGGACCTTCTGAGATATATATGTCCCATATGACATCCTCTTCCTTACAAAGACCCGTGACAGTCTCGAGTGTAATCTCTTTTCTATTACAGGTTACCATTATACATCCACCTCTAGATATGAGCCTATCACTCACTCGAAGTCTAGGGATTTGGGGGTGTGGCATGCCTCATTTGTGATTCCATTAAGGACAGAGTTTTAGTGGTTTTCTCTGATGTGCTTGCTAGAATTATGCGGGTTTGATTTTGTGGGATTGCTCCTCTGTCTTGAGACATTTTAATTGCGGTTTGTTACATTTCTTCAGCTTCCTTGAGCTTTGCACTTCACTATGAGTTTGATGGGACACCTTCCTAGACCTTTACCCTGACATATCCCAGTATTCTAGGGGGTGTGTCATCCTCCTTGGTGACTTCAATGTTTGAATCGGGTCTTTATAAGTACTAATTCATGGTAGGTTAGAGGACACTTTTTGGCTTCTGGAGATTGGTCTCGAGTCTTGACATAGTGGGCCTTCACAAGGTTTCAAATGATGTTGCGGCCCCCCTTACAACTTTGGGAGGCACCTCCTCTACTTTGGTGAATTCCACAACCTACTACTCCTTAATGGCTTCTCATGCATTGGAGAGATCTAAAGCCAATATCATTTCAGCTCAGTCTCTCAACTACTTTGGGTAATTCCTAAATATAAGGGAGATCCCTCTTGAGATAACTGTCAACACAACCAACAGATACCTTCCTACAACCTTTATGACATAGGTCAGTGCCTTATGTAGAGTCAAACAATAAATAGAAGAAAGAAAACTAGATCTGCCAAGGAGTTAATTCAACTTGCTACTTGTCCAATTCCGCAGATACCAAAGACAAGTGTCAATAATGTAGTAAACTTCCAGTGTAAGTATAGATGCAATATAGATTGCTGTTGGTTATTACACCAGCTATTAATATTGATTTTCTCTTATAAATAAAGTGTGCAAAAAAAAATCAGCAATAGTCCATTATTAGTGCTATATTAGGCCAATTCAATCCTTTAAATAGCAAAGTGCTAGTCCAGAATCTAAATCATTACAAGATCAGATATAGCAATCATTGTCAGCATTTAAATAAAGATAAAGTTTGCATTCAAAACACAGTAAAATTGTAGTAGACATTAGATATTGTATAGGTAAGTTCTGAAATAACTAATAAGGTCTGCAATCATGCACTTATCACTTTGAAGGTCAATAATCATCCATTTGCAATAACAACGTTTCGCAAAACTGGCAGATAATTTAAAGTATGAAGGAAGGGAACCCCACTAATGCCAATCTGTTGCTGAAAGAGATCAGCCATTCCATGCTCTTCTGTGACTCCCTCATTCACATTTATAACACTTTGTACCACATGATATACCCATGATTCTAAATATCCTGTTCCTGTGGGAAGCTGAAAAGTTCCTCCTTGTGTAATATGTATTAACTTATTTCTTATATTGAACATCAACTAGGATGGGAAGGTTGTAGAGTGGAGAATCATGTGCCGAAGAATCAACATCAGTCTTGAAACTAGCAAAGACCAACAAACCAATTGTGTGTTGTTAAGTTCCACTAGAGGACAACTTACATTGCTGAGGGTAGAAAAAATATTCTCTGCCATTTTGATTTTTTCAAATGCATTTGAAGAATGAAAAGCCATGAGAAGAACTTTCAAATGAAATAGGGATGGGAGACTTGCACAAACTTCTTGGATATTTTGACCCTGTGGTTGTCCTTATAATAAGAATGCGAGCTACAAGAACAAGAGCATCATCAGTATAAGAAAACCTCCCATCCTCTATAGAATGCTGTTGCTGCTTCCTGTATCTTTCCTTAATTCCAATTCCCTTAATATAGTTGTTGCTTCCTGTATCTTTCCTTCATGGTAAAGCCTTTTGATGAAATCAACAAACGAGATATCAAGCTCTATCCCAAATGAGATATCAGTCGCTCAGTGGCATTGCTTGAAAAAATATATTTCAATGCCTTAATATATTTGCAACCGTTTGGGACACGAATGATATGATACTGCTCACATATTTGGCTTGTGGACTGTATATGGGGATTGTATTTAATGCCCCTTTTGGTCATTTTACTGAACAACAAACTTCAAGAAGCATTAAGGCAGTGCTGCACAGTTATTTGTTAAGCCAGTGCTGCAAGTTATTTGTTATCTCCACGTTCTTGTCCATGTTAAGCCAGTGCTGCACAGTTATTTGTTCACATTCAAGAAGCATTAAGGCATCAGTATAAAATTATAAATTAATGTAAGCTCTAAATTCATGTTGTTGGACCAGGGATTTGTGCTTGAGGATGCAACTGGATTTTCTGTAAATGGTGACATTGATGTGCATATAGTTGTTGCTACTTATTTGCCTGTCTCACATCCAATATTTTCACCTCAGAGACTTCTAGACATGTCAGACAAATGGAAATCTCCACCTTTTCCAGAAGGTCCTGTGGATCTTTTCATTGGGATACTCTCTACAGGCAACCACTTTGCAGATCAAATGGCTGTCAGAAAGACATGGATACAGTATAAACTTGTTAGATCATCAAAAGTTGTGGCCCGTTTCTTTGTTGCCTTGGTATGTTGCACTGTACACTGCTTTCTGCTAGATTATTTTTTAAAAGAGTTGATAGGGAAATGAAATGATGAAATTAATTGTATCATTGGAATTGCACTGGACATCAATGTAATTAAGAGGAAATATTATGACATAGGGGCATAGGATATCAAATATCATCAGAGAAGATAATGACCTTCATATGGTGTATAAGATCCAGGACCAAGAGAACATGGAATATTCATCTAAGTCTAATACTAACAAATGGGGAACCTTACTAACAATAACCTTTTTAAATGAACGAATGATAGGTAGAGAGGATTCATAGAATGCCATAGAGAGATTTTCAAACAGGAATCTTTCTTGCTTCTATACTGGAATGCTTCCTGTCACTTCTTTTTTCTGTTTTTTTAAGTCGTTAGAATTCTGTCTATCCTCTAATATTTCCAATTGAGGAGAGGTTGATGTCATTTAGCTGACATGCTATTACATCAAGGCTAGGCTGCTGACAGAATGCAACTAGCTAATACAATAGGAACCTTGTAGTGGGCTGTGGAATGTGTCAGCTTGGGACAATTATAGAGTAATGGGTTCATTACAGGAAGACCTCTCTTTTTTCTTATTGACTAAAATTGAAAACCAACATGCCAAACCTAGTAGGAATTTTGATCATTTTGTATTATTAATACACTCGAGGAAACTATTTTTTTGTGACATTGAGTTGTTTTCTACTTTGAAATTGGACTAGAGGCCAAACACTAAATTTTGTCCACCATTACAGAATGCAAGGAAGGAAGTCGATTATTGACACAATCTATGCTAACTGAACACATGGAATTGACCATTAGTTAAAATATATGTATTTGTCAAACACAGAGTGAGTAATGGGGTCATAACAGGAAGACCTGTTTTTTAGCTTATTGACTAAAATTGAAAACCAACATGCCAAACCTAGTAGGAATTTTGATCATATTGTATTATTATTGTTTTTGTGGAAATTGTTTCTTGTGACATTGGGTTGTTTTCAACTTTGCAATTAAACTAGAGACCAAACACTAAATCTCGTCCATCATTACAGAATGCAAGGAAGGAAGTCAACATACAATTAAAGAAGGAAGCATATTTTTATGGTGATATGGTAATTGTGCCATTCATGGACAATTATGAGCTCGTAGTTTTGAAGACTCTTGCAATATGTGATTATGGTGTAAGTGATTTTCCTAGTTGTGGTGACCTTTCTATTGCTGTATTGTTTCAAATTACATTCTCTTCCCAAATGCATAGCCATAATTAATGCTATAAAAAATTGAGTTGCTGTTATTCATTCCTATTTAATTCAAAGTCATAAATTGCCTTCTTTTTAAGTCTGTCAGTTGAGATTTCCAATTGCGTGTAGGTTCAGAGATTAGCTGCCAAATATATTATGAAATGTGATGATGATAACTTTGCAAGAATTGATGCTGTATTGAAGGAAGTCAATAGATTGTCTCGTGGACAACCTCTGTACATTGGCAACCTAAATTATTTTCACAAGCCCCTCAGGGTAGGGAAATGGGCTATCACGTATGAGGTATAAAGTTGTTTTTAAATGATCCTATGTTTGGTTATCAAATATGTTCTGAAGATTCAGGTGTTTCTTCAGTAGTTATATAAAATTGTAGGTCTCTGTCTGCACTTCAGAGAATTTATATATTAGAGTTTTTCTTAGTGGTAGCCTAACGTCTTCCCTAACAAATAGTTATTTGTGGACAGTTTCTCAAGTTGCTATTCTGTGGTATATTATAAAATAGCTATTTCAATTATTGTGACTGAGAAACTTCAATTTTCACGGTGAAAAAGGGACTCAAAATTTGCCTGGTAAATGTTTCTCGTTTCTGTTGTTTAGGAATGGCCAGAGGATGACTACCCACCCTATGCAAATGGGCCAGGATATATCATATATTGAGACATTGCAAACTTTGTTGTATCTCAGCACAAGAATCAAACTTTGAGGGTAAAAATCTTTCGCTGAAAATTCCTTTACCCACTTCCCCCATGTTATTTATTCTTATTGTGATTTGGGTGTGTATTTTTTATTGTGTGACCCAGCTTTTTCTTTCCTGCAGTTGTTCAAAATGGAATATGTTAGCATGGGGATGTGGGTAGAGCAGTTCAATGTGTCAACTCCCATTCAATACTCACATGATTGGAAATTATGCCAGTTTGGATGCATCGATGATTATTACACTGCACATTACCAGTCACCAAGACAGATGATATGTATGTGGGCCAAACTTTCTAAAGGAAAGGCTCAGTGCTGTAACGTGAGATGACGGTAGAAAAATTTGTTGTTCAAAACATGTATCTTGGATGTGGTATCAAGATACAATCTACTAAACCTAGATATTAGAAACTACTAACCTAGATATTAGAAACTACTAACCCATTTTTTTCTAAGGAGGTAGTGGCCTCCCTACTAATTAATATATTTGGTTGTGGGGTGATATGTTTGTTGTCTCAGCCTTCCCATATATTCTCTATATGCCGTGCATGTGAATGTAATTACTAACATGAATAATAACAGAGTGATACCCCTATCCTACAGGTTCTAGAATAGTTTCTGAGATTATAAAATCTCCTTCCTTCCCTTATGCCTGAACCAGTGTTATGATGA
>LPNX010393429.1:258562-391045 GCA_001517045.1 Pseudotsuga menziesii
TCTGGCTCTAAATTTGTGTTGGGCGTGGCCCAATTTTGCGCTTACAACAGCCTTCCAGCACCAGCACTAATTATGAATTGAATCTGGCTTAGAGTAGGTGTGGAGTAGGTTGCCACACTACTCTTAATTTGTGTTTAGATGGTGATGCAATGTAATGATGTAATGCATTTTCAAGCCCATGGAATTCGGTCTGGTAATGCATATTGTTTGGACTCTAGATTAGAATTTGGAGTTGCAATTTTGTATGTTCAGGGAGGAAAGCTTTAAGGTATATTTTGAATTTTTCACATAAATGGCTATTTTAAAGTTAAATTTTGTATTAGTTTGCATATTGTTTGGACTCCAGATTAGAATTTGGAGTTGCAATTTTGTATGTTCAGGGAGGAAAGCTTTCAGGTATATTTTGGATTTTTTCACATAAATGGCTATTTTAAAGTTAAATTTTGTATTAGTTTGCATATTGTTTGGACTCCAGATTAGGATTTGGAGTTGCAATTTTGTATGTTCAGGGAGGAAAGCTTAAAGGTATATTTTGAATTTTTCACATAAATGGCTATTTTAAAGTTAAATTTTGTATTAGTTTACAGAGGTTTATATGTCTCATTCCCCTTCGGATTCGAACCTCCCACATAGGAAATACTCGTTCTTAACTGTTAAATTCCACATGTTATACTCTTAAGCAATTTGTTTATAACAAACATAGCTAGAAATTTAACTGGATAACTAACAAGTGGTTAGAGTTGCACAGAAGCGTTTTATAATTAGGACTTTCTTGCAAAAAACGGTCATTCTCCAAAGATTGAAGGCTTGGCTGTATTGATTCTGTCACATTCTTCAAGTGGTTAGAGTTAAACAGAAGGGTTTTATAGTTAGGACTTTCTTGCAAAAAAAATTTCATTCTCCAAAGATTGAAGGCTTGGCTGTATTGATTCTATCACATTCTTCCTTTTGATTGAAGAGCATTCGATACGAGAAGTCTTCTAGGAACTTTTGGGCCAATTTCTTAGCAACAAGGTTCTCTTTCTTTTCATAATATCAGGTTTGTGGTAGAAGGATTGTCAAAGTGTTTTTTACACCCATCAATTTATTATGAAGGTATCTACACAGGTATAGCATCCCCGTCGCTATTCCTGGGGTTTGCATTTAAAAAACAAAAAATTATACAAAGCGTGGATACAGCGACGGCCAGGCGTGGATACAGAGACAGAAAGGTGTGGATACAGAGACAGCAAGGCGTGGCTATAGCGACGTCTTATTCCTGGGTTTGCATTTTAAAAAAAAAACCTTATACAGAGCATGGATACAGCGACGGCCAGGCGTGGATACAGCGACGGCCAGGCGTGGATACAAAGACGGCCAGGCGTGGATATAGCGACGGCTTAGACATCTAACGAAATATAGAACATTTTCGCTCTTGCAACGTAAATTAGGGGTCGTCTCTATTATGACGGAATTGTTTCCACGGAAAAAAAAAACACTTAGACGTGGCAATATCCATGATTTTCCATGGATATTGCCACGTTTTGCCATGGAAAAATTGATCACTTGTACTAGTGGCATCATGTTTTGCTATGAAAATGATGCCAAATATTTCTTCAATTTTTGCACCATATTTTGCTTCCTATGTAGCTCCATGTTTTGCATCCAAAGTAAATTCTTATTTTGCTACCATATCAACTCCATGTTTGGATTCATCATTAGCGCCATATGTTGCATCCTTTTTAATGCCTAGTTTCGCATCTTATTTTGCTACCATATTAATGCCATGTTTGGCTTCATCATTAGCACCACATGTTGCATCCTTTTTAATGCCTAGTTTCACATCTCTCATTTTTTGGTCACTAATTTAGTCGCTTTTAGTAATTTTATATACGAATTTTGGTCATTTTGTTTGGTTACTTATCTCTCATTGTTTGGTCACTTATCTCTTATTTTTTTCTTACTAATTTAGTTTTTTTTAACCTATATTATAATATCATTAGGGCATGTAGGAATCGAACCACCAACCTCCTTCTTGTAAGGAAGACGCTCTTCCAGTGAGCTAGCACCCTTTAAGAATTTCAGAACCTAACTTATAGAGTCCTCTATAATGGTAAAAAGGATCAATACACAACTTTGAGTATCTAATGGTTGGAAAAGGATGATAAATTGTATAAGTTCACAATATATGATCAATCAGGTTATGAAATCCAATAACCTTTTCTAGTAATTTTGAACAAAACTCAAGAAACTGGCTTAATTGGATTGCAAAAATCACTTTTACCTAGAAACCGTAAGTGTACTACTATATGAGACCTATCAACAACAATTATCTTAGTGTGGATGCCAAGGATATAGTATATAAACATGGTAATCCTAGAACCATGTATAAGTGGAGCAATAAGGAGAATCAAAAGAGGATGATCAACCCAATAGTTGGTTCTTCACATGGATCCTATCCACAATGGGATGAGAAAAGTTCCTTATTCCATCAAGATAATGACTATCCACAAGGACAAATGGTTAGGATATATTGTGATTCCAATTCATAATGTTTATCCGCTTCCCAGGGTGATGTTGCAGTGCTTGCACTAGGAGATCTACATGATCCCCAGCAACATTGGATTTAAGCATATTCATGGGGCCATAGATTATAGGATGAGGTTGTATTTTTATATTTTTCTTTGGAAAACCAGGCATGATTTGAAACACTGGGAGAAGGAGTAGAATCATATATACTTAACAAACTATAATCATGACAGGGCATATGACTATACTCTATAGTCCTGTGTAATGTTAGAAATGGGTATAACTGCCTATGGACTATGAACACATTTCATTTAAATATGAATGCAAAACCTTCCATGTTAGAGGAATACTCGATGGTAGTGATCTTACCATTTCTAACATAAGTAAACAAAGAATGCATAAATGGAAACTCCAGGGGGATACACATAACATTAGAACACAAAATCAACACCCTAGAGAAGTTCCATCTATATTTTTCATTTTAAACAAGAAGGAATTCATAATATAAACAAAATTGACTATGATCATAAAATAGGTTGATCATATTTCACTTACCTATATCACAATGTGATTACTCTATTGTCCAGGTTTCCATTTTGGTCACTACAGAAAGATCTTGTCATGAAAAAATCCATAATCTTTAGATTTCCATTATTATGAATTGATAGATAATATCATATTTAAAGCATAAAATTATATGTTCAAACACTTGTTTCAATAATCATATCTCATAATGAAAGAAAGAGAAGAAAAAAGATTGATAAAATCCAGAAATACCTTTGATGTCCCAATGCAATACTTGGTTGATATGACATTGCATACATTTCTTTACCAACACAACCTACATCATACAATAGAATGTAGTGTTTAGATATTAAGAACCAGAGAAGTGTTGCATTATTGAATATTGAACAAGAATTCCCTTCAAATTTTGCAATTATTCTTAGTTACTGAGTAAGTTGATATGGATTTTATATTGAGGAGAGTTAAAAAAACTGTATTTCATGTTAAGATGAGGTGCAAGAATAAGTGAAGCTCAATAGTATATTAGGATCCCTGACATATTATGCATTAATGTGTAATAAATATCATGAGTTTTAGTGACCAATCAGGTTAATCAATAACAATTAGTATTGGTAGTTAGGGATGGTCATGTAGAGTAAGTAATTAAACCACAATGAAAATATGCTAATTAATTGTATCAATTAACTCAATTAATATGTATTTCTACATTTCTTCTCTTTAACGAGTGTTCGATGTTAAAGTCCAACTTTCACTGCACTAAATAGTCTCAAGGAGACAACAATGACGGCTAAAGATACTCTCCTTTTGAATATTAGTTGTTATTCTAGAATGTTAGTGGACCTTCTAACTCTTCCAAAGTTGTTTGTTTTGTATCTAAAATGGGATTGATCACAAAATTAGGGAATAAAATAAATATATAAATAGATTATCATCCTAACAACATAATAAAGGAGAGTAAACTAAAAACAAAATTGAAAGAATGGTTCATTAAGTAATGCTACAAAAATACCATAATCAACCTAAATCATCATCTCACGAACCTCTCATTAAGGAATTTAGAGAAATTTGAGGTCTTGGTATCATCTAAATCAACGAGAAATGGAAAGGAATAAAATGTGTCTTCTATATCAAAAGGTTGTGCTAGGAGAAATACAAACGACAAAACATTAAGAATAATGATCAAGTCATCTCTAAATTCTAAAAATAATTCAATATGGAATGCTTACATGGGAAGGGACCCCCTCTCTCCATTAAAAAATCACAGGCTGTTCAAAAAGTAATTTATCTAGCAATGCACTTACTTTACCATTGCATCATGTATAGGAACATTAGTTACAAGTAAGCAATGATTATCAATATTACATACATCTTTGTATGTAATGATATAAGTTGTAGTTATTAAAGAAAGAAGAACACTAACCATTACAGTCCCATAAAGATTTGTATTACATATGTTTCATTAACCAATTAAATTAGTAGCACTAATACAAGATTTGTTATCCTGAAATCTAAATTTTTTCAAAAAAAACTTATCACAGCAGAAAGAACACGTTAAACTCAAATGAAGGGGCTCACATGGATATTAAACAGATAGATACATGGAAAATGCGCGCTCAAGTGAATTAAGAAAATGTCACAATTATTCATTTCATTTCATTTTTCATTAGATTCTCTTAATTGCTTGATGAACCCAAGTTGATTGAGAGTGGGGTCGAGTCTTTGGTTTAGAGTTGTGAGATATTTCTAGAGGGTTTTTTGGGTATATTTCCAAGCAACCCGGGCATACCACATAGCAGGAATAAAGGTCTTCCTTGATATTGAGTCTTAAAAACAAGTATACATTCCCGCCTATCCATCAGTAACTAACTACCCGGATTAAGTATACAAATATCCCAAGAAAAAGGTATACATTATTATATCCCTTTTATATACTAGTAACCAATTATCCCAATCCCCTTACTAAAGAACCTGGAAAACAAGTATACATTTCCATAATTCCCATCAAAAAAGCATCAACCAAATGCACATATATAAAAAAGTGTCATTTTTACATAAATATTTAATGAACCTAGTACTAACTCAAACAAAACCGGATAGAATGACATGAGCAACGAAATAACACAAACCAATATGGCATAAGAAATAAACACGTGGAAAAGGGATAACTTCTAGGTGTTGGTATGGCACTAAAATATCACCTACAACCATCCAAAACAATGGCTTTGAAGTCTGGTATACTTTGATATCTCAGGGACGATGTTTCAAGTAGAATTTGATGAGTAAATTCCAGTGTCCTGTTAGCGGTAAGAAACAATTTGAATGAAGTTTGTGAGCAAGAGCAGACAATTCAAGACACTTTCCTATGACAAAAATTTAAGACTATTGACCAGAGTCGAGAATTATCATTTACAATTCAAACATATAAATCGTATTTAAATCAAATGCAGTGAACTGATGGATATAACATGCAAGGCTAACTTTAATCATTTTCTTTTTCCAAACATAGGACCACTGCTGGAGATTTACTCATCCTATTTTAGTTGTTGGTGGGTAAACAACGGAATATGATACTACCAAATAGCCTATGGAGAATCTAAAAATGGATATGGGGCTAAGCATGGAATGGATCAAGTTAAACACATATTTGGATCTACTTCTCTAGGATTATCTACGGGCCCTAGGTATGTTGTAACCTTTTCTTATGTTTCCTTAGCTCCTGCCCCTTCTATGCTCTTGAACTCCATCAATGGATCTACTAGACAAACCAAATCCCGAGGTTGAAAGCATGAATTCCCCCACCGTAATCTGATCCTTTGTAACGAGCCCATCAATACATTAGAGGAAATTTCAAATCAAAATGGGCCTTTTAACTTTTATTCAAATTCCATGTCATCATGTGTTAGCCAATGAAATTGCTTTAAATTTGAAAAACCGTATAGGTCTTAAACACTTTTTTAATATAAATTTGGGGATAGGTATCATAAAAAAACTACTTTTTTTGTTTGTATTTTTGACATATCTCCCTGTGTTTTTACTCAAATTTCGATTGCGAGAGCTCGTTGGATGCGGAATTAAATTCCTCATCCAACGAGTACCCACTCGGCATACTTTTGACGGACCCTGCTACCCCAAAAACAAGAAATACCTGAAAAAATGAAATGATGACATCATCATTTCATTTTTTCAGGTATTTCTTGTTTTTGGGGTAGCAGGGTCCGTCAAAAGTATGCCGAGTGGGTACTCGTTGGATGAGGAATTTAATTCCGCATCCAACGAGCTCTTCCGATCGAAATTTGAGTAAAAACACAAGGAGATATGTAAAAAATACAAACAAAAAAGTAGTTTTTTTCTTTTCTTCCTCCAAAATTAATAAATATTATTTTATTGTTTTAACTATTATTTTATTAGTTCATTTTAGGAGGCCCATTTTGAGTTGAAATTTCCTCTAATGGTTCTTACATTGCCTGACAAGGATCAAGACAAAATGACAACTAGGTATTGAAAAGGACCTTCATTAGACAACTAGAAACTATCAGTGGCACTGATCAAATGGCAAAGAAATATCGGACGATGCTTAGGGGCCTCCTATAGCTTATGGTGGACACTTTTTGCGGCATTGTGAATCCCATGAATATGAATCATTCTTTATATATGTAATTATACATAGGAAAATACGAAATAAAAACTATATCTACTATGAAATTTATCAAGCAATCAAAATGTAGAGTAGAAATACCCTAATTCCCTAAGTAGTGATGAAATAAGGTGTCAAGGGGTAGGTAACACTTAGGCTTGTTTGTCTATTGTAATTGGATCATGACCTTGCATTAGACCACCCCCATTCAAACTATATTGTTTTATTCAATAATAAAGCCTTGATGGAATTTGGCTTGGGTGTCAAACACTTGTGTTGTGGTTTGTTTCCATTATTTTAATTGTATAATGGAAAAGTATCACAAGGCTTAAGTAAGACAACACATTAACTAATTTTAAGTCATGAGTAGATCGTTAGGTTCTGCTGGTCTCAAAAAAGTGTAGATTAGTGTGGAGGTATGGGAAATATCTAGGTGAAGAGATGTAGTATGCCAATAAGTAATCTTGTGTGTTGCATCCTCTGTACACAAAGTCAGGCAGTGTTGCATGTTATCAGCATGAAGCTTTGGGGTTGTCACAAAACACATCTAAATACTGTCAAGTTTTAGCCAAAGGTGCCAATTCACATTGAATCATTGGTGAAGTTGATGGATTCTTAAGTCGTGCACCAGGGTACCATTCATAATGTGGTTTGTCCCACCTGCATGGCATGAGTTTTGAAGAGGGAAGGCTTGGTGCAAAATTTTGACAGTATATATATCTTTGAGAGAGTGATGAACTATATTTATATTTGTTATTGTTGGTTTTAGGGTTCAATAATACTGTGAAATATATACATTTATTTTGGTTCTTGTTGGATTTAGGGTTTACCAAATCTAATATAAAAGAACAATGTAAGAAAACCTCACTTGCACACAAAAAGGAATATCTTGCGATTGCACCAATTCCCCATTTAATGAATTCTTTGTGCATGATTTTGCATGCAAGGGCTTGTGAATACTCAATAAAATTCTTTCCCAAGTAGTTAGGCTGAAGAGGATGGACCAGGGGTAATGATCAAGCCACCAATGTGTGGGAAAAGGAACCTATACAATATTATATTATATTATATTCATTAGGGTACTATTGAGCCGACTTACAATGAAGGCTTTACCTTATGAATCTATGATGACCAAATACAATAGTAACACCCCACTAGAGGAATAATAACCTCTCCCTTGGGTTACATCAGTAAAATATTATGTATATAATTGATGAGAAACCTAAAATACAACGGTTCTTCAATTGTTTTCCGATCATGTTTAAAGAATATATTGACTCACTAAATTTATAGATTGACAGACCTAATTGTGCTTATACTATTTCTAACTGAGCCAGCGAATACTTGACAACTAAGTCACTGCGTTCGTTGATTTTGAACCTTCAAAATCGAAATTCGGTGAATTTCATCAATCGATGAATTTGTTCATTGAAGTTCGAAGAATTTAATAACGCACTTCAACCCAAACACAAATTCGAGTTTATGCCAATTAAATTTGGCGTAATTGTTTAAATTTTCCTTGGAAATTCGATGAAAATCATTTAAATTCACCAAAAAACATGTTATATAATCAAACCCTAACCCATGCAACATTTTTTCAACTTCAGATTTTGACTGAGGAACTTGCCATTGTGAATTTGCTCATCGTTGTGTTGTCAGTGTAAGTTTGAACAACGAAATCTGTGCTATACCTTCGACCAAAACTACATATCTGTAGTAGTCTACCAGATATTGATTCAAAATTTCTTGCTATCACTCGCTCGCCGTGGTGATGCTAGTCTAAATATTTTCTTTTTCTTCGTCGAACACCGTCAAGTGTCGATTAGAAGTTGGATATTTAACATTGAATTATATGTTTAATAATAAATGATTGATATATTAATGATTAATGTTTGGTATGGTTTTTTAAAATATAAAGTGTATTTTTATATATAAAATATTATCAAATAGATCAAGACACTTATAAAAAATTTATACACGTTTATTTTTAATTTTATGATAAAGTGCCTGAGCAATTATATTTTCATTTTAATCATGTTTTTGATGATCATATTGCTTATATATATATATATAATTTTATACTCTTGAATTTAATGTCAAATTTTATGATGGAAATTTTCATTGCTGATTTTTTTTGTGGAACTCCAAGGTCGTGAAACTTGATCACGAATTCGAACAAGGTAACTTAGCTTGACCACCATAAGCTCTTAATTACTATTTTCCAACATTAACGACTTGATTCCTTACTAAGACAACTCTTTATGACACACGATCAATTTTGCGACAATTTTGTTATCTATTTGACACTTTATTATTCACATGAGTTTGAATTACCCCCAACAAGTTAGAAAGTTTCCCTTACATTCATGGACACCCTTTACCACTCAAAAAATTCTACCTTGCATATGTTCTTGTTTCCTCCCGTCACAAACAAAACCAATATTTATTTGCTATACGTTCTCACGAGAGTAAATCACACCACATCTCTCCCCATGTGCTCTATCAACTTCCATCATCACAGTGGCAGGGAGAAGACATTTGCAATTATAGCATTGAAGCACTATGTCCACAATCACGTTCTCATTGACAATTTTGTTTATTCAAGCTTCTGTAGGTGGTAAGTTTCAACAAAATACCTGAATAACACTACTTTGGGCATCTATATAAGAGGTGTTGTATCATATTTTTGCACATCGAATGACAAGAAAAACTCAATGACTTTGACATGAATATTTGGAATGGAGACAGACCAAAATCCCTATATTCCATGGAAGAATTGGACTTTTAATGTCTTGGTGAATATCTCTGCAGCATTTCCTTCATTCTTATACAGTTGACAACTATTGACTTGCACAACTTATAATATCCTTTGATCAATAACTATAAGAATATTTTTCTTGTCCACGGACCTCTGGGTATGAATCAACAATTTTCAAAAGTGAGGATTGATGCATCTAAGTATAGACGGAGAAATTAAAGGGTAACCTCACAACTTATATCATACTCTTAGTGGACCAATATTGCATTAGTTTCCCCTCTTTTGGTCATTCTGTTTCCTTTTTCATTCACAAATTTTGCTTCATGATTAACAATGATCACTTTGATGTCATTTATGAACACCCCATTTCATTGGCACAATCTCCATTCTCAAATCTAGTATCCACAGATTCCACAACTTTTGTGCATGAGAATCAATTCCAGAACTCAAAGCACCTAACAAATTCTCAACGACATGGAGTTATCTTGACAGAATCTGTCTTTTCAATATACGAATGGTATATTTGTTTGCAAAGATATTTCATATTGCGTACAGTGTCAGCTTGTTTTGAAAGTCATTCAAGAACTGTATTGTTCTCTCAGTGAACATCATGATAGTAATAATAATAAGATAAGATTCAAATGGCACATGGTACATTTATTTTTTCCAGAAAAAATAACGATTTTTTCCAGGAAAAATCACCATTTTTTCAAGGAAAATCATCATTTTTTCTAGGAAAAAACACCATTTCCAATGTAAGGTCATCATCCAATTACAATAGAAAAAGAATCCTAGGTTCTACTACCCCTTGACACCTTGTTTAATCGCTACTGAGGGCACTAGGTTATTTCTCCTCTACATTTTTATTGCTTGATAAATTTCATAGTAGATATAGTGCACCAGAGAAAGACAATCCTACGTGTCGGCCTTCTCCAACCAACTCAAAACTGTGGGCGCAGAGTACTCTGTCCCCTTCACTCTCTCCTCATTGCCCATAAATCTTGTTCCTCATTTGGTGTGTTGAATTTTTGTTTCTTATACCAAAATTTAGGGTGCACACATTAATGGTCTATGTGCACAGTTCTGGTCTTACGCGTAATTGTTTCCAAGACTGTTACCCATGTGCCTATATTTCATGGCATGCTAGATCTCTTACAACTATTGATTTTTATAGAACTGAAAAATCTTTTGCAGCCATGTGGACATTCTTTAACTGGTATATTTTTATGTATAGAATGTATAGTAGATAGAATAGTATAGTCAGAAAGTCTTCTCTCTGTTGCTGTCTTTTGCAGGGAATTTTATACAACATTTTTAGTAATACAAAACAATATTATGTTATATGTTCTTTGTGTATTAATTATTTTTTTGATCTCTATTCATGCTTCCACGCCCATCAATTATTTGGTCCTACCTTTTTAAATGGTTGTTTGATTATCCCATACGGTGCAAGTCCCTAACCCAATCTGAGCGGCGTTTGACTGACTGATGTAGTGGTAATTTTTGTTTAAGAGTTGTGTTAGACACTTTGAATCCCTTAGCTAACTATTGTAGTTCCACTCAACCACTGAACTTCTTAATTGACAATATTTTGTGAGTGATGACTTTCAAGTTTCATCAAACACTTAGTATGCACTCTGTTGTAGTTTTATTTTTTCCTTAGATCTCCAATTAATATAGGATGTAGCAACAATAAATTAAAGAGAGAATCAGATCTGGGAATGATAAGTGATCTAATATAAGGATTTGATAGACACATATAAGAAAAAACATAATGTATTTTTCCAGTACTATATATTAGAGATGTTGCTCCTACAGTGCATCCGGTCAATCAACCAAGGTGAAATATCTCCCAACAACATTTGAAAATCCTGTAGCAACACCTTCCTATAACTTGCACAGTGGTAGAAATGCACTTGAAAGGATCCCAGAACACCTGTAAGTCACCCATCTAGTGTTTAGCATCTTCTATTCTCCAAAAAAACCCCAAATCAGTGTTGCGGCCTCCCTTTTTGGCACATAGACTGCTGATAATATCCAAGAGATGGGCTCTGCCTTTGTTCAACTCCTAGTGCCACAAAAAATAGTAAATGAAGTATGGTTCTGAGTTGAGAGTGCACCCTCCACATTCAATGAATTTTTACACTAATAATACACAGGAACAACACTGTGTATACTCTCCCATGAGGAAACTCGACTCCTTTACAAAATATAGTACACAGATAATATGCCCCTCTTGTTAGACCAGGCTTCGATGGAAGATGTCACCTCTTTCGGTACTCGAGTAGGAAAAAGAATTCTGCATAGATATTTAAAAGTTCAGTTGTTTCTTCTTTGACAACCACAACTTCTTCGTGGTTTACTAACTTTTACATGGAATGCATATTGAACCGATCAGTATAATACCGAGCGGTATAATTGATCTCCTCTTGCACTAATTCCCTTCGTTTTATGTACATTTCGAGATGATTAACAGTATTGAAGATGGGTAATGTATGATTCCATAAAAGATAAGGAATATTTAGAAGGTTTGGCTCTCAGTTTTGGGAATTATGCGGCTAGCTCTACTTTTTGTTCTTATAGAACCTGAAGAATATATTTTTTGATCATGTATTTTTAGGGAGATTAATATGTTTTTTTAAATGGGACATTTATTTGATTTTGATATTATTTATATTTCAAAAACGTGTAGGAGAAAGATCCAAGGGGCTACATTTTTCTTTGATATACGATTTGTCCTCTAATTTATCATCAAAGAACTGGCTTAAAAATTAGTAACACTAAATGTTTTAGAGCTAAGTTTTAAAGATAAGGGAATGAATATGATTACAACTATATTTCAAACAGAAGTGAATTGTGTGGGGTTAATATGGCATCAAATTTGTTAAAATTTTTGGAATAAACTACCGAACATCGAAATCTGTAGGTATATACCTAAATATGTAAACATTTAACCATTTTGAAGTGCTTTCATATTTAAATATTTGTAAACATTTTAATGAGCTCGATAGCTACAGGTATTCCTTAGAGAATAATCATTCGTACCTTAGAAAATGATTTGGCATGCTCAAAACCAAACGACCTTTATAGATGCATCAGATGAGTATAGAAAAATCCCAAAGAACTCTTCCAAGAACGCATAAAAAATTTCATCCTCGTGCCTTTCATCCCTATATGCTACGAAAGCAACAACAAGTTTGATGATCCTCTCCATGATCGATTCCCTCTTCATTATGAGAAACAAGGGCCTCGGTATCTGCCACGATTCCTTCAGGACTTGGTCCCTTTGATCTCTCATGATGATGGTCGACTCCTTGATTCTGTGCAGATGTAGAGATTACAACTGCTAGCCTTCATTCAGGATATTGTGGATACACAAATAAAAGTCATCGGGTCTCTTTCTTTGCTACTTACTGTTGTTTTCTTCAACTTTTCCCATGGTGGATTGGATCACTTGACCTCCCAAGATTCAATTCAAATGGAAGACAAACTATTTGAAATTATAAGGAAAGTATTGTGTTTGTTGGTTGGATTTTTTGGTATATGTGTTGTGATTGAATTGGTGTTTGAGCGGGATAAATTTATGTCAAAATTAACGGTGATTTCTTAACCCTTCTCTTATTTTCTGTTAGCATTAAGGTTCTCCACTTAAAAATCCCCAATCTAAAGGAATTTATCGCTCATCCTTCATAAGATGAGGACCATACAATACTATTTTTTATGTTTATAAACAGACTTATGCAGAACACATGGAACCCTCACTCAGCGTGAAACAAGCAAGCTATAGGTAGGCCCTTGCCTAACCCCTTTTAAAAATATGATATGGACCAATGCCTTCATATTGGACCATGGTGTGGTAAATAGTATTGTTGCAATTATGAGTATAATGAGGGACAACTAATAAATAGTGTAATTTTTAATTAATTAAAAAAAATTATGATGTTATAAGGGACATTTTCCATCAACATTAAAAAACAATGTCAAAATTTTCACCTAATTATGACAATGATTGGATACAACTTGAATATTCCTAGAGCCATTTGTTACCACTAACAAACTATTATCTATGTGGTAATTTTTTTGATAAAAGGAAGTCCTAGTTTCATTAAGTTAACTAAAAATAGAATCTTAATTGAATAAAATTTGTGACATTAGATTTAAGAAACCCATAATACCTAACATTTTTGTTGCAAGTCCAAGAGAGAGAAACAGAGCTCAAGTACATGTTTACTTGAATCATGAAACAATAGAACAAGTCTATAGATTTTGTCTTCAACATATTCCAATGCAATATTAAAAGTGGCAAGGAGAAATAAGAATGTCATAGCTTTGAATTATTTGTCATTGCCAAGACCATCATGGTTTTCCAACATAGGCATTACATTAAAAGATGAGTCTTTTTTTTTGCTCCTTCCATTACAAAAAATTACCCCTTTTCGAGTGGTTTTGCTTCATGATAGTCCCTTCAAAAACCACCTCCAAACATTTTATATTAAGGAAAATTATATTAAAAATATCCCTAAAATTATTACTAGTGATGAAACCTTTTATTAGAACACCCCAAAACACTTAGTGAAAATTGCCTTTTAGTGATGACTGTGTACAACCACCTTTCCATCTCCAAGTTTAGGCATGTGTGGGGTGGCTTTAAACACCACCTGCAACTCTCAAATTTCAAGAACTTACAGTGTAGTTTAACCACAATCATTGTTAACTTAACTTTTGGAAGTGCTTTGATGAAAAAACAACCCTAAATATTCTCAAATTACTTTTAATGGTGGTTTCTATAAAATAGAAAATATGGCTAAGTTGGTGTATAACCATGAGAAGGTCATATGGAACCTTGCATGTTTCTATAGAACCAACCAAAATGAAAATGAAACATGTTTCCACTCATTTTGACATGTGGCTAAGAAACAATGAAAAGAAGTAGCATATGTATGGGAAATATTGTACTTAAAGTCCCATAGATTCTAGCACCAACCAACAAGATTCTTAATATTAAGTTTACCAATGTTAATATTAAAATTAACTATGCGTCTTAAAAAATTATTCTTATGACTAAAACCAACTCAAGAACCAAGGCTAGTCCTACACATCCCCAATGGATAAAACATGTTCCATATTTCTAGTTAGTTGCCAAAAGGAAACTGCAATAGCTCAATTTTTTTCTACGCATTGGATTGTTCTTTAGGGGGAAATGATGAAATTGCTTCTAGTTCTAACTAATATTTGAAACATGCAGTCTTCCAATATTTCTATAGTGACTTCCCATACGAGTTCTAGCCAACTATGTTGGTGAAGGTTTTTCCAAATTTTTATTCCGATTCAGATCAAAACATCAAGGCTAAATGCAAGCAAAATTTCAAAGTGGGAATGCAATGAAGTAAAAAAAAATGCTTTGCTAATCATAATAAGGAAAAATTCAATATATGATATAGAAAATTGTGGATCATGATTAATTACTACCTGCAAAAAATTAAATAACTAGTCTTTTACAGAAAAAATACCGAACATATAATATAATATCGAGAAAGTTTCTAATCAATAGAGAATTTTTTCTTAATCAACATAGATCTAGAGTAGATCTATGATGGTTGATTTTATTATTATGTTTTTTACATTAGAATAATAATCCACTTTTTTTTTTGTTTTTACATTACAAAACTCATTTTTTTGCATTTTAATTTATAAACATGTAAAGTAATGAAATACCTTTATTCAATAGTGTTGACTTAGCCATGATACATGCAATAATTTCTATGGGAAATGCATTTCACAAGAAAAATGAGGAAAAAACACGAGCCACTTCCCTCATCCAAGGAAGGTACCGAAGGTAAATTAGCAATGCTTAAGTTTTAAGCACCTCACCCCAAGGAAATCAAAGAGAGTCAAACCCACAACCTCCCCATCTTTGAGGGAGATATCTCACATCTATGACCACTTGAATCCTAGGGACTTGAAATATACCTTCATATGGAGGAAAACAAAAAAATACTTGTAGCACTTTAAAATAATCCTCATCTCTAGTCATTGCATTCCCTACGTAAAGGGGATCCAAAGTATGTTTTAAAGTGAAGTTGTATTGTTGAAAAACTAGAGTTACGGATATCTACTCAACACGATATTTAATCTACTCCTATTGCCAAAATAAATCATCTCAAAGGTGAATCAAGTAATAAGGCACACGTCATTAGAAACAAAAGGTAGCTTTGAAATTCACCCGCAAGAAAATACATCATCCATTCTCTACACAAGTCATTGTGTCTTGGTGTTATAAGTTCAGCTCATCTCTCTAAATGCCTTTGTGATTAACTTAAAGTGCCAAGTAAAATTCACTCTTGAATAGTACATAGAGACAATCTTAGATATGCAATGTGTGTGTGTGCGATGTGTGTGTCCACGTGAATGCCCATCTTCCAGTGTTATAAGTTGGTAATTTACCTCTATGTTTTCAATCACTCTTTTACTATGTGAAATAAATCCCATGGGAATCAAACATTGGTCAATAGTGTAACATAATGCTAGAACATTTGATAGGGGCCATAAAACTTGGGCAACTAATTTCTTTTTTCCTTGAGAGATGTCCGCTTATAAGGCCAAAGATGTAAAAACATTTGATCCACTTCTTCAAAGTAACATTATGAGCATTACTGAAATGCTTGTTGCTTCATTCCATTTTAAACCAATACCAAAATTCCCTTAAGAATACAAAGAAATTTATCTTTTGTGTTAAGATTGATATCCACTTCTTGTGCCTCGTATGTTCTTGGTAAAAATGAGGGTATGGATGGGGGGGTTGTCCAAAAAAAGATTATAGGGTAAAAGTTTAGTAGCACAATGATAGGTGGTATCGTACTACCTTTCTACAAGGGGGTGGGGTGACTACTAAACCCAATGGCCATATCAGTCAATCTAAAACCTAATGGCTAACAATATATTTATAGTCAATGCCTCACATCCTCTATTACTTGTTATTAAATCCAATATCTCAAGTCCCGCAGAATCCAAAAGTATTATGACATGCATCACTAGCATGGACATCGACGTTCTCATCATCATCATCATCCTCATCATCATCATCATCATTAATTCCATATGGTACATCAACATCATCCTGATCATCATCCTCATTATCATCATCATCATCAACATTAAGTACATCATCAACAAAATCACTGCCATCATTGTCATTATGGTCACTCATATGCCATTAGTGTTCTTAATCACTCATCACCATTAGGATTCATGTCATGTAATTGTTAAGGTCCTTTATATGTTGCTATAGTCATTTTGATGATAATAGGGTCGTTTAGATGTTGTTACACAAATTTAGGTGCCATTAGAATCAATTAGAATCCAAAAGTGCTACCACATGCATAATAATCATTGGCATCCACATCGTCATCATCATCATATAATAAATCAACATAATTGTCATCATTGCAGTCATTATCAATGTCATCATAAATATAATTGTGATAATAATGAGCAAGAAACTCTACTACCTCACACGAATGGATGATATAGTCTTATACTTCTCAAATCATATCCATACGCTCCATCATAATTATCGTAATGAATCATCATCATGTTTTTAGGGCCAATTAGATGCCATTAGGGTCTATCAAATGTTGTTAGGGACACTCAAATGCCATTAGAGAAATTTAGGTGACATTAAGGTAATTTACCCGTCATTAGGATTAATCAAGATCTAAAAGTGTCATGATTGTGATCATTTAGGTTCCACTATGATAAATCAATATCCAAAAGAACTATCACATGAATTAATATCATTGACATTGACATTGATATATCTGACGATATGTCGGATGTTTTTCGAACACAATTCCTAGCTCTAAACCTAGTGTGATTCCTAGCGCAGTTCCTTTCGAAATTTATGGCATTATTCCACGTGTTATGTTGGATGTTTTCTAGGTGCAATTCCTAGATCTATAGTTGGTGCTATGTTGGATGTTTTTTCTGCCAAAATTCATGATGCAATTCCTATCGCTAACCCTGGATCAATATATGGTGCTATGCTATTTAGGACGTTTTTTTGGAGGTTATTTTGGGCGTTATATGGGATGGTTTTTTGTACACTAATTGGGACATTAATTGGGATGCTAATTGGGATGCTAATTGTGATGTTAATTGTGATTCTAATTGGGGCGTTAATTGGAATGCTAATTATCGTCCAAAATAGCCCCAATTTTAAAAAATGGATGCTAATTAGGATGTTAATTACGATGCTAACTTGGATGCTAATTGGGACACTAATTGGGATAATAATTAGGATTCTAATTATAATCCAAAATAGCACCAACTTTAAAAAAGGGATGCAAATAATGCTATTAAAAGCACCATCCTGTGGAAAAGCATCCACTTTGTCCAAAAACTAATGAAAAATACACTAAAAGTGATAGTGGATGCTAAAAAGGAAGCTAAAAGAGACGCTAATGATAGGGTTCTATTGTAGTGTACCTTTCCATGTTCATGGCCCTTTTTTCATCTTTCAACATTCTTGCACCACCCATATTTACGTTTTTTCTATGATTCATAGGAATTTCCATTGAAAAAAAAAGAGGTTTCATGAGTGAAGGGAAGTGGAATCAAAACATCAGCATATTAAACATTCAAGTGACAAATGGTTACATGGGAATGAAAATTAACTTACCTCATCTAAATCAATATTAAATTCCTTCTTTTTCCATGCAACAATAGGAGGTTCAATGGAGGAGGCCATGGTCAACATTGTTTCTGCCAACCCATTTATACATTTCGATGCATGATTATAATCCTCACTATGTTTTTCAATAATATGCATGGCTCGTATTTGGCCTCTCTCAAATTCAATTGATGAAAATGAACTTTCTATTGGATTTTTTGACATATAATTATGTTTAGAATTTACTAAGTCTACCATATATTGAGACATTTCACTCACACCCGATTCTCTATTATTTATCTAAATCTACAAAACATTGTAATCACACAACTAATTGGATATAGATAGTCACAATGCATAACACAATGTACACTATTAATTAAAAAATCAATATACTTACAAATATATGTCATTTTGCTTGAAACCCACCTCGACCAAAAAAGTATCAAGCCTTCACAAGGTATATTTATTAATTCCCTCTTGTAATATTTTCCAAATACTCTTAAACACACATAATTTCCTTCATATCTCTTTGAGATTCAAGCTACTCTCCCTATATTTTTTATCCAATAATAATTTTATGCATTTATGCGCGAGATTCATCATCAAAATTCGCATTATGTGCTTGTAATATTTAATATAAATCCTTCCACCAATAGTTTCAAAATCATTTTCGATTTGTTAGATCACTTGATTGAAATTTTTTGGATGTTGATTTGCAAAGTTGGATTTTGTAACACACAAATGAGACCTTATTCTCATGCACAAATCTATGGCCCACCTTGAAGCATTTGGTCTAGTAGGCTTGGCATCTTGTACCTCAACCAAGTAATCCTTATTCCCTTCTTATTTTGTTTCTTTGGATTCCATGCCTGTGCACCTATAAAATTGTTTACTAATTATTCATCTTTTGATAAAATATGATATATCTTTAGAACTAGGACTTGGTGATGAAAAACCACTCATATATGTAGATACAACAGGTGTAGCTCCTAGCATCTTGTTTAGAGGATATGTAATTGGTGTTTATTTTGTGTAATAAGGATGAATTGATTCCTCATTGGCCACAATAGGTGTGTCACTATCTATATTACCAATCCCCTTAGGTGTGCCTTAAAATATTTGTTTTAATTTTAAATAAAGTTCTTGCAAGTCTGATTGTCTAGAATATACCAAATTTTTAGGAATATCTCGGACGGGATGATTTGTATATCAGAAATATGATCATTAGTATTGTCAACTTCATATCCATGTATTTATATACCATGGTGTTGTATTCCATGAGTTGGAAACAAAATGTCTTTGCTTACCTTTTGTTTCTTCTAATTTTCTATAGAATCCAACATTCCCCTATAAAACAAAAAACTTATCAATTAGAATCAAAATAATATATGCCATACATCATCAAATAGATTATATACAACTTCCATGAAATATATGGCATAGAAGTCAAAAGGTACAAGGAATGACTGCTTATTTTTCAAGCCAAGAGATTGAAAATATTCTTCATTTCTTGTGATTTGTTCTTTACGAACATTAGAGGAAATTTCAACTCAAAATGGGCCTTTAATATTCCATGTCATCATGTGTTATACAATGGAATTTATTTAAATTTTTAATACCATATAGGTCTTAAACAATTTTTTAATATAAATTTGGGGATAAGTATCATAAAAAAACTACTTTTTTGTTCATATTTTCGACATATCTCCCTGTGTTTTTACTCAAATTTTGATCAGGAGAACTCGTTGGATGCGAAATTTAATTCTAAATCCAAGGAGCTCTCTCGATCTAAATTTGAGTAAAAATACAGGGAGATATGTCAAAAATACGAACAAAAAAGTAGTTTTTTTCTTTTTTTCCTCCAAAGTTAATAAATATTATTTTATTATTTTAACTATTATTTTATTATTTTCCTTAGGAGGCCCATTTTGAGTTGAAATTTCCTCTAATGTATGTTCTTATTTTTTCACATTTCCATCATTACTAGGGCCACATTTGTGTTTCAATGCCTTACTCTTCATAGCCTTTATGTCCAATATTTCACATAAAAAGACATCATTAGTGCATGGACAAATAAATACTATAAAATATCTCGATTCTAAAATCATGTATAATTATTAATGAGAGTGAGTACACCATATTTCCTTGCATATGATATGGTTCTATATGATGTCTAAATGTGTGATATTGATTTTGGCATAGTGCACTTCTATTATAACAATGAAGTGAAGGTCAACATGCAACACAGTCAAGTTTAGAGTTTGTGAATTGGGCATGCCACGCCCCTAATTGCACCAACAAACCTCGAAAACACTATAAAACCATTCCTAAATATATTTTTTTTGCAAAAATGAGTTTGTCACCTTATGTTATCAACAAAAATTCATTTGCACAAGATATTGTTCGATATCATGCTTCTTTTAACAATTAATATATATGAGATTGTACATGCATGAATTCTATACAAAAAGTAAAAGAGGATTCTTATGCAACAAGACATGGTCAAAATCGATCAATTTATTACCCAATATGCCCACAAGCAAAATATCCCCTTTAGCACATGACAAACAAGAGACATGTTAATCAAAGAATACAAAAGATCAGATAGAGTCCCTTCCAATAGGCCCCAAACACAAGATATTGACAATATTTAGGTAGTATAAATATTGCTAACATTTTAATGAAGATCAAATCTACAACACATAAAGAAAGTTTAGGGTTGAAGTTTCAGATTTTATGTCTCTTGGTTTTGGACAGCCAAAGTATGTTCAACTATGCAATGCATTATCTTCTATCGATCAACATCCATATATTTTCAACAAAATAGAAAATATATTGTCGCATAAGTAGGACAATTATCATGAATTAATGGTCAACAAAGAAAATTTCCAACCATTTCCATCTTCAGCTAGAGTACCTTCTTTACACATTAAAAATCAACGCAAATGTGCATTTTCATGACTTCCACATACATGGGAGTCGGGACAATAACAGAAACAAACAGTGATATGTGGTAGATATTTTTAGTCATCAAATCAAGGCGACCAAACCCTACTCTCAAATCTGATTTGCACAAATGTGTATTTTCATGACTGCCACATACTTGGGACAGTAATAGAAACAATCATTGATTTGTTAGCGATTTTCAGCCATCAAATCAAGGGGAACAAAAACTACTCTCAAATATAATTTATGTTTCTATATCTATAACTTTAATGCCTTTAACATGATTTTCATTTTATAGTAGCAATATTTGGGAGCTAGGTAAGTGCCTCAAGCGAAATCCATGTGTACTCATGACCTAGAGTGCTCTACTAAGACATGCCTTCAAAATACACCATAGAAATATAAACTATAACCCATCATGAACATCCATATGTTAGTGCATCATTAACACTAGGGTTTCATCACAATAGCAAAGCAAATAAATCTATCATGAAGGAACATCAGCCATCCCAAAGCTCCATCAACTTGTAATCCCTATTGTGAATGTCATATAAATCACATTTGGACACCCATGCAAAATGGGGAACAAAATCTAGCTCCAAATGTGGGACATGTGCTCATTTAAAGAGTGCAAGAGAACCTTAGAATCTCAACATTATCTGATAAAAATTGTTATCCCAAAATATCAAAACCAAAATCCATATAGTGGGGTGGATAACCTACACATCCATGAACACCACGTCACATCCAATAGTTTTTACATCAAGTTTGGGTTTACAAAAAAAAACCATCAATATAAAGTGAATTCTACTCTACTGTAAAGGTCTCATGAGTTTATTTATCCTACCCTAATCTAAGCATAAAATGAAGCAAATATTGCGTGAAATCATAAACCCAATGTAACCATGTGCTCATATCATCAAGTACATGGAATATTCCCTTGTTCTTGGTCACCAACCAAAATAAGGATACATCAAATGCCACATAAATACAAGCTAGAATATATGTTACATGTAAGACATAATATGAAATTTACTTGTGGACAAGGCCAAGGGAAACAAAATCATGCCATGAAAGGAATACACCATTACAAGAGTCCTCTATCCAAGCTTGGATAGGATTAATAAAAGCATGGACATCATGGATCAACCTACCATCATAAATAATTATCCTCTCAAGCAACAAGGGCTTAAGGGGTTCTTCAAATCTTCAAGACTTCTCAAGGAAATTCTCCACATTAGATGAGCATAAGATCTTACATGAATTTTTAGACATAGAAAAACAATTAAGAATCAAATTCGGGGCTTGAGAATATATGCAATGAAGCTCCAAGATAATATCTTGCTTTCCTAAATAAATTTGCACATTAAAATCACATATCCAAGTTGAGAATACATTCCAAAAAAGAGAAGAAATGAAAGAATTATATGGATGGAAAATTCTATCATGAAAACAAAGTTGTACGATGTAATATCCTGAATTTTGACCTAGAATTAATCGGCATATGTCAAATTGCATATGATGTTGCTTTGATGTTTATATTTTTTATATTGGGTGTAAGGCCCCACTTCACATGAGTATGGTGATTTGTTAGATATATTGGGCGTAAGCCAAATGCATATGCTTACTTAGCATGTATGTGATTTTATATGTCACGGCATGGACCCTAATAGACAAGATTATTGTCATGGTACGATCTACTAGATATATTATGTGATTTACCTTAAAAATGCATATATTGAGATGATTATTGTTATAAAATGTGCAGAAGAATGAATGCATGATTGATATCTATGATGTGTTAGGCATGGACCCTGAAGCACATGACTGATGAGATGCTTTGTCGAGTGTAAAATCTAGAGCACATGAGTGATTTTATTTTTTCTTGAGCACAAGATCTGGAACACATGAGTTATGAGATGTTTGTGTTGAGAATAAGCTCTAGAGCACATGAATAATATGAATTGGAAGTTTTGGGAAAAAGATCTAGAACATTCCAAATTGATGTTGAGCATAAGATCTGGAACATCAGATATTTTGCCATTATATCCCTAGGTGTATTATACAAGTACATCATAGCATCAGTGTTGAGTGAGAGGCTCTGGAATGTTGATGTATATGTAAATTTGGAATGTATTCTTCTATGTATCTTATATATTGTAACCTGATGTTTATTCCAAGATGTTTCTATTATGTATTTGAGTCATGTTGTCATGCCTCGATGTTCCGATCGGGAGGATTAATATTGTAAACAAGTATTTTCAAGTCATTGTTAAAGTCCCCAGAGTTTCGGGGCACTAGGGTTATTATACACTCATTGAGATGTAGGCTCTAGTAAGTAATTGTTAAGTTGGGTCGACATGATTGAGTGCACTTCAAGTGAATGGAAGAATATAAATAGAGAGTGAGAGTCTCTCTATTTATCACTTGTACAACACATCATTCACTTACTCAAGTGTGGCACATTAGTGAGGAAGGAAATACTGGGACTAGACAGAAGAAGAAGACTACTGCTTTGGGACTTTCACTATTTTGGTGCTGATTCTATCTCTAAGGAAGTTGTGGGGTTTTCTCCTTTATGGTTTCCTCAAGGAAAACTCTTTGTGTCTCTTGTCTCTTGTGATGTGCTTGTGTTTGATTGTTGTACTTGTTATTCTCTCAGTAAAAGATCCTAATATAATGCTAGCTTAATGTTGAAAAACTAACATGGAATTGCACTATGTGTAACTCTTAGTTTTAGCGTTGTGTGTGGGCTCTGAATAATGCTAGGAATTACTGAAAATTAATTTTGTTTAGTGAAAATGACTTTAAAAATCATCGACCTTATCTTACTTATTTTTAAGTTGATTAAATGAAATTTCAAATTTCTACTTCTCATCAAGTACTGAAGAACTACGACGATATATGATGTAATCCAACATGCAAGGAGGTTTAGAGGTTCTTAACTTAGTTGACCAACCCTACCTAAAGGACTTGATAAAAGAAAAGTTTATAAGCTAATGAAATAACTATGTAAATGAGATTATGTTATATGATGCCTAAATAAACATTAAAAAATAATATATATATATATATATATATAGTTTATATATATTATGAGTAAAAGAGTAAATTATGTATAGTATATAAATAAGAAAATAAAGATAACTAAAAATAATAAATAAGGAGTCTATGTATTTATTATTTTAAAATGATTAAATAAATATTTAATCCTAAGGAGTCAAAATGTGAACTAGTAAAAGAGTTCCTAAGTTAATAATTTTTTTTATTAAACTCACATAAATCAATTAAATATTATTTTCAAGAAATTAATGGATTCTTCATCTAACTGATGTTTAATTTCTTTTTCCAAAAGATTGTCTATAAAGACCCAAGAGAAAAGAAGGCTTAGGGATCTGATCATTATTTTCCTAATAATTTTGGAGAGCATTTCTAAAAGAAAAGCAATTTGGTATAGAACCTGATATTCCAGATAGGAGAAACCTTACCTTTAGGAGTTCTAGACTAATTGCATGTTGGAACTAGCTCGGAGGGGTCTAGATTAAAACCAAGAACGGTTCTGGCTCATGGTTGGGAGGAACGTGGTAGTTCCCAAGTTATCCGGTTTACATATATGAGGTTAGAGTTAGCTAAAGTTTTATTAATTTTGTGTGTTTAAGTGTGTAGGGTTCCTAGCCATTAATAAACTGAAAGTTACAGGTATGAGGTTTTTATCTTCTCTAGTTTTTACAGATTTCTACTAAATAGTATTTATGATCTTGATTGAAAATATGCATATTGAATACATGCTTCAACTAGAAATCCATTAATTTAAATTATTGAAACTCGGTCTATAATATTTTTTTCTATAATATCTAGGGTTAAATTTTATATTGAAGGATAATTTATTTGCTTAAACTTAAACAAATCCTTTATTTCTTGGATAGGTGTTTACAGTTTAAATCATCTTAGATTTTTTATTTAAACAATTCTAGAAAGTTAAATATCATATAGTTTAAACTTAGATTCAAACCGTAGATGTTAGATAACTAGCTATCAGAACTTTGCTCCAACATCATTATAAGTTAAACGAGAGATTTAACAAATCTAGAAAAAATAAATATCAAACAAAATACATTTTGAAACTCTATTCAAAACATTAAAATAATTAGTAACTACATATTAAAAAAAAAACTAGAGATCGAATCTCTTAAACTCATTATTTTAAACCCTCAAAATAAGTCAAGAAGCTGATAGATTTCATATTTCCAGCAAACACATTTGTTCTCAAAGTATAAATACTCATAACACCAAAAAGAACATTAAAATATATGTTGTAATCCATATTATGAAAAGAAAACACAACTATCTAATTCATCCAAAGCATGAAGGTTGAGATCCTACGACAAGATTTATAAATAATATTAATGAAATATAACTACACACCAAATCTTTAACTCACCCAACAGGCATCCATCGAATCTTGTAAATGATTGGATGTAAGCCTTTATTTCATTTATTATTTACAAAAACAAATGCTATCAACGAAATAGATCTAACCATGCACATATTTAATAAAACATAAAAACATATTTATTCCCAAGGTATCACATTAATGGAATTCCATTAACCATTACCTAAGAATAAGTCAATGAAACATGGGTTTATAACCCTTAAATCCAAGTCCAATTAATTACCGGCCAAGGATCGAATCCTGTAGACCTCAATCAACAAATCAAAACTTTAAGAACTATATCAACCATGAAGGGTTTAGCCTTACGGGCTTCCTATAAGCGTTTATTGAAGAAGCGTTGTATTTCAATGATGGATAAGATCTATGCTCATTCCCTATACCATCATATGCACAATCATGATTTAAACATAAACAGATTTAAATAATAAACACAGGTTGTGTATCAAAGCTACAAGATGATTTTTATGCTTATGGCCACCAAACAAACCAAACCATATACACAAATCCGAATCTAATTATTAACAGTCAAATCATATTGAAAATTAAATTTGGTAGAGCCTTGAAAAGAACGCATAGTTGTGCATATCAAAATGCCAAACAATTTAACAAACCCAAAATAGTGAGATGACTCAACCATTCATTTCCCCACACACAAGTTTCGAACCCTCTACTAAAAAAACCCAACGAAGGTAAAAGGCCACTGGCAATTGGGGGCTTACCCGGATTTTGGTTGCGCAAGAAATCTACAACGCTTCCCTCAAGCCACGTAGAGTACCATGCTCTGCTCATCTGCAGAAACTAGAATGAATTTATCAGAAGTATGCTTTTAAAAAATATAAATCAAACAAACAAATACAAAGGTGAAAAACAATGCAAACACATACTTGTCAAGGGAGCGTAGAAGCCTGCTGGTTGTGCATCTCTCACCAGGAGCGTGAGACCACCATCTCCACCACAATGAAAACCTAATGAATGACACTGAAACCCTACCACAATGCTTGAGACATTATGCCCGTGTTTTCCAAGGCTCATTTATTACGCCACTATGTCCTCCACTATCATGTATTTCAAAACCCACTACGATATAGTTTTGATGCATGTTGTTTGCACCATCATGTAAAAACCACAATGCCCTAAGTATTAAACCCTCCATCATGGCACTATTTCAAAGTTGAGCCATAGTTTCGATGGACTAAATATATGCCATAAACATAAACCCTTCAATCCATAAAGTTAAATCATATAAATTCATAACTTGAACACATATAATTTATAATCCCTTCTTACCATATAATTAAGGTATAGTTTAGGTTTAGAAATTTAGTCCTCTCTCAAACATTTATGCATCGAAACAATGTTGTTTAGGTATAGCTTGTTGTATATTTTAGGCATTGTTTACTACGACGATCATGCGACTATGTTCATTGACGAAATCACCTACATAAGGAAAGTAAAACCCCGTATTAGTTCATGAAGAAATAAGTAAAACCTGTAGGAATAGGAACCCTTACCTTTCTAAGTGGATGCTTATGGGATAGTACCCCGCCACTCCACCCCTTGACATACAGAGGTAAGTCAGGCTCTTATAAATAAAACCATAAACAAATTTAAAGACACATAAACAAAAGTAAAGCGTAAAACAAAATAAGTGTCTACAAATGTCAGCAACTAATAGAAAAGAAAATTAGAACTTATAAACATGTTGAAGTAATGGAACAACATCATGTAAACATCATCATCATACATGAAACACATTTAGGGAAAAGCAGTCTATAGTACTTAGGTTTAGTTTTGAAAAGAAGTTTTTATTCCGCAGAAAAGTTAAAGATGTCCTTACAGTTCATTATTTTACTAGCCTACAATTTTTTTTATTTATTTATGAATTTTAGGGATATTAAAAGTGGTATCATAGCCCAGATTCAAACACTAAGAGGCCTATTGGGCACTACCAAACATTTGTTGTAGAATTAAATTATTCAAAACTATATTTGAAATTTTGTTAACTAACAAGAAACTATTTGTTACTAAATGTTTAAATTACAGGATTAAAAGAACAGTCTAGATCATGAATGAATAAGAGGATAATAGTCGGCAAGGAAAACTGAATACCCCCACATGGGAAGGAGAACTGATGGTTGAATTAAATTCTGATATACTGAAAACCATACAGAATCTAAAAGCAGGCTTATAAAGCTTCAAGTATGACAATATGAATGAAAGGAAAGAGCGTAAATTAATCAATGAAGCTTTACTTTGGAACATGATGAGAGGAATCCCGCATGGATAGCCTACTCATTCAACCAAGAAATCTAAGAAATAATCTTTTATCATAAATGGGCCAACATCCCAAAGGAAGAAGGAAAAGAATAAAACACACCTGAACCTCTAGAAATATATTATCACATTCTTTCCAGTGATAATTCACTTTCTCCTTGCAGAAAGAAACAGAGGAATGATGAAAACCTCCAAGGAAAGTTTATCAAAATAAAATCCCCAACCTATGAAGGAGAGATGAACACCAGGGAGAAATTTGAAGAATGGCTTCTAGGTATGAGAAAATCTTTCGAGTACACAAATACTCTACTGAAATGAAATATCATCTATCCATCTATAATTTAAATGGAAAATAAGCTAGATGGTGGAGACCTAAAGCATACAAAAAAGGATGAGGTGAAACAAATTAGATGGAGTAATTTTCGCAGAATATTTCAAAAGAAATACATCTCTAAAAGATTATTTAACAAGAAAATGAAATAATTTCACAAGTTAAGGTGGGTTCCATGACCATAGATTCCTTCATTAACAAATTTTTGGATTGGTTGCATTACGTGCCTTACATAAAGGATGAAGAAGTCAAGATACATCAGTTTTTGGGATGTCTTCCTCCCAATTTTTGAGAGAGAATTGAGTTTGACATGACTAAAACTATGGACACTACCCTACACAAAGCTAGGATTTCTATGAACATGGATAGTTTAAGATAGGAAAACATCAATAGAAGTCAAGATAGGTCTAGAACCTTCTTAGAAAACCACAAACCTAGTTTCAAACCACTACCTTACAAAAAATAGAACAACGGTTTTGCATCCAACAAGACAGGTACAAAGCCAAATGTTCCTACACCAAATGCCAACAAATGAACAACAAATGGAGGAGGCAATTCTTCTTTTCCACAAATTAAATGTTGGAAATTCCAAGGACCCAGGTCCACTATGCCATAGATTGTCCAAACAAGACTAGTGGAGTCCTAAACAATATACATGAAGACCCAATGGTAGAAGACATACCTAGCACACCAAGGATTTATGAAGCATTGGATGGCCATGAAGCAGACCATCAAGATACTATGGTCCAAATAGAAGGTAAGGTTTCAAATACTTCTATTTCAATTTTGATTGATCAAAGTGTTTGCTGAAGCTGTGTATCACCTAAAATTGTTGAAACATGTAAACTATACAAGGTTAAGCATGAGAAACCATCACTAGTACAATTAGCCACTGGTACAAAAAGAAAGGTTTCGAAAATAGTGAGAGACTATGAGGTAAACTTGAACGGTTACCCTGCTAGGATATATTTGAATATCTTACCCTTAGTATCGTACGATATACTTATCGGCATGGATCTGTTGGAACAACACCATGTCATGCTCGATTTTCTGAACAAGTCAATCTTGTGCATGAATAGCCAAGGGAATCATTCAAAGATTCAAGGCATACCTAATAAGGTTTCTGTTAGATAGATATTTGCCTTACAGGCAAAGAAGTGCATTAGGAAAGACTTCCAACTTTTTGTAGTAAACATCCAGGATGTAGAAGCTTATAGAGAACAACGCATCAAGGAATTTCTGTTCTCGTGGACTTTAAGGATGTATTTCACGAGGAAATGCCCAGATTAACACTAAAAAGGGACATAGATTTTTTCATAGAACTGACACTAGGATCATTACCGTCTTCAAAATCCCCATATCACATGAGTGCACCAATATTTGTGGAGCTCAAGTTGTAATTATAGGAGTTGATTGAGAAGGGTTATATCTGACCTACCATGTCCCCTTGGGGAGCACCTATACTTTTTATAAACAAGAAGGATGGTTCGATGCAGATGTGCATCAATTACCACCAAATTAACAAGATCACCATCAAAAACTATTACCCACTCCCTACGATTGATGACTTGTTTGAACAAGTCATAGAAACCAAGATCTTTTCAAAGATCGATCTACAGTCCAGATACCATCAGGTACATATCTGTAATGAAGATATATATAAAACAACATTTCATACTTGATACGGCCTCTGCGAGTTTGTAGTGGTGCCTTTTGGACTAAAAAATGCACCAGAAAATTTTATGTGCATGATGAATAATATTTTCAGTAAATACCTAGATAAATTTGTATTGGTCTTTATAGACGAAATCCTAGTTTACTAGAAGAGTAAAGAGGAACATGAGGAGCATCTCTACATAGTACTATGGGTGCTACTTGAATACTAGCTTTACGCTAAGTTTAGTATATGTGATTTTTACAAACCATAGATACAGTACCTAGGTCGCATCATCTCCAAGAAGGGGATAGTCATTGAACCGAAAAATGTTAAAGACATAGAGTATTAGGTTACCCCTACCTATGTCACTGACATTAGGTCATTTTTGGGATTAGAGGGTTACAACCGAAAGTTCATCGAGAAATTTTCGAGGATTTCGTACCCCATGACCACCTTACAAAATAAGGAAAACAAGTTCTTATGGAAGACCGAGTGCGAGGAAAGTTTTCAGAATCTCAAACAACTTTTGATGACTGCACCGATACTACAAATTGCGGATCCAGATGGGGATTTCGTTGTTTTCATGAATGCGAGCAACGAAAGACTTGGGGGAGTCCTCATGTAGAATAATTATGTGATCTATTACAATTCACAAAAATTAAAAGAAAACAAACAAAACTATCACACCCATGATATTGAGTTAGCAAGAATTATCCACGCCTTGAAGATGTGGAGGCTCTACCTCATGGCAAAGAATTTTATTCTGAAGATAGACAACATGGGTCTAGAGTACTTGTTCAACCAATATATCTAAATTCTAGGAATTCTACATGGTTGGCCTTCCTTAGAGAGTACCATTTCGAGTTAACGCATATAAAGGGAAAGGAGAATAAAATTATTGATGCTTTAAGTCAATGGGCTCATATGTTATATGAGGTAACCTTGAGCCAAACCAATGCATATTTGCATGATAGGATCAGAACAGAAAATGGAGTTGACCATTTCTATGTTGAAATCCTCAAGAAAATTCAAGAGGACTGGCTGTTTCAATAGCAAAAAGAGTATAAGGTAGAAGAGACAGGATTATTCTGGTCCAAAGAGAGATTGTATGTTCCAAAAGGAGGGGGCAATAGGTCCATCATTCTCATGCAGTTCCATTAGAAACCCTACTCGAGGCGTTCAAGATATGAAAAGATGATATCAGCAGTAAAGGAACACTTTTTCTGGCCTACGTTAAAGGCCGACATAGTGTTATTTATTGCAAAATGTCAAGAATGTCAGGTAGTCAAAGCTGAGAACCAACATCCTTTAGCATTGTTGCAACCATTACCCATTTCGGAATGGATGTGGGAGATCATTAGTATGGATTTTATTAAGGGTCTACCAAAGATAAAGAACCAAAATGATTCCATCTTTGTAGTGGTCGACAAGTTATCGAAAGCGACACATTTTATCCTAGTTAAGTCAACCTATAAGGAAGTCGACATTGCCAACATATTCTTAAAGGAGATATTCAAATTGAATTGGATACCCAAGGAAATCATCTTGGATCGAGACACAAAGTTTACCAAATTTTTTTGTAGATCTTTATTCTCTAGTTTAGAGACAAAATTAAACTTTAGTATTTCTTACCAACCGTAGACAGACGAGTAGACAACAAGGGTAAACCATATTTTGGAATACATGCTTAGAATGTATGTTATGAGAAACCCCACCAAGTGGGAGGATTATCTGCATCTCATACAATTTTTTTTATAACAAATGATACCAAAACTCCACCCAGATGAGTCTGTTCGAGGTACTCTATGCTTGAAAGTGTAGAACATAGGTTACTTGGGATAGCCCAGTGGACCGGCTCATGATAGGGCCCGATTTTCTAAAGGACTTGGAACAATTAGTCACCAAATTCCAACATAACCTTAAAGAAGCGCAAGACTTCCAGAAGAGTTATGCAGATAAGAAAAGGAAAGATAAAGAACATCAAATCGACGAACATGTTGACTTAAAAGTAAAAGTAAAGAGAAGCTCATTGAGCTTGGGAAGGTACGAAAAGTTAGCACCAATATTTTGTGGACCCTTTTAGATACTAGCCAAGAGAGGGTTAGTTGCTTATGAATTAGCCTTACATTCTCACATAAAGGTTCATATTGTTTTCCAGGTATCTTTATTGAAGAAATATGTTTATGATACTAAACATGTTACTGATTGTTCCTTGTTACAGGTGGAACCTGAAGGGGAGTTTGTACCTGAACCCCTTCATATTCTGGACAAGAGATAAGTACAACTCAGAAGGCTCACCATAGTCCAGGAGAAAGTGCAATGGAATCACTTTGAAGCCGATGAGGCTACTTGGGAGGATGAAGCCACCATGAGAAAGGATTACCCCACCTTATTTCAGGACTTCATTCCTAGTCCCTAGACCACCAGGGATGGTGTTGTTCTAAGTGAGGAGGGATGTAATATCTCAAATTTTGACCTTGCATTAATGGGCATAAGTCCGATTTAGTATGATGTTGATTTGATGTTTATATTTTTTATATTGGGCATAAGGCCCTACTTCACATGAGTATGATGATTTGTTAGATATATTGGGTGTAATCCAAATGCATATGCTTACTTAGCATGTATGTGATTTTATATGTTGGGCATGGACCCTAATAGACAAGATTATTGTCATGGTACGATGTACTGGATATTTGATGTGATTTACCTTGAAAATTCATATACTGAGATGATTATTGTTATAAAATGTGTAGAAGAATGAATGCATGATTGAGTTCTATGATGTGTTGGGAATGGACCCTAAAGCACATGAGTGATGAGATGTTGTGCTGAGTGCAAGATCTGGAGCACATGAGTGATTTGATTTTCTATTGATCCCTAGCTCTAGAACACATGGGTTGTCAGATGTTTGTGTTGAGCATAAGCTCTGGAGCACATGAATAATAAGAATTGTAAGTGTTGGGCATAAGCCTTGGAACATTCCAAATTGATTTTGAGCATAACCCCTAGAACATCAGATATTTGGCCATTGTAACTGTAGGTGTATTATACAAGTACATCCTAGCATTAGTGTTGAGTGAGAGGGGCTCTAGAATTTCACTAAGTGTAACTCCTAGTTTTAGCATTTAGTGTAGGCTATGAATAATGGTAAGAGTTATGGAAAATTAATTATGTTGGGTTAAAATGCCTCTGAAAAACATCAACCTTATCTTACTTATTTTTAAGTTGATTAAATGAAAATTTGAATTTCTACATCTCATCAAGTACTAAAGAAATACCACGATATACGAGGTAATCCAACATGCAAGGAGTTTTAGAGATTCTAAACTTAGTTGACCAACCCTACCTAAAGGCCTTGATAAAAGAAAATTTTATAAGCTAATGATAGCACTATGTAAATGAGATCATGTTATATGATTCCTAAAAAAACATTAAACAACAATATATATACTTTATATATATTATGAGTAAAAGAGTAAATTATGTATGGTATATATATAAGAAAGTAAAAGATAACTAAAAGTAATAAATAAGGAGTCTATGTATTTATTATTTTAAAATTGTTAAATAAATATTTAATCCTAAAGAGTCAAAATAGGAACTTGTAAAGGAGTTCCTAAGTTAAAAAAACAAATTATTACTCACATAAATCAATTAAAGATTATTTTCAAGGAATTAATGAATTCTTGATGAATGAATAAGAGGATAACAGCCGACAAGAAAAACTGAATACCCCCACATGGGAAGGAGAACTAATGGTTGAATTAAATTTTGATATACTGAAAACCATAAAGAGGCTAAAAGTAAACTTATAAATATTCAAGTATGACAATATGAATGAAAGGAAAGAGCATAAAGAAATCAATGAAGCTTTACTTTGGAACATGACGAGAGGAATTCTGCATGGACAGCCTACTCATTCAACCAAGAAATCTAAGAAATATTTTTTTATCATAAATGGGCTAGCATCCCAAAGGAAGAAGGAAAAGAATAGCACACACCCGAACCTCCAGAAAAATATTATCACATTCTTTCCAGTGATAATTCACTTTCTCCTTGCATAAATAAACAGAGGAATGATGAAAACCTCCAAGGAGAGTTTAGCAAAAGAAAATCCCCAACCTATGAAGGAGAGATGAACACTAGGGAGAAATTTGAACAATGGCTTCTAGGTATCAGAAAATACTTTCGAGTACACAAATACTCTGCTGAAATGAAATACCATCTAGCCATCTATAATTTAAATGGAAAAGAAGCTAGATGGTGGAGAGACCTAAAGCATACAAAAAAGGATGAGGTGAAACAAATTAGATGGAGTAATTTTCCCAGAATATTTCAGAAGAAATACATCTCTGAAATATTATTTGACAAGAAAGTGAAATAATTTCACAAGTTAAGGATGGGTTCCATGACTATGGATGCCTTCATTAACAAATTTTTGGATCAGTTACATTATGTGCCTTACATAAAGGATGAGGAAGTCAAGATACATCAATTTTCCGGATGTCTTCCTTCCAATTTTGGAGAGAGAATTGAGTTTGACATGCCTAAAACTATGGACACTACCCTACACAAACCTAGGATTTCTATGAGCATGGATAGTTAAGATAGGAAAACATCAATAGAAATTGAGATAGGTCTAGAACCTTCTCAGACAACCACAAACCTAGTTTCAAACCACCGCATTACAGAAAATAGAACAACAGTTTTCCATCCAACAAGACAGGTACAAAGCCAAATGTTCCTGCACCAAATGCCAACAAACCAACAACAAATGGAGGAGGAAATGCTTCCTTTCCACAAATTAAATGTTGGAAATTCCAAGGACCCAGGTCCACTATGCCATAGATTTTCCAAACAAGACTGGTGGAGTCTTAAATAATGTATAGGAAGACCCAATGGTAGAATACATACCTAGCACACCAAGGATTTTTACAGCATTGGATGGCCACGAAGCAGACCCTTAGGCTACTATTGTACAAATAGAAGGTTAGGTTTCAAACACTTCTATTTCAATTTTGATTGATCAAAGTGCTTTCCGAAGCTATGTATCACCTAAAATTGTTGAAACATGTAAAATATACAAGGTTAAGCATGAGAAACCGTCACTGGTACAATTAGCTACTGGTACAAAAAGAAAGGTTTCAGAAATAGTGAGAGACTATGAGGTAAAATTGAACAGTTACCCTGCTAGGATATATTTGAATATATTACCCTTAGTATCGTACGATGTATTTATCGGCATGGATCTGTTGGAACAACACCATGTCATGCTCGATTTTCTAAACAAGACAATCTTGTGCATGAATAGCCAAGGGAATCATTCAAAGATTCAAGGAATACCTAAGAAGTTTTTTGTCAGACATATATCTGCCTTATAGGAAAAGAAGTGCATTAGGAAAGGCTTCCAACTTTTTGTAGTAAACATCCAGGATGTAGAAGCTGATAGAGAATAACACATCGAGGAATTGCAGGTTCTCGTGGAATTTAAGGATGTATTTCCCGAGGAAATGCCTGAATTAACACTAAAAAGGGACATATATTTTTTCATAGAACTGACACTAGGGTCAGTACCGTCTTCAAAATCCCCATATCGAATGAGCACACCAAAATTTGTGGATCTCAAGTTGTAGTTATAGGAGTTGATTGAGAAGGTTTATATCCGACCTAGTGTGTCCCCTCGAGGAGCACCTATACTTTTTGTAAAGAAGAAGGACGGTATGATGCAGATTTGCATCGATTACCATCAACTTAACAAGATCATCGTCAAGAACCATTGCCCACTCCCTAGTATTGATGACTTGTTTTATCAAGTCGGAGGATCCAAGATCTTTTCAAAGATCGATCTACGGTCAAGATACCATTAGGCACATATCTGCAATGAAGATATACATAAAACAGCCTTTCAGACTTGATACGACCTCTGCGAGTTTGTAGTAGTGCCTTTTGGACTAACCAATGCACCAGAAAATTTTATGTGCATGATGAATAATATTTTCAGTAAATACCTGGATAAATTTGTATTGGTCTTTATAGACGAAATCCTAGTTTACTAGAAGAGTAAAGAGGAGCATGAGGAGCATTTATGCATAGTAATATGGGTGCTACTTGAACACTATCTTTACGCTAAGTTTAGTAAATGTGATTTTTACAAACCACTGATATAGTACCTAGGTCGCATCATCTCCGAGAAGGGGATAGTCATTGAACCGAAAAATGTTAAAGACATAGAGTATTAGCTTACCCCTACCTATGTCACTGACATTAGGTCATTTTTGGGATTAGAGGGTTACAACCGAAATTTCATTGAGAACTTTTCAATGATTTCTTATCCCATGACCACCTTACAAAATAAGGAAAACAAGTTCTTATTGAAGATCGAGTGCGAGGAAATTTTTCAGAAGCTCAAACAACTTTTGATCACTGCACCGATACTACAAATTACGGATCTTGATGGGGATTTCATTTTTTTCATGAATGCGAGTAAGGAAGGAATTGGGGGAGTCCTCATGCAGAATAATTGTGCGATCTGGTACAATTCACAAAAATTAAAAGAACACAAACAAAACTATTGCACCCACGATATTGAGTTAGCAAGAATTATCCATGCCTTGAAGATGTGGAGGCACTACCTCATGGCAAAGAATTTTCTTCTGAAGACAGACAACATGATTCTAGAGTACTTTTTCGACCAGCAGATCTAAATTCCAGGAATTCTACATGGTTGGCCTTCCTTCGTGAGTACCATTTCGAGTTAAAGCATATAAAGGGAAAGGAGAATAAAATTGTTGATGCTTTAAGTCAATGGGCTCATATGTTATATGAGGTAGCCTTTAGCCAAACCAATGCATATTTGCATGATAGGATCAGAACAGAAAATTGAGTTGACTGTTTCTATGTTGAAATCCTGAAGAAAATTCAAGAGGACTAGTTGTTTCAATAAAAAAAAGATTATAAGGTAGATGAGACCGGACTATTCTGGTCCAAAGAGAGATTGTATGTTCCAAAAGGAGGGGACAACAGGTCCATCATCCTCATGGAGTTCCATTAGAAACTCTACTCGGGGCGTTCAAGATATGAAAAGATGATATCAGCACTAAAGAAACATTTTTTCTGGCCTAAGTTAAAGGCCGACATAGTGTTATTTATCACAAAATGTTAAGAATGTCAGGTAGTCAAAGCTAAGCACTAGCATCCTTTAAGATTGTTGCAACTGTTACCCATTCTAGAATGGATGTGGGAGATCATTAGTATGGATTTTATTATGGGTCTACCATAGAGAAAGAAGCGAAATGATCTCGTCTTTGTATTGGTTGACAATATATCGAAAGTGACACACTTTATCCCAGTTAAGTCAACCTATAAGAAAGTTGACATTGCCAACATCTTCTTAAAGAAGATATTTAGATTGCATTGGATACCCAAAGAAATCATCTCGAATCGAGACAAAAAATTTACTGAAAACTTTTGGAGATCTTTATTCTCTAGTTTAGAGATGCAATTAAACTTTAGTACTTCTTACCACCCATAGACGGACAAGCAGACAGAAAGGGTATACCATATTTTGGAATACATGCTTAGAATGTATGTTATGAGAAACCCCACCAAGTGGGATGATTATCTATATCTCATACAATTTGTGTATAATAAAGGATACCAGACCTCCGCCAAGATGAGTCCCTGTGAGGTAATCTATGCTTAAAAGTGTAAAACACCTATTACTTGGGATAACCCAGTAGATCGGCTCATGATAGGGCCCTATTTACTAAAGGACTTGGAACAATTAGTCACCAAAGTCCAACATAACCTTAACGAAGCGCAAGCCCACCAGAAGAGTTACATGAATAAGAAAAGGAAAGATAAATATCATCAAATCGATGAACATGTTTACTTAAAAGTAAAAGCAAAGAAAATCTCATTGAGCTGGGGAAGGTGCGAAAAGTTGGCACCAAGATTTTGTGAACCCTTTTAGATACTATCCAAGAGAGGGCTAGTTGCTTATGAATTAGCCTTACTGTCTCACATAAAGGTTCATAATGTTTTCCAGGTATCTTTATTGAAGAAATATGTTTATGATACTAAACATGTTACTGATTGTTCCTTGTTATAGGTGGAACCTGAAGGGGAGTTTGTACCCAAACCCCTTCATATTCTGGACAATAGATAAGTACAACTCAGAAGGGTCACCATAGTCCAGGTGAAAGTGCAATGGAATCACTTTGAATCCAATGAGGCTACTTGGGAGGATGAAGCCACCATGAGAAAGGATTACCCCGGCTTATTTCGGGACTTCATTCCTAGTCCCTAGAACACCGGGGATGGTGTTGTTCTAAGCGGGGAGGGATGTAATATCTCAAATTTTGACCTTGCATTAATGGGCATAAGTCCAATTCCGTATGATGTTGATTTGATGTTTATATTTTTTTTTATTGGGCGTAAGGCCCTACTTCTCATGAGTATGATGATTTGTTAGATATATTGGGCGTAATCCAAATGCATATGCTTACTTAGCATGTATGTGATTTTATATGTTGGGCATGGACCCTGATAGACAATATTATATTCATGGTATGATGTACTGGATATTTTATGTGATTTACCTTGAAAATTCATATACTGAGATAATTACTATTATAAAATGTCCAGAAGAATGAATGCATGATTGAGTTCTATGATGTGTTGGGAATGGACCCTGAAGTACATGAGTGATGAGATGTTGTGTTGAGTGCAATATCTGGAGCACATGAGTGATTTGATTTTGTATTGAGCCCTAGCTCTAGAACACATGAGTTATCAGATGTTTGTGTTGAGCATAAGCTCTGGAGCACATGAATAATAAGAATTGGAAGTGTTGGGCATAAACCTTGGAACATTCCAAATTGATCTTGAGCATAAGCTCACGAACATCGAATATTTGGCCATTGTAACTGTAGGTGTATTATACAAGTACATCCTAGCACTAGTGTTGAGTGAGAGGCTCTGGAATTTCACTAAGTGTAACTCCTAGTTTTAGCATTTAGTGTAGGCTATGAATAATGCTAAGAGTTATGGAAAATTAATTATGTTGAGTTAAAACGAATTTGAAAGGCATCTACCTTATCTTACTTATTTTTAAGTTTATTAAATGAAATTTTGAATTTCTACATCTCATCAAGTACTAAAGAAATACCACAATATACAAGGTAATCCAACATGCAAGGAGTTTTAGAGCTGCTTAACTTAGTTGACCAACCCTTACCTAAAGGCCTTGATAAAAGAAAATTTTATAAGCTAATGATAGCACTATGTAAATGAGATCATGTTATATGATTCCTAAATAAACATTAAACAACAATATATATAGTTTATATATATTATAAGTAAAAGAGTAAATTATGTATAGTATATATATAAGAAAGTAAAAGATAACTTAAAATAATAAATAAGGAGTCTATGTATTTATTATTTTAAAATTATTAAATAAATATTTAATCCTAAAGAGTCAAAATAGGAACTTGTAAAAGAGTTCCTAAGTTAAGAAAACAAATTATTACTCACATAAATCAATTAAATATTATTTTCAAGGAATTAATGAATTCTTGATCTAACTAAAGTTTAGTTTCCTTTTCGCAAAGATTTTCTATAAAGACCCAAGCCGAAGGAAGGCCTAGGGATATTATCATTATTTTCAGAACAATTTTGGAGAGAATTTCCAAAAGAAAATCAATTTGGTACATAACCTGGTATTCCATATAGGAGAAGCCTTACCTTTAGGACCTCTAGACTACTTGCATGTTGGAACCAGCTCGTGGGGATTTGGATTAAAACCAGGAACAGTTCTGGGTCATGGTTGGGAGGAACGTGGTAGTTCCCAAGTTATCTAGTTTATAGATATGAGGTCGATGTTAGATAAATTTTAATTAGTTTTGTGTGTTTAAGTGTGCAAGGTTCCTAGCCATTAATAAACTGAAAGTTGCAAGTATGAGGTTTTTACCTTCTCTAGTTTTTACATATTTTTACTAAATAGTATTTATGATATTGATTGAAAATATGCATATTGAATACATGGTTCAACTAGAAATCCATTGATTTAAGTTATTGAAACTCAGTCTATAATATTTTTTTTATATAATCTCTAAGGTTGATTTTATATTGCAGGATAATTTATTTGCTTAAAATTAAACTCTGTCTTTGTTTCCTCGATAGGTGTTTACAATTTAAATCCTCTTAGATTTTGATTTGAACAGTTCTAGAAAGTTAAATATAGTACAGTTTAAAATTAGATTCAAGCCCTGCTGGTTAGATAACTCGTTATCAAAACTTTGCTCCAATATCATTATAAGTTAAACCATAGATTTAAGAATTCTAGATAAATTAAATATCAAGCAAAATATATTTTAAAACACTATTCAAACCATTAAAATAATTAGTAACTACATATTTAAAAACAAACCAACCAGAGATCGAATCTCTTAAACTCATTATTTAAAACCCTCAAAATAAATCAAGAAGATGGCATATTTCATATTTCCAACAAATGCATTTGTTCTCAAATTATAAATACTCATAACCACCAAACAAAACATTAATATAAATGTTGTAATCCATATTATGAAAAGAAAACACAACGGTCGAATTCATCCAACGCATGAAGGTCGAGAGGGTAAAGAAAGATTTATAAATAATATTAATGAAATATAACTACACACCAAATATTTAACTCAACCAACCCAGCCATCGAACCCTATAAAGGATTGTTGGTAGGCCTTTACTCATAACCACCAAACAAAACATTAAAATAAATGTTGTAATACATATTATGAAAAGAAAACACAACGCTCGAATTCATCCAATGCATGAAGGTCGAGAGGGTAAAGCAAGATTTATAAATAATATTAATGAAATATAACTACACACCAAATATTTAACTCAACCAACCTAGCCATCAAACCCTATAAAGGATTGTTTGTAGGCCTTTACTTCATTTCATTATTTACAAACGAAAACGCTATTAGCGAAATGGATCTAACCATGTATAGATTTAATAAAACATAAAAATAGATTTATTCCCAATACATCACATTAGTGGAATTCCGTGAACCATTACCTAAGAATCATGTCAACGAAACATGGGTTTACAACCCTTAAATCCAAGTCCAATTAATTACCAGCGTAGGATCGAATCATGTAGACCTCAATCAATAAATCAAAACTTTAAGAACTATATAAACCATGAAGGGTTTCTCCTTACAGGCTTCCTACAAGTGTTTATTGAAGAAGCATTGTATATCAATAACAAAACAGAGATACGCTCATTCCCTATACCATCATATACAAAGTCATGATTTAAACATAAACACAATTAAATAATAAAGACAGGCTCTGTATAAAATCTACAAGCTGAGCTTTATGTGTATGGCCTCCAAACAAACCCGGCCATATTATTATTAAAGCAACCAATCTACGTTATTAAATAAAACCACACGCTATTACCTTACTTTTATTTTTACACAATTGTATAATCAAATGTGCCATTGCAGAGCAATGACACTATAAATTACAAAAGAAATGCATCATATAAAACATAGAGTCTTTTACCAAACATATATTTCCCATTAATTAAAAATAAAACCAAATCCATGTCGTAGCGATGGATACACTTTATACACTAAGCCAAATCAATTTATTAACAACCAAACCATATCAAAAATTACATTTGGAAGAGCCATGAAATACATGCATAGTCATGCATATCAAAATTTCAAACAATTTATCAAACCCCAAATAATGAGATGGCTCAACCATTCATTTCCCCACACACAAGTTTTGAACCCTCTGCTAAAACCACCCATCAAATGTAAAAGGCCATTTCCAATTCAAGGCTTAACCGATGTTTGGTTGCACAAGAAACCTACAGTGCTTCCTTCATGTGGAAATTGAACCCAAGAGATAGAACAATTACACTCACAAAATTGCTAATCAAATATGCAAAATTAACATCAAAGGAGATTGAAATTGGAGCATAACACTAATCTGTATTGAATAAGTGTACAATAGCCAACCTTGTGAAGTAATAGGCTTCTGCAATATATAATTACATGAGAGATTCGAATGCATATGGATGCCATTCGAAATAGTCAAAAAGTAGGCTTACTAAACCTAGTCAAACCCCCCATAAATGCATAAAGCAGTTTCCAAATCCACTAAGATGCTCACGAATTGGAAAATTCAAGTAGGAAAGCTAATAAGGGATGGAAAGACAACTCATACATTTTTTTATTAGGAGAAAAGGATGGAGGATGATGTGGGCAAAAAACAAGTCAACTACACCTAGTCTAGATTTTCCTTTTGCCTTAATTCTCAATAAAATAGACAGCTTTACAGAAAAAGCAGATATGCGCTTTGGAGGATTTGGAATAAATCAGACATGCTAAATATGGTTTCTAGGAGGTTTCCCAAGAACTCCATGACTCAGTTTTGGCAATTGTTGACTTCTATGACATGTAGAAGGAAACTAGAATAGAGTGGAATCTAGGAGACTAGGTAATAAGACAAAAATGATTTAATTGATGTCTAAGGTAGGTAACTATGGGTTGATTATTCTAACACCCCCGCTTAAGCCTAACATTATGAGTAAATATTAGAAAAATATAGGGCCTAGAAACAAGGCTTAGTCACCCTTTACATAATGCTTGTCCATTCAACACAGGAAAGAGACAAAAACCCAATGGGAAAATCCTCCCTTAAACATGGACAGTAAAACAAAATTTGAAAATCTTGTTATCAATCATGCTTCACAGCATGATCAGCAATCCCTAGGAGTGATTTGAGATTATTGAATGTCTTCTCACAAAAAAATTTGGTGAAGATGTTTGCTACTTGTTATGAAGATGCACAGAAGAGTAGGTGAATGGTGTCATCATGCACAAGCTATGTGATGTAGTGTATATGGATCTCAATGTGTTTGGTTCACTATATTTGAACTAGATCATTGCAGATTTGAATGGTGCTCTAATTATCATAGTAGATAATAGTTAAAAACTCTGATTCAAAGCCACATTCTCCAAGCATTCCCTGCAACCACAAACATTGAGTTGATGCATTTACAACTCCTCTGTACTCTACTTCTGTAGATGAGAGTGATATGGAACTCTGCTTCTTGCTTGACCAGTTGATTGGTCCTTCTACAAGCATGAACACATATCCTAATGTTGACTTTCGATCTATGTTGCCACCTGCCCAATCACTGTCAGTAAACCCAATCAAATCAAGATCAGATTTAGCTTTGTAGAAGATCCCATGAGTTCTTGTTCCTTGAACAAAGTTAAGGATCCTTTTGGCTACTCTCCAATGGATCTCATGAGGCTGATCCATCTTGAATATACACTAACTGCATAATATAGATCAGGTCAAGTGTGTGTAAGATAAAGCAAACACCCAATCAACTGCCTATACAGTGTATTATTTACCACAGGAGAAGAACCTGCTTCTTCAAGCTTAACTCTTGAAAGGAAGGGAGTCTTGTTTGGCTTGCAATCTTTCATGTTGAACTTGTTCAAAAAATCTAAGGCATACTTGGACTGATGTACTTTGATTCCATGTTGGTATTGAGCAATTTTGAGACCCAAAAATTGGCTCAACAATCTCAAATAAGTCATAGAAAATGCATGGTTCATTGCATCCTTCAAGGAGGCAATCTCTTTATTTGAACTTCCTATAATCAGAAAGTCATCCACATACAAGACAATAATCATCAAAGAACCATGTATCATCTTCAAATAAACATTTGGATCATACTTGCATCGAACAAAACTCAATGACATCAAAAAGCCATCAATCTTGTCATACCAAGCCCTGGGGGCTTGCTTGAGCCCATACAATGATTTCCTTAACCTGCACACTAAACATGGATTAGAAACAAACCCTTCAGGTTGCTGCATGTAAATATCTTCAGTGAGATCTCCATTTAGGAAAGCACACTTCACATCCATGTGATGTACCTACCACTGCTTTGAAGCTGCAATGGCTAAAGCTAGCCTTATGGAGTCCATCTTTGCCACTAGTGCAAAGGTTTCATTGTAGTCAATACCATGTACTTATGAGTATACCTTGGCTACAAATATTGCCTTATATTTCAAAGGTGAACCATTAGCAGAAAACTTAGTCTTGAAAACCCACTTACATTGAACTAGCTTCCTCCCTGGGGGAAGATCAACTAGTTACCAAGTGTTGCTCTTATATAGCGAGCTGAATTCTTCTTTCATGGATTTTTTCCATCTTGGATCATGTGATACATATTCATATGTCTTTGGATCTGTTTCAACCATGAGATATCACTTCTCAGCAAATAATGGATCTTTCATACAAAGGGCACTCTCAAACTGAGATCTAGTCCTCCTAGTGTCACTAGGATTTCCCGCTAGTTCCCTAGATGCATGAATGGTATTTGCTACCCATTTTGTTCTTGTAGGAATATCAAGATATGTAATCAAATCATCATTATCATACATATCAAAATCAGCAAACTCATTAGTCTCTCCACTTACGATCAATAGATCTAGTGGTGAAGAAGACTCTCCAACTTCAACTGCTACTAAAGCTCTTCTTGGAACTGAACACTTCTTTCAATCAAATATTTGTTACTGCTCAAGTTGATCATATTGTACCCTTTTGAATCTTTAGAATACTCAACAAATAGACACTCTTGGATTTGGGGCTATAAATCATTTCTCTTTTCAGTTGGAATTCTAGCCCAAGCCTTTGAGCCAAAAAATCTTGAAATGGGTCACATCTGGCTTATGCCCACTCCAAGATTCGAAAGGAGTCATACCATCAAGATTCTTATGAGGCACCCTATTCTTGATGTAGGATGCATAGTTTAAAGCCTCGAACCAAACATTTGGTGGCAAAGTCTTAGCCTCCATCATGCAGGTTACCATCTCCTTCAATGACCCATTCTTTCTCTCAGCAACACCATTTTGCTGTGGTGTGTAAGGCATCGAATGCTACATCTGAATACCTACATATTTACAATACTTAATGAACTCAGAATTGACATACTCACCACCATTGTTAGATCTGAGGATCCTGAGTCTCCTCCCAAACTAGTTTTCAACCAAGGCCTTGAAGACTTTGAAGAGGTCAAAAACTTCAGACTTATGCTTTAGGAAGTAAACCCAAAAATACCTGAAAAGTCATCTATGAAGGTCATTGTATATTTGGCTTCACTCATGGACATATGAGGAAATGTACCAACAATTTCACTGTGGATTAAATCAATAGGTGTAGAGGTTCTCTCATGACTAGCTCTCTTAAATTTGTACTCTGGGCGTTTTCCTAGGATACAACCTTGACAGACTCCCTTGGAAAACTTGATCTTTGGTAACCCTATGACCATATATTTTTCACTCAAATCAAAAAGATACTTCTAGTTAAGATGGCCAAATATTTCATGCCAAAGCTTGCTTGCCTCATTCACATGAATCAGAAGAGTAGAGGGGTTTGAGTAGGGTAGAAAATGGGAAAACATGTATACCTTCGAAGTGTGATCAACAACACCTTTTTCTATGACTTTACCATTCAAAATCTTAGTGATTTCGACATCATCAGGGGAGAAGATGAGCTTATTTGGAGACCTTGTGTGAGTCATATGATACACTGACAAGGGATTAGAAGAAAGACCTGGAAGATACAACACATTATTGAACTTACCATGGTCAAGATCAATCATTCCTTTCCCCAAACTGTCAGTGAGAGAGTCATCTCCCAAAACTATTGGTAGACCTTTCGACATGTAAAGAGAGGAGAATGCCTCTTTTGTCAAAACCATATGTCTAGAAGCTCCAAAATCTATGATGAAGCTAGGTGATCTTGATGTGCCAGCAACCAAAGCATGTACACTCTCTCTGTCTTCTGAATTTGATCCTCCTTCCTTATTCTTTGAGCAATCAGGAAGGGAGATGTTAATATTCTCCAGGATTTGGGTCAACATGTCAATTTTCTTCTCCATACAAGAGCTCTCAGGATGATAGCCCTTACTATAGTATGCCCACTTGCTCATTTCTCCTTTGTTCTTCTTCTTTTGGAAGTTCTTCTCGGAGCCTTGGGGCTCCTCTTGAGACTTGTTCTTATCTCTCTTTTGCTCAGGTGGCCTTTTAGATTTTTTCTTTCTTTTTGAATCCACCCTTGAATCTCCAACAACCAAAGCTTGGTCTTTGGAAGGTTTGATGGTGCTCATCATCACCAACTTATCTTGTTCCTATGTGAGGGATTCCATGAACTCTGCAAGCTTAGGCATCTTCCAGGCTCAAGTTGTCAACTTGGTGTCATGGAAGGTCAAAAAAAACATTGAATATTCAGGGAAAAGCTTCAAGAGTATGGCCAAAACTAGTTTCTCTTCCTTCTTTTCAATCCCACACCGTTTTAGCTACAAAACAAGGGATTTAAACTTGGAAAAATAGAGTTGCAAGGATTTGAAGCTACTGGGACTCAAGGAGATCAGTTCATTATCGATTTGATGTCCTCTCATCTCATATATCTTACCAAAAATATCTACAATATTCTCCCACACTTCATTAGATCATGTCAATCCATCAAGATGGAAGAGGAGGTTTCTTGAAATGCCCAGACACAAAAGACCATAGGCGTCATCCCTCCTGTTGTGCCATTTGATTTTCTCTGCAGCTACATTAGGCTCTTCCTCAGTTGCCATAGTAACCCTGTAGAGACCTTTTGCTCTCAAAAATATCTCCATCTCAACTTTCCATTCAAAGAAAGTAAATGGAGTCAAGATGATCTTCTGAGATTGATCCATAGATCAGAAATTGTGCCTTCCAGTTAGCAGAATATGCTCCCAATGAAGATGTTGAACCTGTAATAGCAATATGGAAGGATATAAATCAACCTACAAAGGCTCTAATACCATGTGGAAATTGAACCCAAGAGATAGAACAATTACACTCACAAAATTGCTAATCAAACATGCAAAATTAACATCAAAGGAGACTGACATTGGAGCATAATACTAATATAATAGCCTATTGAAATATATAATTACATGATATATTCGAATGCATAAGGATTCCATTCGAAATAGTACAAAATTAGGCTTACTAAATCTAGTCAAATCCCCCATAGGTGCATAAAGTAGTTTCCAAATCCACTAAGATGCTCACGAATTGGAAAAGTAAAGTAGGAAAGCTAATAAGGGATAGAAAGACAACTCATACATGCTTTTATTATGAGAAAAGGATGGAGGATGATGTGGGAAAAAAACAAGTCAACTACACCTAATCTAGCTTTTCCTTTTGCCTTAATTCTCAATGAAATGGGAAGCTTTATAGAAAAAGTAGATATGTGCTTTGGAGGATCTGGGATAAATAAAACATGATAAATATGGTTTCTAGGAAGTTTCCCAAGTGCTCGATGACTCGGTTTTAGAAAGTGTTGACTTATATGACATGTAGAAGGCAACTAGCATAGAGTGGAATCTAGGAGACTAGATAATAAGAAAAAATGATTTAATTAATGTATAAGGTAGGTAACTATGGGTTGATTATTCTAACACCTCACTCCATGTAGAATACCATGCTTTTCTCACCTGCACAAACCACAACGAATATATCAGAAGTATTCTTTTCGAAACCGTAACTCAAACAAAAAAGTACAAAGGTGCAAAACAACACAAACACATACCTATCAAGGGAGCATAGTATCCTGCTGTTTGTACAACTCTCACTAAGAGTGTGAGACCACCATCTCCACCACAACGAAAACCAAATGAATGACACCAAAACCCTACCACAGTGCTTGAGGCATTCTGCCCTAATTTTCCAAGGATCATTTATTACGCCACCCTACCCTCCACTATTATGCAGATCACGACCCACTACAATATATTTTTGATCCACGTTGTTTGCACCATCATGTAAAAACACCAACGCCATAATTCTTAAATCCTCCATCATGGAACTATTTCAAATTTAAGCCATATTTTTGATGGCCTAAATATATTCCATAAACATAAACCATTCACACCATAAAGTTAAATCATATAACGTGTTACCTATAAAGGTTTTAAAACCTTAGCATATAAATTCATAACTTGCACACATAATTTATAATCCCTTACCATATAATTAAGGTATAGTTTAGGTTTAGGAATTTAGTCCTCTCTCAAACATTTATGCATAGGAATAGTGTTGTTTAGGTATAGCTTGCTATAGATTTTAGGCATTTCTTACTGCGATGATCACGTGACTAGGTTCATTAATGAAATCACCTGCATAAGGAAATTAGAAACCTACATTAGTTCAACAAGAACTTAGTAAACCCCGTAGAAATAGGAACCCTTACCTGTCTGAGTGGACCCTTAAGGGATAGAACCTCACCACTCCACCCCTTGACATATAGAGTTAAGTCATATTTTTTATAAATAAAACCATAAGCGAATTTAAAGACACGTAAACAAAAGTAAAAACTAAAACAAAATAAGTGTCAGCAAATGTCAACAACTAATAGACAGGAAAATTAAAACTTATAAACATGTCAAAGTAATGGAACAACATCATGTAAACATGATCATCATACAGGAAACACATTTAGGGAAAAGTAGTCTATAGTACTTACGTTCAGTTTTGCAAACAAGTTTTTATTCCGTAGAAAATTTAAAGATGTGCTTGAAGTTCATTATTTTATTATCCTATGAAAAAAACCGTATTTATGAATTTTAGGGACATTACATACCATACAAGTTTCAACCCTTAGATCATCCTTTACCATTAAAAAATTAGGCATGATATGAAAAATACAAGACACAAAATATGTTTGGAAAAATTCTAGTTTTCTATGCCCAAAAATGTGCTCCAAATGGCCAAAAAGACCTACATCAAAACCATTCAAACATAGCTAGAAATCACCCTATTTTTTCCCCCAAAAAAATCCTTAAACTTAGACAAGATTGTTGAAACAAATCTGCAAAAATGTGCTCAACATGATGCTCGAAATCAACTTTTTAAATATAGGAATATGATCGCAAATCCTCATTTATGTTTGGTCGTTCCAAAGGCTCCAAATACATAATTTTCTCAAAGTATGTGTCACTATAAGTGTCATAGATATTATCCCCAAAATTTTCCATATATTCCATGTCCATGCTATAATCAACAATTTGAAACCTTGCATCTAAATCATAATGAAAAAGGGAGATGTGTGCACTATATTCATCATCATCAAACAAGGCTTTCCTTTGGTCTAGATGTCCTCAAAACCATGATAAAATACAACAATGAATTCATATTTTGATAAGAACTCAATCTTACCAACCCCTCACAATCATAAGGAGAACAAATTTGTGTATCAATGATTTCTTCACCCTATTCATCATGGAATTTTTCATGTGCTTCTTCAAGGGATTCCTCTTTTGAATCATGATGTGTTATACTAGGTAGGAGTGAAATAAGATCTTCAATTATATTTTCATTTTTGTCTTCTTTTTCATCATGCGAATGTTAGAGAAACACCTTAAAAAAATATAAAATTGAAGAAATTTTCATGTTACGAAGATTTTCATACCATTATAATGCATGATCCTCCAAAATACACACAAATACTCTCATCAAATCATCCTCATCAATAATATTAAAATAAGCCACAACTTTGATGAAGGATGAAATGCGTAGGATGTCCAAATCATCATACCCTTGAAATGATTGAGAGTAATTAAAAAATACATCATAACCCTCATTTGGAAATCCTGGGATACCCAAAAAATCAAGTTGAGGAATGTTCTTGCAAATCAAAGGGCCATGATTTTTAACTTCAAAATCCATTTCTTTACTTCAAAATGAGAGTACCAATATAAAAATGCACCATTATCGTACCTTATATCGAACCAAAACGATGTGTGGATTCATTAAGATGAGTCTTTAAAGTTCCTTCAAGATGTTGCATGTGTTCACCTCTATATACAACAAAGCCTTCAAAAATTTGCAAAGGAACATGGGCTTCATCTCTTCATGGAGTCAGCATGAGAGAAGAAATTTCTTCAATAATAATCCTCTCACAAAACATCATGAAACAATCTTGAAATTTTTGAGAAATTTGAATTTATCCTTGTCAATGGAACCAAAAATATTACATCTCCAACTTGCATGTATCATTAAAGTATAAAATATAATCAATACTATCCAAAGGGGAACTCAAGAGGGGAGTCTAATGTCACCACACCAACCCTCTTCACACTTTTGGTTAGTTGTTTTGCAGCTCAACGGGGACTTCCCTAAGATAGTATTATTCGGGCTATAAGGAATGAAGCACAAGGTGATGTGAAGAGTAGCTCTAGCAAAACATTTTTCTTTCTTATATTATAGGGTAAAATAGGATATGCGAGGACAAGAGAGATCACTCTAGTGACTAGTGCAAAGACAATAAATGACAAATGGAGTCAAAGAATCACCAACTAGGAGGTCCTTGCTTAATATGTTGTTGAGAGAGTATAATTGCATGAGCTAACAAAAACTCTACTAGGTGAAGTTGAAGGTGAATTAGGGTTTACAAGGGAAATATTTTGATGAATAAACTCATTCCTTTTGATCTCTTGAGGTCAAACAAACATTCAAGGATGAAATAGAGATTAACTTCAAACCCCTTTCTTCCAACAAGGTAGTAATACCCTTTCAATAGCCCAAGAAAAAGAATAAAAATGATAATGTAAACATCCTGATGCAACTTACAACTATGAAGCTCCATGGAAGATTAAAGAGTCGTACATCAATAATGGAAACCTTACAAGAAGATTAGCTTGAAGAATGGATTTATCCATTAAGATCAAACCAGAGAGAACTTCAAAAATCCAACCATGAAAATGAATGAGAGAGAAAACACCTATATAGGTTGTAGCTATATCTCATTTTACAATAGAATATTAATAAACTAGGATAACATATTGGATCTAGCCTAGGGTGGCGTAAAGGAAAAAAATACTCCAACAAACCCTAACAAACTTTAATAGTATCCATGAAATGAGGTGTAAAATATCTTATGTTTCTAATAGTTCTGGCAATAAAAACGAAATATGAAAAGATGAAAATTTGCAGCAATAAATTAAAATGTTTTAAAGTAGCTACAATTTAAAAGTATTTCATGATATTGCATTATTGCTCTTACCCGTGTCCTGTTAATTTCGTATACATTGTCAATACTTATAATTTCTTGGAACAATTTCCCTTGATTTATCAATCTTTAGAATGTCTACATTTCTTTACATTTCAAAATAGCTTTCAACATACTATAAATATTTTCCTGCTGCAATAATTTCATGTTAGGACCCCTCAAATAAAGATTTGCTTGTTTATGAAAATAACAAAATGAAGCTCAAAAATACAGTCTCAGTTATCTGTCTCAATGAAGAAAAAAAACATTAATAATAAGAATTTTACATTTGATGAACATTTTAATTTAATAAATATCAATTACAATAATATTCAAATAAAATAATGGATAATAAGAGTTCACCTGAGGAAACATGGAGAACACCAAAACAAAGTATATAAGACCATCGATCACATCAAAATGCCAATTTTTCAAAATGTTTTCCAATCCTATCTGTAACACATTCCAAGTGATGAGTGAAATAACAATAGTAAAATTTCAACACTATACACACGAATAAATTTTATAAGTCATGGAATACATGCTATGGAAATAATGATTCAAATAAATAACGGTGGGAAATGGATAATTTCTTACCATATTCATGGAGCTCTTCTCTGTTTTGAGAATAAATTAATAGTCTATACTGAACAGGGCCAACCACGTGAAGGTGGAAACTCTTATATCCCCTCCCCCCCTAATGTCACTCTCAATTCCCCATACCCAATGCATGTACTTGAAAAATAAGTTACGTACAAATTCATGCAGATTTAATCATAAGCAAACATTTACCATTCTTCCATTAAAAACTAACATTCATTAAAGCATTCATTCATTCAGTCAAGACATTCATTCAATAAAATCTAACATTCATTAAACCATTCATTTATTCGGTCAACAAATTCATTCAATTAAATATAACATTCATTAAACCATTCATTCATTCAGTTGACAAAAAACCATGCAGAACACTATATTATAATCAATAATAACACAATATTTATTCAGTCACTTCTTTCTGATTTTTCTTATCTTTACAAAATCAACAAGAATCTCATATTCTGGAATTTTTCGTTCAGTTCTTGGTGCTTCTTCAAATTGTCGTGATGTCTTCCTAGTAGACTGCTCGCCACATGGATTTTGCAGCAAGGGGTACGGATTTGCTGCAATAATGTGAAAATGTTGCATACATATATTTTTTTATTATAATTACAAGTATTTAATTTTAAAAAAACATTACAAAGGTTTTTTTAACCTATTGTGGCCAGATCATGTTCTTCATATTCCTGTCTAGGATCGACCTGTACAATGTGATTCATTACCAGGATTCAAAGCATAATCTTTGATTGGTTTTTGTTCATCATTGACATTAAGGGGATCATTGTTTTCATGCTCAAAACATAATCAATATTTTCTGTCAATTATTTATAACGAATAATTAAACTATATAGATTTTATATACCTATGCACTATATGGATCACCATAAGACCGTTTTTCCCATATTCTCAGTGTTCAACAACATCTTCAAATACGTGCGGGAGTCCAAGCTTCAAAGCTTCATTAGTGGGAATTGCTTTGATTCGATCAGCCTACATATTTGCATAATGTCATTAATTTTACATTTTGTGACACATTAAAACAAAAATAATTTGTAATTTATTATTTGGATGCATTATCGGGTGTTTGATACTTACAATTTATGCCTCCAAATTTAAATAACCACCAGGCTCAAGATTGTGATGACCAATTTTTTCTAGTCTTGTCTTTGTGGCCTTTGATGTGTCTGGAAGCCTATGCAAGTGTTGAAATACATTAGATGTTCCAAATTTGATATAAAATATTAACAATAATAAGGTTTAGCATTACATTATGGAAAGTATTTCTTACCTCTCTGTTCCTAGTGGTAGATTTCCTTCTTTTCTCAAAGCCCTCTCATTTCCATATTCCACTAGGGATTTCCACTCCCTTGCTGGAATCATCAGAGGGTGCTCATACCTAGGGTTCCTTTCTAGGTAAACCCTATATTGGTCTCATACAATATTCATATGTTGTCTAATCTTCTTTAGGATCGCAACTCGATCAAAGGTCTCATTTTCGAACAAGCCAACCACTAGTGTGTGGTCACAGAAAATACTGTAAATACAAACCATATTTTATAAGTTGACTATCATATAAAAGTAAAAATTATAAACTTGTAAATGAATTTATATTATGATTCAAGATTCTGAAACTTACTTGCAAGGCATGAGATATATTTACCAACACTTCAACCTTGAATTTAATCTTGTCTTTCTACGGAATAATGAATAGTAGACAAAGGATATCCACACTAATTTTTTTCAAGGTCTTCTCTATCACCTTAACTAGGTCTAGAGAAGAACCAATTTCATCCTTGTTCAACAACTCATGCACATCAAAATCTATTCATTGTTGTGATGTTGTTCCATACACCAAATCATTGGTCTACAAGAAAAATATATAAAACATTATTGATATGTTAAAGAAATATATTGTAGACAAAAGTATATTAACAAAACATATCTATCATGATAGATTCCTAAAACTACAACTTAGTTTACCTGATGCCTGAATGATGGTATCATCTGATCCGTATCTGGGGACTTTCCTTGATTCTCCACCTACAAAAAAGAAGTAGAAAACATTATCATAATGAAACCAATATACACATGAAAAATACATAACAAAAAAAGCATTATGCTACATGTTAAATTTGTACAATGGCATCGATGTATACCTGCTGCATCAAGGCAGGTATGGTATCATCTACTACGAGGGAGTTTCCCCTCACATAACCATGCATAAAAGACATAGAAAAAGTTATCTAACGAAACCAAAATGCAGACTGAAACAATATAATAACAAAACATTTTGACGTATTTAAATTTTACAATTACAATTGGGTTTACCTATTTCCCTGAGGTTGCTATTGTTTGATCAATAGCTCGGTGTTTTCCCCAATAAACACTTTGAAACAAATATAGAAAACATTATATAAACCAAATGAATATACTCATGGAAAAACACAACAACAAAAAAGCTAATATTTCAAATTATATTTGTATTATTACAAAGATGTATACCTACTTCCTCGAGGAAGTTGTAATCCTCTAAGAAGCTGTTGGGGAGATGCCCCGATCACTAACACGCGAAGTAAATATAGAAAATTTAGATAAAATTATAACAATTTACTAATAAAAATTCTTAAGAGGTTAAATTAATTAATAAAAGGTTGCATAATTTGTTGGATGTACCACTTCCATAGTAACCGTGTTTGTATCTAGTTGATTCAAATTGTAATTAATAAGAAACTCTTCCCATGTAGGTATTGATTTAATGGCACATAGAAATACATGGTTTCCTTCATGCCCATCAAATATGTAGTTGGTTTTCTTAAGTGTAGACCTTAAGTGTGTATTGTTTATAAACCCCTCAATATTCTCAGTGGCCTTTGGCCTTTCGTCAATGCACAACATTGGTCCTTTATTTTGACCTTTCTCTTTCAGATGTAAATAATTTGTTGACAACCTAGACGTATGCATATTTCATGTATATTGGATTAGGCACATCCAATATTTCTATTTGTAACAGGGTCCAACATACCCCATCAATTTTGTACATCTGACGTAACAGACGTTTATGCTATCCATGCAAAACAACCACAATCCATGTAATGACGACGGTGCAATTTGATATATCCTCTCATTCACACAAAAATATTTATTCAGTTGATGAATATCCATAGGTACCCCTTGTTTCACTATATTTGTGTACCTTAAGGGAAACTCAGTGTCACCTATTGTCTCATCTTGATATGAACATGAACCCCGTTCAGTGAGAAAATATTGGATGCATTTATGGAATTTTCTTTTCATTTTCTAACCTCTAGTTGATATATCTCTTGTATACCTACTGGATATATCACTTTCCTCTAGCCTTCCTAAAATACCCTCGCTGAAGGAAGATAGGTCTGACAAATGCATGTTTGGTTCTACCTGCACCATGCGAAAAAAGTTCAAATAGGACCTTGTTGGGTATGCATAGTTCATATTATAAAATTACAAGTCATTAAGGCATGAATTTTCCACTATCATTATACATAGTTAGCATTTCTCCCCCAGTGTTGAAAATGCATATCTTGACCAAGGTGTACTCTAAAGGTGGAAAACAACCCATTTTACCCATAGGTCCAATAAGAACAATGACTTTATTATTTTCCCTCTCTCAAGTTATATTGTCACATATATTTTTTCATCATTGTATAAGTAGAAGTAAATAACAAAGGAAGATCTAGAAAAGTACTATTGTAATAAATTCATACATAATTTTCATCTATTTCAACTTTAACTCTCCATTTGCCACTGCATTAATGTTGGTCCTTGAGATCAGTTATCAATTCCAATGTATAGAACATAAACATTAAAAAAATTATAATGAAGTTTAACTAATGGATAGTAATTAAACAACATAATAATGCTAGATAGATCTTGTTTGGATCTTCCTTATACTCAGACATGATTTTGAGTCAGTCGTTGTCACTATAAGGACACGTATTCAGAAGACATACCTTCAGAGAGAGAGAGAGAGAGAGAAAGAGAGAGAGAGAGAGAGAGTTAGAGCGTTGATGGTTTAGGTTCAAATTTCATGGTTGAAGCTCATGGGTCTGAGATCATTTTTCACAATTCACAACACAATTCTAGAATCCCTATAATAGGTACCACATGGAATTTGGTACCCCACTTTAAGTGTAACCAACTTCATGCATCCAACAAATATCAGATATATACTTCTTGCATGCCAAGATACTCCAAGAGTAAAGTTATGAACATAATATATAAACTAGGCATGTCTTCTAGAATGGTCACTTAGGAAACCCTAGGTTTTAAGGTGGTTATGATAATAAAACATAAAATAAATTTAAGTACACTTAGAGTAGGGTACCAAAGATCATGTGGTACCTCTTGTAGGGCTTCTAGAATGGTCACATTCTAGTCTTGTCTTTGTGGATTTTGATGTGTCTGGAAGCCTATGCAAGTGTTGATATACATTAGATGTTCCAAATTTGATATAAAAATTAATAATAATAAGGGTTAACATTACATTATGGAAAGTATTTCTTACCTCTCTGTGCCTATTGGTAGATTTTCTTCTTTTCTCAGAGCCCTCTCATTTCCATATTCCACTAGGGATTTCCACTCCCTTGCTGGAATCATCGGAGGGCGCTCACACCTAGGGTTCCTTCCTAGGTAAACCCTATATTGGTCTCAGATAGTATTCATATGTTGTCTAACCTTCTTTAGGATCACGACTCGATCAAAGGTCTCGTTTTCTAATAGGCCAACCAACCGATTAGTCAGCTCATCCTTAAAAAATTTCGTTTTTCTATCCCACCTTGTGTGGATGGTGGGCCTGAAGATATCCAAGCATAAATCATTTAGATGTTTATAAAAAACATCATTTCCAGCAAAACGATCATTACATCATTAGTTGAAAAAATGTTTTATCTGTATATTACAATCAAATTATAAACACTAACTTAAACAATCTATAATTACTTGGGATCTTCTCTATATTTATTGGAAGGAGCTCTTCATCCACAAAAATGTTGTTTATATTCTACACATTCTAGTGACACAGAAATATCCAAGAAATGTTTCTTCAACATTAGCAATACTAGAAGGATTTGCATCCACGTCTTCTTCTGCGCGATCTGGTGTGCATCGCTCACCAGTGGGTTCACTCTCTGATAGCTTCGGGGGTGTAACAGAACGTTTTTTCAACTATTCAGTCAAAAAAAAAGGCACATGAGTCTGTGTCTGTGGAATCGTTTTCTCATGTGACAATTGATCTCCTTGACCACTAGTGTGTGGTTACAGAAAATACTGTAAATACAAACCATATTTTATAAGTTGACTATCATATAAAAGTAAAAATTATAAAGTTGTAAATGAATTTATCTTATGATTCAAGATTCTGAAACTTACTTGCAAGGCATGAGATATATTTACCAACACTTCAACCTTGGCTTTAATCTTGTCTTTCTACGAAATAATGAATAGTAGACAAAGGATATCCATACTAATTTTTTTCAAGGTCTTCTCTATCACCTTAACCAGGTCTAGAGAAGAACCAATTTCATCCTTGTTCAACAACTCATGCACATCAAAATCTATTCATTGTTGTGATGTTGTTCCATACACCAAATCATAGGCCTGCAACAAAAATACATAAAACATTATTGATATGTTAAAGAAACAAACTATAGAAAAAAGTATATTAACAAAACATATCTATCATGATAGATTCCTAAAATTACAACTTAGTATACCTGATGCCTGAATGATGGTATCGTCTGATCTGTAGCTGGGGAATTTCCTCGATTATCCACCTGCAAAAAAGAAGTAGAAAACATTATCATAATGAAACCAATATACACATGAAAAATACATAACAAAAAAAAACATTGTGCTACATGTTAAATTTGTACAATGGCAATGATGTATACCTGTTGCGTCGAGGTAGGTATGGTATCATCTACTATGAGGGAGTTGCCCCTCACAGAACCATGCATCAAAAACATAGAAAAAATTACCTAATGAAACCAAAATACTCACTAAAACAATATAATAACAAAACATTTTGATGTATTTAAATTTTACAATTACAATCAGGTTTACCTGTTTCCCTAAGGCTTCTATCGTTTAATCAATAGATGGGTGGTTTCCCCAATAAACACTTTGAAACAAATATAGAAAACATTATATAAACCAAACGAATATACTCATGAAAAAACACAACAAAAAATATAATTTTTTAAATTATATTTGTACTATTACAAAGATGTATACCTACTGCCTCAAGGAAGTTGTAATCCTCTAACCAACTGTTGCGAAGATGCCCCGATCACTAACTCACAAAGTAAATATAGAAAATTTAGATAAAATTATAACAATTTACTTACAAAATATCCTTAAGAGGTTAAATTAATTAATAAAAGGTTGCATAATTTGTTGGATGTACCACTTCCATAGTAACTGTGTTTGTATCTAGTCGATTCAAATTGTAATTAATAAGAAACTCTTTCCATGCAGCTATTGATTTAATGGCACATAGAAATACATGATTTCCTTCACGCCCATCAAATATGTAGTTGGTTTTCTTAAGTGTAGACCTTGAGTGTGTATTGTTTATAAACCCCACAATATTCCCAATGGCCTTTGGCCTTCCATCAATGCACAACATTGCTTCTTTATTTTTACCTTTGGCTTTCAGATGTAAATAATTTGTTGAAAATCCATACCTATGCATACTTCATGTATATTGGACCAGGTGCATCCAATATTTTTATTTGTAACAGGGTACAACATCCTCCATCAATTTTGTACATTTGACGTAATAGACATTTATGCTATCCATGCAAAACAACCCCAATCCATGTAATGACGATGGTGGAATTTGATATATCCTCTCCTGCACACAAAAATATTTATTTAGTTAATGAATATCCATAGGTACCCCTTGTTTCCCTATATTTGTGTACCCTAAGGGAAACTCAGTGTCGCCTATTGTCTCATCTTGATATGAACATGACCTCCCTTCAGTGAGAAAACATTGCATGCATTTATGGAATTTTCTCCTCATTTTCTAACCTCTAGTTGATATATCCCTTGTAGACCGACTGGATGTATCACTTTCCTCTAGCCTTCCTAAAATCCCCTCTCTCAAGGAAGATAGGTTTGACAAATGCATGTTTGGTTCTACCTGCACCATGGGAAAAGAGTTCAAATAGGACCTTGTTGGGTATGCATAGTTCATATTATAAAATTACAAGTCATTAAGGCATGCATTTTCCACTTTGATTATACATAGTTATCATTTCTCCCCTAGTCTTGAAAATGCATATATTGACCAAGTTGTACCTTAAAGGTGGAAAAACAACCCATTTTACCCATAGTGTCATAACCCCAAATTTTCACAAAAAATTAAAATTTTTAATGTAACATAAAATGTCTAAAAGTTGCAGTTTGATAACTACTGGAAGCTAGCAGATAATGAAATAGTTAACCAAAGTAGTGCTTAACTTCAAACACATAAAAACTAATACCACTTTAATTTTGATATGTTATGTATATGACCTGCATTCAGTTACTTCTAGTTGTACTGATGATTTTCTTTTTTCAAGTAGGTGAGAAGCTATGTTCTATACTGGGGCTTACTTAGCAATTTCTAAGTCAGCTAGATTTCTAAATTCTTACAGGTTCAACAGGTAAATTTTTGAACAAATAGGAGTTTGTTTTTGTGTTAAGTCAAGAAGTACTTCCTAGCATAATAAAAATGCTAGAGCATAATTTGGTTAATAAAAGCAAGGTTATGATGAGGTAAAGTACTTCCTTTGTTGTTTTGAATCTTATGACAGTATTTTAAGTTATTCATAAAGACAAATATATTTAACATACCAATGTCTTTTACCAACATGTCTTCTACATAAGTTTTTTGTTTTTTTACTGTTATAAGCTAAGTTACTCACAATTTCTACTGATGAACATAGGGCTCATGATTTAACATAGAAACACTTTTACTGAAGCATGAAATTACTGCTAATGCTATGTCTAATATTCAATGAGCTGCTTTATGAGCATGGATATATTTCTAAGACCTTCAAAGAAATTTTTTACCATAGATCACTTAGCTCTACTTTTAGTTCTACTCTAGTAGAGAAGAATTATCAGCTTATTATTGTTTTCATTTGCACTAATAATCATCAAGTGATAATTCCAATCTTCCAAGTTTCGTCATGTCACAAGTATTGTAGCAAAAATTAGATTCCCATATCACTTAATAATATTACTGAGTGATTTTACCTTTAACCCTGGATAGTCTTTATATTTACCAAGTCTAGTCTAAACATTGGTTTGATTTATTAAGATTTCGGTTCTTTATAGAAACCAAAAGATCACTAACTTCCAAGAAGTCTCCCAACTATAACACTGTCTACTTTATGCAAATGTAAGAATTTGCTTGTGAAGAAAATACTACCTAACTTTTACTTTAAAAAAAGTTGAACCTAATATTTTGACCTTACCAACTTTGATTTTACATAATACTAATTCAAACGTAGCATTACTCCTTTAAAATAAGGTTTGTGTGAAGATTCATTAGGAGGACTATTGACTATAAGTCAAAGGAATAATTTCAATGTGGATCTCCACTTATATTCATTTACCAATGATTGTTCTTAGTGTTATCAAATGCAAATGATAATAATTTATATATATGTTTTCACAATGGATTGATTGTACTGTTATCGAAAGGCACATTCTAAGAATTGACTTTATACCAATCATACTGTTGGCTGTATATAATATATGATTATACTAAAGGGTTGATTTCAATGTTATCCTACATAACAATGATACGATACCAAACCTTATCATTAGTGATAAAAATATATGATTGGCAATAATGTTTTTTCACCCGACAGTGCAGAATAACTATATGGTTCGACCCACTGCTAACTAAAAATTTTAGTGGGAACGTGGAGGAGCCTCCACCATGTAATGGTCGATTTAAAATCTTGGAATGTAACCCTATCTTCTTCATTCTCCTTCGAGCATTTGGCTCTACATTGTCTAGTTTCTTCGCGGCCATGAGTGGCTCACTGCTTCATGTTTGACAGCTCCATTTTGGGTGCAGTGAAGTGCTGCAACTCTTGTGTAAGAGTTCAATGATACACCATTTGGTATCTTGGTTTCTTTCTACATGAATTGTATCACAATGAGAGTGGTTTTACTCTATCAGTAGTCATAGTTTTGGGCCATAGTGTTACATTTGTTGTTGTTTGTATCTTGCTCCCTCGTCGATGAAAGTTTGGAATGTGAATCTCACTACCTTTGTCACAGGTTAGCATGAGGGTTTTGTTTCTACCAGGTGCTGCTCCTCATGTTGGTTAAATATCCTCCTTGGCCCCAGACTCTTTATTCACAGGTAAAGTATTATCCTGCTCTCAACTCTTCTTTAAGTGATTATTTAGTTTTTAATATAAGGAAAAAAATTCTAAAACTATCACATTGGTTTTGTTTTTGCAGGTTACAGCTGTGGCCTCAAGTATGAAGGAAACTTCTCTCGAGTTTCTAAACTCCGTGGCCATAACCGGTAAGCTCCGATTTGTCATGGAATCTCCCTGCTTGTAGAGGTTAATTGAAAGAAGTTACAGTTTGAAGGGAAGGATGGCTTCAGTTTCTCTGATGCATAGATGCTTAGTTTATATTATTACTTAGTTTTGTGGTTTAAAACCCTCACATGTTGCTGGGTAGCTCCGGCTTATAAGCTGTGACTTGTATTTAGTTTTTCTTGACTTGTGAAAGGGATTACATCCTTATGGCTTGGTAATATCATACTTCGGATTTTTAAAATAAAAAGGGGTTTCTTCTATACTTATAGTTTTAAGTGATTGCTATTTCGATTACTCTATTTATCATAATTTAACTTGTAACTGATATTACTATAAAAATAGGTTTTTCTTCTTCACTATCAGTGAAGTAAATTTTTTGTTAAAGATATCTTTTGTGAGTAAATAATGTTATTGTGAAGACTGTAGATCAATTATAAAGTAAAATTTATAAATTTATACTTATCACTTTATGATAGAATAGCTAGGGTTGACTGGAAGAGAAACCCTTGTATAAATGTATTCTTAAATTAATTATTAATTGAGCACTTTTTTTTTTTGCTTCTATTTCGTTATTACAGGAGTATTGATGTTTATTAACCTGTTTATGAAGTATTTTAAAAAAAATAAAAGAGTTTATAAATATATTATAAAGTTTTTGATATAAGACTGTAATCAGTCTAACACATAGCTTATAGTCTTCTAGTTTTACTCAGTTATCAATCTATATGGTTAAATTTTTTATAAATTAATTTATAAAAAGATAAACGAAAAGCTAGGGTTTTGACCCTCAGGTTTATCTTGCACAGGTTATATAATTATTTCCTTAATAAGTAATTTCTTAGTTTTATTCTATTTATTGTTTACGTTTACAGGTGTTTTTATTTACTATTCTATAACTTTGAAGTTATTCAGATATTCTATAAAGAATAGAACCTTAACTCTATAACTCTGTTTACTTTTTATAAATAACGAGTTTGTAAACATAACCCTACTATGGTTTATATTAAGTAATAATTTAAGATTTAGTTAATAGTTTTAAAAGATAAACTATGTGGTTAATAACTTGTTTATTTATTTAGCTGTTATCTTCTGTAAACTTCTATTGTATCGGTATACTATTACCGTAACTTTAGTCTAGTTTACTGTTTCTTTTCCTGCATTTTTATTTAGTTATACTAAGTAAAAACAGCAAACACAAATAAACCATAACACTATTCTTTCCCTAATATTTTTAAACTTTAAGATAAATTTACTCTGCTACCTACAAATACAACATTCTATCTACTATTTCATTCTTTTAAAAATTCATTCATCTACTTAAAGCATTCTAACTATGCTAGAGTATGACCTAGTTTCCAGGCATGGAAAAACACAGTCTAGAAATTTATTTTCATTCTAACGCTTATTCTCTAAATCCATTTCATTTCTATAACAATCTAATAAGAATACTAAATTTAACATTTCACAAACTGAACTATTAACATTCATATAGCAGTTAAACTAAGATTTGTTTAACTAACACAGTAAATTAAAATAACATAGAACCTGTTGAGGACAGATGACAACAGCTTTAGGAGACCATTCTTCCCTACCAATCTCCTAGAGAGTGCTCAAACAACACTTCCTCAGGACCCCTGATCCTATTCCTGGCCTTCTTGGCTGAGAATTGGTGGATAATGCAAAAAGTAGAACCCTCTGTCAACTGACTAGTTCAATACCTCAGTAAAATACTCTGCTCTCAGTAGTATGATCTTCAGCTTAAAAGATGCACTAGATCAATCAACAGTTATCCCCTCAAACAATTTCCAAATTTCCCTTCCATTGAATTTCTCTGAAGAACATTCATTCAACCTGAATGATCACTTCTCTAGAATGAGCAGCCTCAAATCTCTTCAATGGGAATTTTTATAAAGACTTCCTAGGTCTTTTGGGTCAGTTTTTCCCTTAATTAAGCCACCTGCTCTGATTCCACTTTCTTGGGGAATAATGACCACAAATGTAGAGAGGTTTCCACCTGCAACAGTTGGAAGTGGTTTGAGGATGCTGCCACATGTCAGTTTGCTCTCCACCCAGTCTCCTCCACCAATTTGATGAGTAAACACTCTTTTAACAGCTCTCCTAAGCTACTGTCTCCTCATTCGTTTATTCACAAATAAAATATTCAAAATTTACATTAAATATCCTTGACCCCACTGGGTCATCAATTACAACTTAGCATAAAATTTAAAATATTGTTCTCAAATAATATAAAATTGTTTTTGCAGAATTGGGGCATATGACATACACACCCCCTTAAATTATAACATCATCCTCGATGTTATTTATTCTTCATCCTCAAAATTCCCCTGGAACAGAATTGGATATGCATCCCACATATTACTTTCCAATTCCCAGGTGGCTTCCTCTGGACTAAGGTGCTTCCATTGCACCTTCACCTGACCAATGGTGTGGTTCCGAACTATGATCTCCCTTCGCCCGAGGATACAGTCCGGTTCCACTAGAAAATCTCCTTCTAGTTCCACCTATACATCATTCTAGTTAACAACATGAGTAGCATCATGAACATATTTTTTTAATATAGAAATGTGAAAAAAATTATGAACTCTTAAATTCAGTGGTAAAGCTAACTAATAGGCTACCTATCCAATCCTAGATAGTATTTCAAAAGGACCATAGTAACAAGGTGCTATTTTTGCACAACTACTCAACCTTAGAGAATTATTTTTAGGTCTCACCTTGATGAACACATGTTCACCTACCTGAAACTCTTTTGGAGTTCTTTTAAGGTCTGCTTGACTCTTCTATCGATCTTGTGTAGTTTTCATATTACCTTGTACCTACTTTACAATTTCTTCCATTTCTTTCAATAGTTCAGGACCTAATACTAATCTTTCCACTGGATTACTCCAAGATATAGGAGTGTTACACTTCCTTCCATACAAGATTTCAAAAAGACTAAATCTAGCTGAAGCTTGATAATTAGTATTATAAGCAAATTCCACTAGGTGCAAATAATCCTCCCATTTACTTGGCTGATCATTTACATATATTCTTAGTAAATCTTCCAGTACTTGGTTTACCCTTTCAGTCTGTCCATTAATTTGAGGATGAAACGAAGTACTAAAATTTAGTATTGTGTTTAATCCTTTAAAAAGAGATTTCCAAAAGTTACCTGTAAATTTAGGGTCTGTATCTGAGATTATAACTTTCAGTATCCCATGCAATCGGAAAATTTTCTTTAGGAAGATATCAGCTATGTTTGTAGCTTTATACGTAGTTTTAACAGGTATAAAGTGGGCTGCTTTACTCAATTTGTCAACTACTACCATTATAGAATCATTTAAATTTTTATTTTTAGGGAGTCCAGTAATAAAATCAAGACTAATTATCTCCAATTTCCATCTAGGAATTGGAAATGGATGAATTAATCCAGCTGGGTGTTGATGTTTAGTTTTTACCTGCTGACATTCAAAACACCTAGCGATATATTCTGTCAGTTCAGTATTCATGTTTGGCCAAAAATATTCTTTTCTTAACATAGTTATATTTTTCTGATAACCTGGATGGCTTGAGTATGGAGTTTTATGGATTTCATCTAAAATTAATAAATTAACTTTAGGTACATTACATACATACATTCTGTCTTTATAGAGTAAAAATCCTTTTTCATTCAAACTGTACCCTTTACTTAAACTTTCTGTTGGATTTTCTTTCGTTTTTGCTTGTAAATTTTGGTAAATTTCATCTTGTTCTAACCCTGCTCTAAGTTGTTCTTCCAGATCTGTTGTATAAGTGCTAATAGTTTCTGTAAATTCTAGCCTTACATTTCTACTTAATGCATCAGCAACTTTATTTTCTCTCCCTTTAATGTGCTAAATTTCGAAATCATACTCACTTAGAAAATCTAGCCACCTAGCTTGTCTAGCATTCAGATTAGGATGATCTAATAGATATTTTAGTCCTTTATTATCGGTCATTAGAATAAATTTTCTACCAATTAGATGATGATGCCACATCTTTAGAGCATGTATAACAGTAGCTAATTCCAAATCATAAGTTGCATAATTCCTTTCATGAATTTTTAATTTCCTAGACTCATAAGCAATAACATGCCCTTCTTGAGTCTATACTCCGCCTGAACCATCATTGCAGGTGTCAGAACACACTACAAAATGTTTATTTGTATCAGCTATTCTTAAAATAGGTGCACTGGTTAATAAAGTTTCTAACTTTTTCAAACTATCCTCACATTTCTGGTTCCAATCAAATTTCTTTCCCTTCTTCTGTAAAGAAGTTATCGGATTTGCGATTTTTGAAAACCCTTCAATGAACCTCCAGTAATAACCGGTAATTTCCATGAAGGATCGAACATCAATTACATCTTTAGGAACTAGCCAATCTTCAATCACCTTTATCTTTTTGAGATCCACCAAAATTCCTTCCTTAGTCACCACATGACCTAAGTACTGGGTTTTATCCTTAAAGAAATCACATTTACTAAACTTTGCAAAGAGTTGATGATCTTGTAATTCTTGAAAAACAATTTTTAAATGTTCCTTATGTTCTTCTTCAGATTTAGAATAGATTAATATGTTGTCGATAAACATGACCACAAACTTGTCCAAATATTTATGCATTACATTGTTCATTAAACAGATAAAAACAGCTGGGGCATTAGTAAGCTTGAATGGCATGACGACAAACTCATAATGGCCATATCGAGTCCTAAAAGTTGTTTTAAATATGTCTTCATCTTTAATCCTAACTTGGTGATATCCAAACCTCAAATCAATTTTTGAAAACACTGTAGATCCTCGTAGTTGATCAAACAGATCATCTGTGCGAGGCAATGGGTATCTATTTTTAATAGTCATCTTATTCAACTGATAGTAATCTCTGCAAAGTCCCAGAGTTTCGTCCTTTTTCTTAACGAAGATGACAGGTGCCCCCCAGGGAGACACACTGGGTCGAATATACTTCTTGTCAATAAGTTCTTTTAATTATGATTTAAGTTCATTAAGTTCAAGTATGTTCATCCGATAAGGGGCCTTTGAGCTGGGTACTATACCCGGTACCAGCTCAATGGTAAAATTTAGTTCCCTTTTTAAAGGCAGTCCCGAAATTTCTTTCGGAAATACATCTGCATACTCTTTTAAAACTGGTATGTCCTCTAATTTTAATTTATCTGTATTATTTAGATTTTTCTCATTAGTTACTATTACTCCATAAGCCTTACAACCTTCCTAACAGCTCTCTTAAGCTATAGAGCATAAATCTACCTTATGGTTGTTTTTCTAGGGATTCCCTTTACACTTATTGATTTTCCATCATTATTTATACAAGTAAAGGTTTTATCATAATAGTTTAAGATCACCCTATGTTGCTCTAACCAATCCATGCCGATTAGTATGTCGTAAGAACCAAGAGGTAGTACATTAAGCTTTATAAAAGTTTCAAATTGATCCATAACTACTGCACATTTCTTTACAAAACAAGCTACCTTCCTTTTGGCACCAGTGGCTAACTGAACCAACCAAAAACTTTTAAATTTTTCAACAGGCAGCTTACATTTTTCTACCAATTTAGGTGAAATATAACTTAGACTAGCTCTTGGATCAATTAAAATAGCTATAGGGGTTTGGTTTATCTTACCTTCTACTTCCACCATGAAAGTTTGATAGTCTTCCTGTCGATTTTCCAAGGCTGCATTGATCCAAGGCATAGTCCTCGCTAAATCTCCAACAATCATCTCCTCCTGTATTGTATGGATATTACTGACAGTCTTTTTTCGATTAGGACAAACTGAGGCATAATATGGGCCATTACACTCCCAACACTTTATGGGTTCTTTTCATTCAAAGGTCTTTGTGTAATTACCATGATTATTAGCAAACTCTTTACCCTTTGAATTGTTCTGATTGCTTGGTGAATTATTCTTATTCCCTTGGAAATTCTTGTTAGGAAAATTTCTGGCCTTATTATTTTTAGAGTTCCAGTTGGGCACAAACTCTTTCTTCTTTTGATCATAATTATTATTATTCTTTTTGGCCTTCCAGTTGGCCATGCTCTCATTTTTCCAGTTATGTTCATAACAGAAATTGGCTTTCCTCATAGCTTCTTCTAGAGTTTTTGGATTGTCATACTCAATCCTATCCTTTATGTGATAAGGTAAATAGCTGAGGAACCATTGTACCTTTATTTTTTCATCTACAAGGTATGGCACATACCTGAGTAGACTTAAAAACTTACTGTTCAAATCTTTCATAGTCATTGTACCTAATTTAAGCTCATAGTACTGTTCAGAAAATAATTTCTTTTTAAAGTAATTCTTGGAGGTGCTCCAATTTATGTTCTTCTCTTTTATTCCTTTCACTCTTTTTAAATCTTGCCACCATATATATTCTTTCCCTGAAAGATTATAGATAGCCATTCTAGCCTTTAATTGGTTAGAATAGTTATAAATCTGGAAGTACTTCTTCATCCCAGATAACCAGGATTCTGCTTCCTCCCCCTTCTCAATTTCTCCATTAAATGTTGGCAGTTTAATCTTTTTAAACTCCCTAGAAATTTCCTCATAAGGTTTATATTTTCTCTTTTTAGTATAATGGTTGTCATCACTACTATCACTAGTGGAATGAAAATTACGTTGATCACCAAATACTTCTGAAGATGAGCCGCTTTCATTTTTAGTCTGTTTAGTCTTTTTATACTTATGTTGGTAACTTATATCTTCTGAATCGGCTATTTTACCCATTCCCTCAGCATGAAATATTTCTGTTAGGATCTGATTCAGCTCCTCCTATGCTCTCAAAATCTTCTCATTCTCCTTTTTAATAGATTATGTTTCAGATTTTAATCCTTTTACTATTTGTAAAAGTTCTGAGGAATTAGTGGTTATGTCTTATTGTATAGGTTCTCTTTATAATTTTTCTTGTTCAGTGAAGGGAGATTCCTCTTCCGCATATTCCTCTAGTCTTTCCATACCTGCTATTAAACTCAGAAACAAATTTCTCTGTTGAATAATATTAAAAGAAAACAACATCAGCAAAATGATTTAATACACTGTTTCATATAAGGAAGTTGAGCTTCATCAAGGCCAAGTGTTTGAACCTTGTGCTCTGATACCACATGTTATAACCCCAAATTTTCACAAAAATTTAAAATTTTTAATGTAACATAAAATTTCTAAAAGTCGCAGTTTGATAACTACTAGTGGCTAGCGGATAATGAAACAGTTAACCAAAGTAGTGCTTAACTTCAAACACATAAAAACTAATAGCACTTTAATTTTGATATGTTATGTATATGACTTGCATTCAGTTACTTCTAGCTGTACTGATGATTTTATTTTTTCAAGTAGGTGAGAAGCTATGTTCTAAACTAGGGCTTACTTAGCAATTGCTAACTCAGCTAGATTTCTGAATTCTTACAGGTTTAGCAGGTAAATTTTTGAACAAATAGGAGTTTGTTTTTGGGTTAACTCAAGAAATACTTCTTAGCATAATAAAAATGCTAGAGCATAATTTGGTTAGTAAAATAAAGGTTACGATGAGGTAAAGTACTTCCTTCATTGTTTTGAATCTTATGACAGTATTTTAAGTTATTCGTAAAGACAAATATCCTTAACATACCAATGTCTTTTACCAGCATGTCTTCTACTTAATTTTTCATTTTTTTTACTATTATAAGCTAAGTTACTCACAAGTTCTACTGATGAACATAGGGCTCATGATTTAACATAGAAACACTTTTACTGAAGCATGAAATTACTACTAATGCTATGTCTAATATTCAATGAGCTGCTTTATGAGCATGAATATATTTCTAAGACCTTCACAAATTTTTTTTACCATAGATCGCTTAGCTCTACTTTTAGTTCTACTCTAGTAGAGAAGAATTATCAGCTTATTATTGTGTTCATTTGCACTAATAATCATCAATTGATAATTCTGATCTTCCAAGTTTCATCATGTCACAAGTATTGTAGCAAAAATTACATTACCATATCACTTAATAATATTACTAAGTGATTTTACCTTTATCCCAAGATAGTCTTTATATTTACCAAGTCTAGTCTAAACATTGGTTTGATTTATTAAGAGTTTCGTTCTTTATAGAAACCAAAAGATCACTAACTTCCAAGAAGTCTCCCAACTATAAAACTATCTACTTTATGCAAATGTAAGAGTTTTCTTGTGAACAAAATACTACCTAACTTTTAATTTACAAAATGTTGAACCTAAGATTTTGACCTTACCAACATTGATTTTAGATAATACTAATTCAAACATAGCATTACTCCTTTAAAATAAGGTTTATGTGAAGATTCTTTAGGAGTACTATTGACTATAAGTCAAAGGCATATTTTCAATATGGATCTCCACTTATATTCATTTACCAATGATTGATCTTAGTGTTTTCAAATGCAAATGATAATAATTTATATATATGTTTTCACAATTGATTGATTGTAGTGTTATCGAAAGGCACACACTAAGAATTAACTTTATACCAGTCATGCTGTTGGCTGTATATAATATATGATTATATCAAAGGGTTGATTTCAATGTTATCCTACATAACAATGATACGGTACCAAACCTTATTATTAGTGATAAAAATACATGATTGGCAATAATATTGTTCCACCTAACAGTGTAGGATAACTATATGGTTCGACCCACTACTAACTAAAAATTTTAGTGGGCACATAGAGGAGCCTCCACCATGCAATGGTTGATTTAAAATCTTGCAACGTAACCCTATCTTCTTCATTCTCCTTCGAGTGTTTGGCTTCGCACTTTCTAGTTTCTTCGCAGCCATGAGAGGCTCGCTCCTTCATGTTTGACAGCTCCATTTTGGGTGTAGTGAAGTGCTACAACTCTTGTGTAAGAGTTGAGTGATACACAGTTTGGTATCTTGGTTTATTTCTGCAAGCATTGTATCATCGTGAGAGTGGTTTTACTCTGTCAGTAGTCAGAGTTTTGGGCCATAGTGTTACCTTTGTTGTTGTTTGTATCTTGCTCCCTCATTGATGAAAGTCTAGAATGTGAACCTTTCTGCCTCTGTCACAAGTTAGCATGAGGGTTTTGTTTCTGCCAGGTGTTGTTCGTCGTGCTGGTTATATCTCCTCCTCGACCCCAGACTCTTTATTCGCAGGTAAAGTATTATCCTGCTCTCAACTCTTCTTTAAGTGATTATTTAGTTTTTAATATAAGGAAAACCAATTCTAAAACTATCACATTGGTTTTTTTTTTGCAGGTTACAGCTATGGCCTCAAGTATGAAGGAAACTTCTCTCGAGTTGGTGAACTTCGTGGCCATAACCGGTAAGCCCCAATTTTTTATGGCATCTCCCTGCTTGCAGAGGTTAATGGAAATAAGTTACAGTTTAAAGGGAAGCATGGATTTGGTTCCTCCAATGCATAGATGCTTAGTTTATATTATTACTTAGTTTTGTGGTTTAAAACCATCGCATGTTGCTGGGTAGCTCTAGCTTATAAGCCATGACTTGTATTTAATTTTTCTTGACTTGTAAAAGGGATTACAACCTTATGGCTTGGTAATATCATACTCTGGTTTTTAAAATAAAAAGGGGTTTCTTTTGTACTTATAGTTTTAAGTGATTGCTATTTCGATTACTTTGTTTATCATAATTTAACTTGTAACTGATATTACTGTAAAAATAGGTTTTTCTTCTTCATTTTCAGTCAAGTAAATTTTCTGTTAAAGATATCTTTTGTTAGTAAATAATGTTATTGTGAAAACTGTAGATCAGTCGTAAAGTAAAATTTATAAATTTATACTTATTAGCTCAGGATATAATAGCTAGGGTTTACTGAAAGAGAAACCCTTGTATAAAGGTATTCTTAAATTAATTATTAATTGAGCACTATTTTCTGTTAGGCTTCTATTTCGTTATTACAGGATTATTGATGTTTATTAACCTATTTATGAAGTATTTAAAAATAAATAAAAGAGTTTATAAATATATTATAATTTTTTTTATATAAGACTATAATCAGTCTAACACATAGCTTATAGTCTTCTAGTTTTACTCAGTTATCAATGTATATGGTTAACATTTTTATAAATTAATTTATAAAAAGATAAATGAAAAGCTAGGGTTTTGACCTGCAGGTTTATCTTGCACAGGTTATAATCCTGTCTGGTAAATATAATTATTTTTTGAATAAGAAATTTCTTAGTTTTATTCTATTTATTGTTTACATTTACACTTGTTTTTATTTACTTTTCTGTAACTTTGAAGTTATTCAGAGCTTCTATAAAGAATAAAACATTAACTCTGTAACTCTGTTTACTTTTTATAAATAACGAGTTTGTAAACATAAGCCTAATCTGGTTTATATTTAGTAATCGTTTAAGATTTAGTTATTAGGTTTAAAAGATAAAGTATGTGGTTAATAACTTGTTTATTTACTTAGTTGCTATCTTCTATAAACTTTTATTGTATCAGTATACTATTACTGTAACTTTAGTGTAGTTTACTGTTTCTTTTCCTGCATTTTTATATAGTTATACTAAGTAAAAATAGCAAACAAAAATAAACCATAAAAGTGTTATTTCCCTAATATTTTTAAACTTTAAGATAAATTTTCTCCGGTATGTACAAATACAACATTCTATCTACTATTTCATTCTTTTAAAAATTTATTCATCTACTTAAAGCATTCTAGTTGTGCTAGAGTATGAACTAGTTTCTAGGTGTGGAAAAACATAGTTTAGAAATTTATTTTCATTTTAACACATTATTCTCTAAATCCATTTCATTTCTATAACAATCTAATAAGAATACTAAATCTAACATTTCACAAACTGAACTGTTAACATTCATATAATCATTAAACTAAGATTTGTTTAACTAACACAGTAAATTAAAATAACATAGAACCTTTTGAGGATAGATGACAATAGCTTTAGGAGGTCATTCCTCCCTACCAATCTCCTGGAGGGCGCTCAAACAATGCTTCCTAATGTCCCTCAAGCCTGTTCTTGGTCTTCTTGGATGAGAACTGGTGGAGAATGCAAACAATATAACCCTCTGTCAACTAACTAGTTCAATACCTCAGTAAAATACTCTGCTCTCAGCAATATGATCTTCAGCTTAAAAGATGCACTAGATCAATCAGCAGTTATCCCCTCAAACACTTTCCAAATTTCCCTTACATTGAATTTCTTTGAAGAACATTCACTCAACCTAAATGATCACTTCTCTAGAATGAGCAGCCTCAGCTCTCTTCAATGGGATTTTTTATAAATATTTCCTAAGTCTTTTGGGTCAGCTTTTTCCTTAATTGAGCCACCTGCTCTGATTCAACTTTCTTGGGGAATCATGACCACAAATGTAGGGAGGTTTCCACTTGCAACAGTTGGAAGTGGTTTGAGGATGTTGCCACATGCCAGTTTTCTCTCCACCCAGTCTCCTCCACCAATTTGACAAGTAAACACTCTTTTAACAGCTCTCCTAAGTTGTTGTCTCCTCATTCATTTATTCATTAATAAAATATTCATAATTTACATTAAATATCCTTGACCCCACTAGGTCATCGATTACAACTTAGCATAAAATTTAACATATTGTTCCTCAAATAATATAAAATTGTTTTTGCAAAATTGGGGCATGTGACACATAGGTTCAATAAGAACAATGACTTTATTATTTTCCCTCTCTCAATTTATATTGTCACATATATTTTTTTCGTCATTGTATAAGCAGAAGTAAATAACAATGGAAGATCTAGAAAAGTACCATTGTAATAAATTCATACATAATTTTCATCTATTTCAACTTTAACTCTCCATTTGGCACTGCATTAATGTTGGTCCTTGAGATGAGTTATCGATTCCAATCTACAGAACATAAACATTAAAAAAATTATAATGAAGTTTAACTAATGGATAGTAATTAAACAACATAATAATGCTAGATAGATCTTGTTTGGATCTGCCTTATACTCGGACATAATTTTGAGTCAGTCGTTGTCACTGTAAGGACAAGTAGTTAGAAGACATACCTTCAAAGAAAGAGAGAGAGAGAGAGAGAGAGAGAGAGAGAGAGAGAGAGAGAGAGAGCGTTGATGGTTTAGGTTCACATTTCATGGTTGAAGCTCACGGGTCAGAGATCATGGTTCACAATTCACAACACAATTCTAGAATCCCTATAATAGGTACCACATGGCATTTGGTACCCTACTTTAAGTGTACTCAACTTCATGCATCCAATAAATATCATATATATACTTCTTTCATGCCAAGATACTCCAAGAGTAAAGTTATGAACATAATATATAAACTAGGCATGTCTTCTAGAATGGTCACTTAGGTGACCCTAGGTTTTAAGGCGGTTACCTATTGTTCAGGAATAAACACCCTTGTAACCTAGGGTCTGGGGTTACCAACATACTTCTAAAACTTGCAGATAATCAGCTTTAAAGTATAGAAAAGGAATAGGAAGAAATGTTGAACTCACCCGATTAACAGTGGTTGACCTAAGCTTTCTCTTCTCCCACTCTACTTCTCTCCAAAGCTTTCAAGGATGCACCTCCTTCACCTGCAAAGAGAAAATTCTCCAAGTACGATCTTATACATCTATATATGACAAGTTAGATGAACAATATATAGAGTGCTTAATCAAAAATATTCATCAAACCATGATACATGAAAGAGACTCAACACAAAGTTGGAAGAAGAATTCTCTTTATTATGAATAGTGAATGAGAAAAGTGTACAACCCAACGCTTGAAAAAAGGACTCCTCTGCAAGCAAAGGATTCTAAGTTCTGCTGCTCCAAAGACTTCTGAAGATATAACACCAGCATAAATTTTCTCTCCAAGATTGATTGATTAATGCCCTCCTCAAGGCCTCTATTTATACTTTGGGAAATAGAGCAATTTCGAAGGTTGAGATAGTTGAGATAGTTAATGATTAGGGCTCAACAAATCTCCATTAATCGTGTTTTATTATTTTTAATGTCGAATGGATGTGTACACGACTAATGATACTGGCAACCCGCGTATGACACACAAGTTGCTATAAGGGAAACCCGCATACAGATCTGTACGTGGGTTGTAATGAAGATACTTGCATACAGTACGCGGGATGCTGTGGAGATAGTCACATATGTACATGAGTTGCTTTAGAGATAGTCGCATACAGAAATCAACATATAGAAAGGTAAAACGGCAAGCTGGTTGAATAGTGAATGCATCTCATGTCATGCCCATCTATAGTGTTTAGGCAACCTTCAATCCATAAGTGTCCTTTTGTGTACCAACATATGAAGTGTCGGCACTCGGACGGAGAAGTTCCATTTGGGTTGATAACATTACCATAATAAAACATAAAAAAAATGTAAGTACACTTATAGTAGGGTACCAAAGGTCATGTGGTACCTCTTGTAGGGATTCTAGAATTGTCACATTCATGTAGGAAAGGGTCAAATGGAGGTGTGGGTACAAGTTTGCAGCTATGGTAGTATTAATTTAATATGTAAAAGTTGAAGAGGGACCACCCAACACAATCCTATATAGGTGTGGCTTGAGGGGCCACACTACCCTCAAATTCTTTAGCATTGATCATGTTAGTCCTAAAAATGGCATACCAAATTTCTTCCTATCCATTTTTGTTTGAGTCTAGGTCATTCATATTGATTCTATCTCAATAAATAAATTGTTTATCCTTATTTCCATAGGGAAGTTAATATTTCCAAAGTTATTGATGATTCTGCGAAGGGACAAAGCTAGGGAACAATGGATCGGGGTATGTCTGAAAACCATGATGTTGATAGTGAAAATATTAAACATATTGTCACACCTGAAATTGGTGGAAGAAGGCCCAAGTCATGAGCCACTAATAAATAAATATTCAATATGAAAGATGCCATGATTCATAGGTTTAAGGAAAATGTTGTAGTTAGTGTTGAGGATTCTTTTGATGAAGAAGATAATGAATCCATAAGGGCATAATAATAGGATTGGAAACAATAGGACAATATGAGTGGAAACTTTGCATAAGTATAGGACCCTAATAAGTTCACTGTTAAAAATAATTATCCTCTACCCAAAAATGGTTAACATTCTTAATTAATTGGAAGGGGGGAAACTTTACTAAGAATGGCCTTCCTTTAGGATATCACCAAGTTCATATGGAAACTACAAATGTATGGAAAACACATTTAAAGACTAATTTTGGTCCTATTAGTGGTTGGTAATTCCCTTTCATGACATTACCAATTTCCCTAGTACCTTCATCTAGACCTTGAATGGAAGCTTCTTCCTGCATCTCGATCAATTTGTCATTTTTTATATAGATAAACTCCTATAAGCCCTAGAAGAGGTACCACATGACCTTTGGTACCCTGCTTTAAGTGTACTCAACTTCATACATCCAACAAATATCAGATCTATACTTCTTTCATGCAAGATATTCCAAGACTGAAGTGATGAACATAATATATAAACTTGGCATGTCTTCTCGAATGGTCACTTAGGAAACTTCACACTACCCTCAAATTCTTTAGCATTGGGTAGATGGTTTTCAATCAGTAAATTCACATTGTTTCTATGTTCCAAATAATACTTATTGTTTTCTTTTAATATTTTGGCTATTGAAGTGCAGTAATGAGGGAATCTCCTTGTTTATTTTCAAATCTCTAACCTTAGAGTGGAGTATATCATACAATTCGGTCGAACTTGTTTGGGTATTCCGTCTCATTCCATTTTGATGCATGATCCAAATATTTCAATTCATTTTGAAATGACAAAGTACATGGAAATAGGAAATGACTTGGTTCACAAATTTATTCTGTAAATATGGAATTCGGCTATGGAAGCATGAATCAAAATCTACCTAGTCATGAATCTCAAAAAGGGATTTCCAGAGAATATCCATCCACAACAAGATGGTTCATAATGAATTTGTTTGGGCCTTTTGGATTATACCATTTTGATGCATCTTTTGTATCTGTCAATTCATTTTTAGAATGACAAAGTATTAGCAAATTAGAAAATCAAAGCACGAGATTATTTTTCTATAAATCTATTTGGCTATAGAAACATGATATTGAATATACATAGACTTGAATCTTATAAATTGCAAGTTTCCAGGTACAATCCATTGGCAAGCGGATGGTTCGATATGATTATTAAACCAAGCAATTCACTACTACATATTGAAGGGAGCACTTTTGTTCAGACCCTTTTGATAATGGACAAAATTCAACACATTTCAGGCAATGATACCTATAAAACTTGCTACATAAAAATAGTATAATAACAAAAAAGGATGAAAAACAAAACAACCAAGAAAAAAAAGGACTCAGAGAAAGAAACTCCCAATACATGCCTGAGAAATAAAGAGCCAAATAATGCAAGGATTTGTAACACTGGCATAGGGAAAACCAACAACGATCAAGCACAAAGCACACAATATCTAATGAGAACATAATAAAATGGTGGTGTGGATATAATGAAAAAGAATTATATTTTCCATTGGTGATGTTTACCCTAATATGTAGAAGGAATGGAACCATCAAACATGTTTGTGGGTTCTCTGATTTTGTTCAATCAAACTTGGACTAGATGTATAGACACTGTAATCAATTCCTCCACTACCATATTTCCTTAAAGTCCCCCCCATTGGGTATAAATTCTTGCTTGATCCATTGCATTTTTATTAGCTTGGTAATTTATTATAAAATCAACCTTACCTTTTTTTTAGAAAAGAAGCAAGTGTTCATTCAAAAATGATAATATTGACAAAAGATTCACCTCGTTTAAAGGATCACTAACTTGATCTAATTCACAAGTTATCCAACAAAGAAAAATTGAAATGGTAAAGGAACAGTGGCATGATACTGAATATTATGGTAGGGAGCCATGCATAATGATCAAAGAAACCCCTTGCAAATACCCCCGGTTAATATTCCTAGTCCCACAGACCTGATTTCCCAGGAATCATGTTGTTATAGTTGTCTGAGAGTGTTGAATTTCTCAAGGTTACTTGCCCAGTTATGATTGCATGTGACAGATGCATTGGATTATGAATATGCTTAAAATTTGATCTCCAAGTTCATGTCATCTCACGTTATGAGACCAGCCACACTCATAAAGTACAATAAAGGTCTCTGTGGCCTTGTTCTTCTTAGTCCTCAAACTCATAAAAACTACATAGTACAATTTAAATGATTTACGCTCTAACAATACATTGCTCTGAGGGGGATTGGTGCATTCTACAACATGGTCCATGAAATTCTGATTCAAAAATATATGCAGGTTCAATACATATAACTACAATTAATAATTGTCCTTAATCCTCAATGCAATCTTATAAAATCAAACGATTTATGGGAAATTTAATCCTTGGAATTCTTCTTTTTAGTTGTTAATTTTTGGTCCACGGATGTAATTTATACAATCTCTCTAGTGATCTTAAAAAAATATGTTGCAAATATTTGACAGTGGATTTATTGTTCATTTGACATGTTATATGTTTAGTTCAATCTGAGAGTTTAACTATCTAAGTTCAATTCATAATTGTTGTTACCAATAGATTTTTCTCCATCAATTAAAACTGGAACAACTCATGAACATGGCAAATAGATACACACATCGCTCTGCATGGATTCATGTGGAACAATTCTCAATTTTTATTTTTCCTCTATATCAACAATCATAATAAATTATTGGAGTTAAATAGAAAGTTCGAATTCAGAGAATTGATGTACAACATGACAGGTACATTGGGTGGTGATATGTGTGAAAGTTTTTCATAATTGTTGTTTCCAATGGATTTTTCTCCAACAAATAAAACTGGAAAAACTCGTTAACATCACAAACATATACACACATCCCTCTTCATGGATTCATGTGGAACAATTCTCAATTTTTATTTTTCCTCAGTATCAGTGATCGTAATAAATTGTTCGAGTTAAAGAGAAATTTGGAATTTGGAGAATTGATATAGCATGACATGTATGGGTGGTGATATGACATAATTTACTAACCAACTCAACACTGAAATATGGATTTTCTAGTTGATGTAGATTCAGGCGGTGGAGGTGTAAATGGAATATTTATTCAAGGTGGCTTGATTGTTTCCTTTCCAAATGAAATATAGGGAAACCAACTTCTTGATTGTTTCATTTCCTTTAGAATAGAAAACACATTTAATGAGTTGTGAATAGAGGAAGAAGATGAATGAGTTGATCTCTTCTCAATGCACAATCTCAATACCTAGCATTCACACCCAACTATGAAAAATACTTCACCATAATACAATAACACAATATGACAATCAAGTCACTAAGATGATAGTACCCATGACTTTTGGAAGTGATGGTGGAAGAATAGCTCCTTCGAAAAACATGACTTAGTTCATAAAAATCATGTAGCATCTCGTATGCAAGGAGTTTAATGGCTATTGAGAATGGATCTCTTTCCTCTAACAAATAGAAGTAACAAATGACAGGGAATGGAATATTAAAGGTATACAAAATGATAGGAAATTCTTCCCTGCACAACCTTTGTGATGATGTTCTTTTCTTTGGAATGGCACCTACAGAGACGCACTAATATATAAAGAAATTTTGGATCTGTGCATGCATGCAATTGGAATGTAAGTAAATGCCCCAAAATATCCCATATCTTTCAATGGTATATGAAGGCCTAAAAAAACAATTATAAAGTGGATTCTTCCTTTCTTAGAGGTAGATGTCATCCAAGGAATCAAGTGCATGAGCTTCTCCTTGAATCCAAGTGGTTATGATTTCTGTAATTGGTTTTGGTTGTACACAAAGATGGAGAACATGCTTATTGTGTGAACTCATGGAGTAATAGGTGGTTATCCTTACATGGTAGAGTTACTTTAGTAAAATATGTTTTAGAGGCTACACCAGTTTTTGGCACTCTCTTACCTATATTTCCATTGGAATTCAAAAGAAGATTTGAAAACTTTGCTTTAAATTTGTTTGGAGATTCCTTCACACTCCCACATTCAATTGACATTGGATGTATCTTTTAGTCATATTGACCTACCTTTGAGGTCATTCGCTAGACACTAATAACATTATCGTCTATTATATATCTTATAAGGAATGGAAAGAAGGAAAAGGATGCTCTCCCATTGGTAAACAATGATCAAATTTCAAAATCCAAAGCTTTTGGGGGTTGCGGGACCAAAAATATCAAAATATTTCAACAAGCACTTGTAGCCAAAAAAAATATGAAGAATATGTACTGAAAATGGATTTTGGCATAGAGTGACGAGACATAAATATATGGAGTCACTTTCAGTGGAGGATTGGATAAGAAGTTGGTAGAAAATCGTTAAAAATTCCTCAAATTCTTGGAAGAAACTAGTTCTTTATTTCCATTTCATTGGGTCTTTGTTGGAATGGAATGTGGTAGATGGCTTGTATTAGACTTGGGTTTGAACCTTGTATATGTTTCATAGGGAATTTCAAGTTGTTTGGGGCCCTAAAGGATCATCTACATGACCCAAACCTATGTTTTCTAAATGAATTTGCAGCTATTATTCATAGATCTATATTCAGGGAATATTTGAGGATTATTGAACAACTTGGTATTTGAGAAGATTTGACCGAATAATGGAAGGCATATACCAAGGAACACGGGGACTTCACTTAGTGAACCTCTCACATAGCACGTGCGATCGTGGGATATTAAAGAATACCCTTAATTTTGAGAGATATTGACCGAAACTCTTTTTGTTGAAACCCCCTCCCAATACTTAAAACCTCCTCCCCGCCCCTTTTTATACCTCAATCCTTATAAACCACCCTACAGACCCCCACCTTAAACCCCTCATCCCCCCAATACTTGCAATATATTGGTTCGATTTTTTATAATTTTAAAACCCACAATATGAACTAACGTGATAGGATATTGGCCAACAAGTGAAGCCCCCATGCCAAGGAATTGGCACTAAGAACTATTAAACTAAGGCAAGGTAAGGAAAAGATAGTCTGGTCTAAAAAACCTTTGGATGGAAGTTAAGATGTAAAATAAGGTTACACTTCTTTTTTTTCTCAGGACATGCAAGTTAATCCATATTCAAGACTAGTGATGGGAAAACAATGTGGATCATTAAGGCTACTTTTACCATCCAAAGCTACACTCAATTATATTCAAATCCTTGAACAAAGTGAAACCCTAGGGGCACTTAATTGGATGGTATATTATCGCTACAACTCTTCCTCTCACTTTATGCTGGCTCCCGTCTAGCACAAGAGGAGGACACCTAAAAAGGGATGTTTATGATGTTCCTAAATTTATGGATGGTGTAATGTCCAAACCTATTCCTAGCCAATGGTTGGAAGAGTGGAGATAAACAATCAATAAGATTCAAACTTGTATGAAAGAAGGCATACCTAGATTGTTATAAACATCCTCTTACAACCATGTGGATCTAACTAAATAAGCCAAAAATTTTAGGAGGGATCTTCCAAAGATTCTCATCACAAGATTCACAACAAGTACAAAATAACCTAAGAATTATATGCAACCGTGAATGATTAAAGAACAATCACATATAAAACCATTAATGAAATCATCCTTCAAGCATGATTTCACCCAAATACAAAGAGGGCCTTAAAAGTTCCATACTTAGCCTTCAAACCCTATCTAGGGAAGCCCTCCAAATAGAGTGAATAGCCCTACCTGAGTCATTACATCAGCAACTATCCTACAGATGAAGGGAGGGTTTCACCTTAAACCTAAATCATTCAACTAATAACTCCAGAGCCCTAGGATTAGGCATGGCTCTCATCACTTTCACTTCCGGTTCTTGTATGATATTTTAACTTAGCATATGTTTTTTATGCTCGCTATTATGTGCATTCAGATCTCTGTTATACAAAATCAACAAATCATTTAGTGTTATGTGTGCCTATAAACTCAAACTAGCCAGCACATGCAAACACATAACTTCATATTTGGGCTTACTTAAGAATTAAACACTCTAAATTTATTCATTTAAGAAATGGCATCTTTCACTTAACACTTAAAATTTGAGGCACCATAATCCTTAAACCCTTAGACTTTACTCTATTCAGACTTTGGAGTGGAACATAATTCTGAAGGATTAAATTATTCTTCATTGAGATCAAATGGTTCTCCTTCAGTTTTTATAATGGTCAAAGCTTGGGACCTTCCGCCTCTAAGATTTTTTTTTTTCCTTAACCTTTTGGACGTCCCAAATGAGAGAGTTCTAGCTAAATCTTTATTTTAAATTGAATTTTCCTATCACACAGAAATTAATTTCAAAAGAGCATCTTCAGTTACATAACATAAACCTAACTAAATAAAATAGACTGGAAAATCTATAGGTTATGGTTTCCTAGAGTTTGTAAGCCATGCGACAACCTAGATGGCTTTGCAAAATTACAATGGTATACATATAATAAACGCTGAAAATTTGTATAGGCTAAATTGGGAAGCATTTTGCATTGGAGGAAAACGTCCCAAGGATTATAAGATATTCGTGGGAGATTTTCCATCTGCAGTCATAAATTACATGTTGCAAGATACCTTCCTAGCTATATACCCATCTGTAAGAGGTCCTAAGGTTGTTACTGATAGTACTACAAACCGTTCAAAACGATATGGTTTTGTAAGGTTCGGGAATGAGAATGAGCAAGTTCACGCTATGAAGGAGATGAATGGAAAGTTTTGTCTGTCCACACCTATGCGAATAGGTCCCGTCACGAAAAATAAGACTACATGTTATGAACAATTTTATCCTATAGTGGACGGCTCAGACTCAATCAAACAAACAAACAAGTACGTAACATGCAAACTTTCACCAGTAAATTAGTTTAAAGCATACAAAATTATTTGTGGAGGGCATATAGGAGCATATATAAAACCCTAACTGCGATTTATGGAGGGCATATAGGAGCAACTCTCATACATGTAGAGCATTATATGTTATGCTAGAAATCGAGTTAATGGATTAAGTGAAAGAAGTTAGCATTTTGTTAGTAGTTGAACTAACCCGCGAAGACATCTATGCAGTCCTCCTCTACGTCCTCTGTGCTCTAGGATTATGGATCTTTGTGTGTCTCCACTGTCACCTATATGCACGAGGGTATCCTTTGGTGTAGACCGATCTCCTTTGTCTAGGCACGACCAATCACGGTGTCCTCTGTAGAATCAAGGATTGTGGGTGAGAGTGGGTTGGTTTTGTTGTTAATGTTTTATGTTTTCTTTTTTCATTTGTTTTATGTTTTGTGGTTTTTTTTATTTCTATTTGTTTTGTTTTTTAATTATTTTATGTTTTTTTATTTTGTATTATGTTTTATGCTTTTATCTTTTATGTTTTTTTTATATAGCTTCTAGTATTTTTTTAGTATGCTTTTTTCATAATGTTTTGTGTTTTTGTTATATATCATCTAGTATTGGCGAAGATGATACTAATGTTTATGCTAATGATGATGATGATGACGTCGATGGAAAATATGTTGACGATGATTATAATGATGAGGATAAGGATGAAGATGTCGATGATGATGATGATGATGATTATGAGGATGATGGTAATGATGATGGTGATGATGATGATGATGATGGCGATGACGAAGATGGTGATAATGATCGCGATGATGACGATGATGATGATGCTGGCAATGATGATAATGAGGATGAATATGATGTTGATTACGATGATGATGATGATGATGAATATGATGATGCTATCCATGATGATGATGATGATGAAGACGATGATGATCATGATGATCATGATGAATATGGTGATGACAACGACGATGATGATGAAGTTAATGATGATAATGACGACGACGATGATGATAATGATAATGATGAAGATGGCGATGATGAAGATGATGATGATGATGATGATGAAGATGGTGATGACGACGATGTTGATGATGATGAAGATGATGATCATGATGATGATGATGATGATGATGATGATGATACAGATGTTGATGAAGATGATGATGATGATGATGATGATGATGATGAATATGGTGATGATGAAGATGATGATGATAATGATGATGATGATGATGATGATGATGACGATGATGACGACGATGATGATCATGATTATGATTATGATCATGAAGACAATGATGATGATGATGATGATGATGATGATGATGATGATGATGATGATGAATATGGTGATGATGTTGATGATGATGATGATGATGATGATGATGATGATGATGAAGATGATCATGATGAAGATGTTGGTGAGGAAGAGGGTGATGACGATGATGATGAAGATGATGATGAAGATGAAAATGGTAATGATGATAATGAATCCAACGACCTTGCCATACCAGCGCCGATAACTTATATCAGATATCAAACTTATTATAATGTAATTTCACTAGGATAACCAATGCTCCCTTCAAAAGAATCCGACGAGCTTGCCAAAACACCAACGTCAAACACTGTCGGTCTTTCTAGGTATCTGCATCGTATATCCTACAACAACAACAACAATGATGGTGATGATGATGAAGATGGTGATGACGATGATTATGATGTTAATGATGAAGATGATGATGAAGATGACAATGACGATGATGAAGGTGAAGATGATGGTGGTGAGGATAATGGAGTTGATGATGATGATGATGATGAAGATGATGACGATGATGAATATGGTGACGACGACGACGATGATGATGAAGATGACGATGACGATGACGATGATGATGATGATGATAATGATGGTGATGATGATGATGATGACGATGATGATGATGATGACAATGATGATGATGATGACGGTGATGATGATGGTGATGATGATGAATATGATGATAAGGATGAGGATGATGATGAGGATGATGATGATAATGATGAAGATGATGATGATGAAGATGATGATGATGACGGTGATGATGATGATGATGCATATGGTGATGATGATGATGATGATGATGATGAAAATGATGATTATTATGATGATCAAGATGATGAAGACACGACAGAATTTAAGCCCAAAATTTGACGACAGAATCTGACGACATCCAACGTAAAGTACAATTGTGTCAAATTGTAATGATCAAAAGTATGGTACATTCCGAATTTTTTTTGTCATCTTGCAGATTCGTCAAATTTTCAAATTTATGCCTCGTAGGTTTTGCGATGAACATGTTCGTCTAAAATTTGACAACCTTCTTGTCTAAAATTTGACAACCTTCTCATCTAAAATGCGACAATCCAAAGTCAAAAATTTGACAATTATTCATCAAAAATTCAAAAACTATTCGTCATCATCATCATGATCTTCATCATCGTCATCATCGCCTATTGAAAATTATCCTCATCTTCATAATTATCATCATCATCGACATCTTCGCCATCATCATCATCATCATCATCATAATCATTGTCATATTCATCATCATCTTCATCATCATCGTGTCCATCATCATCATCATCATTAACATCATGATCCTCATATTCATCATCATCATCATCATCATCTACATCATCATATTCATCATCAACATCATCGTAATCATCATCTTCATCATCAACATCATTGTCATCATCATCATCGTCATCATCATAATCATCATCATCATTAGAACCATCAATGTCATTGTCTTAATTGTCGTCATCATAATCAGCATCATCATCATCGACATAATCGACATCATCATCATCATCATCATCATCATGATCCTCATATTCATCATCATCATCATCGTCTTCATCATCAACACAATCGTCATCATCATCTTCATCATCAACATCATCGTCATCATCATCTTCATCATCATCACCATCATCATCATCGTCATCGTTATCATAATCATCATCATCATTAGCACCATCAATGTCATTGTCTTCATTGTCATCATCATCATCAACATCATCATCATCATCAACATCATCATCATCATCATCATCGACATCATCATCATAATCATGATCCTCATCCTCATATTCGTCATCCTCATATTCATCATCATCATCATCATCGTCATCATTATCATCATCGAAATCATCATCATTGACATCATCATCTTCATCATCAACATCATCGTCATCATCATCTTCATCATCAACATCATTGTCATCATCATCTTCATCGTCGTCGTCGTCATCATCACCATCATCATCATCATCATCATCTTCATAATCATCATCTTCATTGTCATCATCATCACCATCATCATCATCAACATCATCACCATCAATGATCATGAACAATAGCAGCACACATGGACCTCAAAGGAAAACAAAGCTTTCTACAAACAAATTTTTAGAACTCAACAACAATGGGTTGTTGGAATATAAGGATGTTTTGTACAAAAATTGTTTAGAAATCAACAACAAATTTTTGGAATAGAAAGAATGGTGTCCACTGACATGAATAACCTCATATAGGAATGGCATGATTTGATGTAATTGAGGTGATGTGATTTGATGCCATTGACAAGATCATTTTTTACCACACTTACAAATCAAATACAATTAACTGTGCTACCAATCAAGATGTCTTCAAATTCCTTCTTATGCCTAACTACTCCACCCATTAGAGGAAATTTCAACTCAAAATGGGCCTCCTAAAATGAACTAATAAAATAATAGTTAAAATAATAAAATAATATTTATTAATTTTGGAGGAAGAAAATAAAAAAACTACTTTTTTGTTTGTATTTTTGACATATCTCCCTGTGTTTTTACTCAAATTTTGATTGGGAGAGCTCGTTGGATGCAGAATCAAATTCCACATCCAATGAGTACCCACTCGGCATACTTTTGACGGACCCTGCTACCCCAAAAACAAGAAATACCTGAAAAAATGGAATGATGATGTTATCATTCCATTTTTTCAAGTATTTCTTGTTTTTGGGGTAGCGGGGTCCATCAAAAGTATGTCGAGTGGGTACTCGTTGGATGCGGAATTTAATTCTGCATCCAACAAGCTCTCGCGATCGAAATTTGAGTAAAAACACAAGGAGATATGTCAAAAATACAAAAAAAAAAGTAGTTTTTTTATGATACCTATCCCCAAATTTATATTAAAAAGGTGTTTAAGACCTATACGGTATTTCAAATTTAAAGCAATTTCATTGGCTAACACATGATGACATGGAATTTGAATAAAAGTTAAAAGGCCCATTTTGAGTTGAAATTTCCTCTAATCCACTTGAACTTGTAGAAAATACCTTGGACCACTCTTCCATATCAATCACCATTAATTTATCCACCATAAGGTATGTTGTTGAACAATATGACTTTGGAAATATCTTCAATTCCTCTTAGCTACAACTACATCTTGCACCTATAGAGGATACATTGGACCACATCTCCATATCTGGTCTTGGTGTTTTCTCAACATCATCATGATCAGGATCATCATCATCATCAACAACAACATCATCATCATCATCGTGGTCATCATCATCATCATCATCATCATCATCATCATCATCGCCATCATCATCATCGTCGTCATCGTCGTCATCATCGACATCGTCGTCATCGTCATCATCAAAATCATCATCATGTTCCTTGTCATATAAATGGATCATCATCAACAACATCATCGCCATCGTCGTCATCGTCATCACATCATCATCGTCGTCATCATCGTCGTCGTCGTCATCATCATCATCATCATCATCTTCATCATCATTTCATATGAGATCAACATGGTGATCGCCATCATCATCATCATCATCATCATCGTCATAATTAACATCATCATCGTCATCATCGTCATTGTCATTGTCATCGTCATCGTCGTCATCATCATCATCATCATCTTCATCGTCATTTCATATGAGATCAACATGGTGATCACCATCATCATCCTTATTAGGTTGATTTTCCTTATTAAATATATAAAAAAAACATTACATAAAAAGTGCAAATTAATAAGCATATTTAATATTTAAATAAAAATATAAAAATATAAAACATAACAAACAAACCTAAAATTTCAAACTCACTTACCTTCCCAGCCGCACGAATGCATTTTCACTTACCTTCCCTGCTACACGAATCCATTTTCACTTACCTCACCAAGCATAGAGCCTGGAGGTCATAGAATTCAACAAGAGACTATGTTTTCAATTACCTTACCAATCCCAGATTCTGAAGGTTTCCAAGATTTTGTAAGGATCGTCAAGGTCTCGAATGTAACATCGGATCCTGGAGGTTTCTGAGATTTTGTAAGGATCGTCGAGGTCTCAAATGTAAAAAAGGTCGAGAGGCCACATAAAAGAGCTTGAAAAGGCCGCCAAGAGGTTACAATGCCCCAAAAATCGGTAAATACCTTCCATTTAACCCCATATTACTCCATAAAATTTCTGAATGTTTCAAAGTTGCGAACGGAAAAATGATTTTGCAAAAAATTAATCTGTTACATTTGGTTTAGGGTGAGTTTTACTCTATGAATGCATATGAATGGGTGAGATAACAACCTGCAAAAAGAGAGAACTCATCACATGATTACCCCATGGTACATTGGTAAATGATTTTCTTAGTATGGAACATTGGTTTCTTTTGAGGGTTTTTGAAGAATGGGTGTGTGAAGATGTGGAGAATATGGGGGTTATATTTTCAATGGTATTCCAAACACCAAAATTTCTATAAATTTATTAACTTTTAGATTCCATCATTAATTGAAATGTCTATAAATTTAAGAAGTGTGAGCTTCCATCATCAACTGAATTCTTCTTCCTTGGGGCATTGATGAAAGTTGGTCTTTCCTTACAAGAAACAAGTTTGCATGTAGTTTCATATGGAGGTTAAATTTACAACTTGATGATTCTTTCCTTCGATCATTCTAGACCATTGAAATTAGTTGTCTTCATCGATAACGTGAAAAGTCACTATGGAATGAAACTTAGGTTATGATTACGGTTCAAAATAATGCAAGTGCAATTAATTTGTTGTCAGTTAGGTATTATGAAAGTATTATGAACTCTCAATTAGGTACTAAGGATTGTATTATGAAAGAGAGTAAAATAACAGGTTTCAAAATTGACTAAAATAGGATGTGTTTCTCTTCGTGTGTGGCTACACCCTTCATCCTATAGCAATTGGATGAACTAAGAAGCTATCTACAACCAAAGAGAAAAGAGGATGCCATAACTAAATGTTAGGAATTCCTAGTTATAGTTAGCAGATCCTTTTTTTCGCATGGCTTTCACATGGCTTTCACATGGCTTTCACACATTAATCACATAACCTCCTTTTCTCAACTCAATTTTAAAACTTATGAAGTCTACATTAAGAATAAAGCTGTCAATTTATTGGTATAGTTAAACTCAAAAAAATGCTGACATGATAGTTAAACTCGAAAAGATGATGCACACTCTCTTCAAAGACTATATTAAATCTCTTTCTTCTCCAAATAAGTCATCTTGAACACATAAACAAATACTAGAAAAAAACTATTAAATCGAGGAAGGACCATGATCAAGTTGGTATTTTTCACATTAAATAAGGTTATGGTTTGTGATTTTTCTAACTATCAACAATACTAATCTTTGCAAGAACACATCCTTAAAATGATAGAAATGGTTTTCATCTCTTGCAAATTTCTCACTTCACAATCTTGGATATGAAAGAAAACCTTTGATTGAAACCTTAATGATTTGGATAAATTTAGAATTGGGAAATACCTATATGTATAAGCATTGTTCCCCCATATGCATGGATCCTAGAACATGGTATAGTTATGCCCATGCATGAAATTTTTTCCATATTATCATCAGATTTGTGGTTGGAAAGAGGGTCCATTTTCTACAAGAGTAGCTTACTCCTAGATAGAGAGGAATTCCAGGGCTTGCACTGATAATACCAAAAGCAATGGCCAGCTTCTCACTGTGACTACAAAGGATGTTTTCTATCAGCTCCTTCTCGACTTCTGGCAACATAGAATTTGTCTTAACCACATATCATGCATCCTTCATCTCCCAGCCATTGTTTCCAATGACACATAAGTTTCTCTTGATTGAGGATGCAATCTATCTCCTGCAAGCTTTATACTGTGATTTTTTTACTCCCCTTCCTCTCATCATTACTCATATTTTTAGTCATCATCCCAGTTTCTAGTAGCAGTGTAACACATCCAACATTTTAGGGTTGTAAAGTAAAAGGTCGTTCTACAACATGACCTTCCATGTCAATGCTATCATACACTCTACTAGTACAAAACAAGGCTTGCACACACTTGCATCAGGATCTATTACCATCCCTTGTATTAGTAATGTGCTTCCTCTAAATAGCTGACGCATCCAAGAAGGGAACCTGTGTGGCATGATGCTTTGAATTTGGTATGATGATACAATAATATTGACACATGGAATCTAAAAGTATCGTTGACATAAAAATACACCAGTACCATCAATTCAAACCAAGAAGCATTCTCTGGTCACTGACCAAGGATATGATATTTAATTATTTTAACCATGGTATCAAAAGACCGCATCCAACGAAAAATTACAATCTCTTTAATTATTTGCTTTTGGTTGGATGTGTAATTGACGTACTTTTGGGTATGATGGTCAACCTTCACAACATCTTCATCAATAAATTTCCTCAGTGTTGTTGTTGCTAGAACCCTCGAAATTTTATTGAAACCATCATAATCAGAGATCCATCTATCCTCCACAAAATTCCACAGATAGCAACCGAATTTCCTTAGACAGTTCACTATTTCAGAGAACTCAAAATTTTGTTTTTTTAATGAAGTGCACTGCATATTTATACTGGTTTCCATTAATTTTTGAGTTGACCTGTCATAAAGGGTTTTTATTTTTATATAAATTTGAGTCGACTTCAATAACGTGAGAGTGTAGTTTATTGTTTTATTTTGTCTTTCAATTATCAATTTAATGGTCAAACTTGGTGTTATTTAAGGCCTGTTTTATATGCATTTAGGGATTTTTCCCCTACATATTGTGTGAGTGCCTTCATATTATTTTTCTCGAGGGTCATCCCCAAAGGTTCCAAGATGCCAAATGCCCACATCATATTCATTTCTTCAAGCCTATTAACCCATCCAATGTGTGGGTCAAAAGGATTCTTTTTCAAGTGCATGGTATTCTCAATCCATACACATCATCTAATTACCTTTATTACCAAGTATGTGGAATTCATTTATCATGAAGGCACAAATGACCATGGACTAGGTCATTTGGATCGTTAGGTGTTCCAATGGCTCTAATGCCCACATCCAATGTCATTCTCGCCATGTCATCATCCTACTTTGTCCACTTAATCAATCTTCGACTTCCTTTGTCATTTATGGTTTGTCATCAATGACAACCAGTGCTCAACATTTAGACTATAAAGTTTTTCAGCGTTTAGCATCTGTACACTATTGTAATTTTGCAGAGCCATCTAGGCTGTTGCATGGCTTACAAACTCTAGGAAACCATAACATATTGATTCTCTAGTTTGTTTTTTGTGAATAATCTTAAAATAAAGAAGGCCTTGGGTTGATGAAAAACAGTCATGCAGGTAAGTAGTATTCATCCAATAGAGTAAACCTTTGATCCAATAAGTAACTTCTATATCTTACCCAGCCACGAAAGGCCAATGAGAGATGCATTGCCTCAACAATCACTTGGAACCTAAATGTTACTTTCCCATATAGACATTATAATTTTATATGACCCATGGTGTTTGTATCAGTGATCCCATTGGATAGTACATGTAGTCAATACATGTGCAATTCCAGTGTTGAGGACCTCACCAATATGCGATCAAACCCTAGAAGTCTGATGTTTTATCATTGAAATGATATAAAAGTTTTACTAAGCCCTAAATAGGGATGCTGAGACTCTTATTAGGGCTTTCAAGGTCTGACATGGCCCTAAAGAGGTATGTAGTGAATCTTAGAGGGCTTTTGAGAGTCTGTTCTGACACCAAAGAAGAGTCTATTCTTCTAATCCCTAAATAGGGCTACCTTGAAACCAGAAGTTTGTTTAAGCCCTGACAAGGGCTTCTTAGACAACAGATAAAGTCACTGCTGAGTCTTTAAATGTATTTTCCATACATTTGTAAGTTTTGAAATTGTAGCTTTTTAATGATACAAGGTTGGGAGAGATATTGGCCATATGGTAAATTGTAGAGATTTGGTTACCTTGATGAAAAGGAAAATTACCTTGGTTAAAAATTGTTGTTTGGAAATGAATGGGTGTCACATCAAATATGACTTGGATATCATTACTCTCGGTTCATATCACATGTCTATTAGAATGGATCAAATAGAATTTCATCATGCTATTCTTGACTGTCATAATAAAAGTATGATGTGACTGGATGAGGATGGTAAAATCATTTAGGTTAAAGGAATTCCAAGGCCAATTTTAGTAAGACAAATCTCAATGATAAAAATTAAGAAATGTCTTAGGAATGGATACCAATTGTATTTGATCCATGTGGAAGAATTATCCACTGATATGGAGCCTCTCATTGAATAAATTCCTGTTTTGAAAAAAATTCAAGGTGTGTTCCCAAAAGTTCCTAGGCTACCTCCTAAACGAGACATTGATTTCACAATCAATATGGTATCAAGAACAATGCTAGTTACTAGAGATTCTCACAGAATGAGTACCCCACAACTGAAAAAATTGAAATTGCAATTGGAAGAGTTGTTAAAGAAGGGTTATATATGCCCTAATGTTTCACCATAGGGAGAACCTTCTCTATTTGTACAAAAGAAATATGGAACAATGGGGCTGTGTTTGGATTACATACAGCTAAACAAGGATACTACTAAGAATAGGTATCCATTGTTGAGGATCAATGATTTGTTCGTTTAGTTGCATGGAGCTATAATTTTCTCAAAGATCGACTTAAGGTCAGGTTACTATCATGTACACATCAAGGATGAAGATATCAGTACGACTACCTTCAAGAATAGGTATGGGAACTATGAATATACAATAGTACCTTTTGGATTGACGAATGTTCTAGCTACATTCATGTGTTTGATGAACTGTGTTTTCAAAGAATTTTTGGAAATATTCATTATAGTATTTTTGGATGACATAATGATTTATTCCAAGAAAGAAGAGGAACATGAAGAAAATATTAGGAACATGAATATACAGTCTGTCAGTTGTTTGTATTGATGTACACCTTCTCTCTTCATATCTAAGTGGGCCTCATCATTATTTGTGCAACAAGTTCTCTTTGAAATATAGTTCTCAATTTCAAGCAATTCAATAACCTCAATCATGTCATTACCTTTTTTTCTTGTAGCATCCACATCTCCATGGAACATCATAGCTAATATATTGACACCTTCTATATCTAGCATCCATTCTATCTCAGGATTAAATCCATCATTCTCATCAAACTTGTTGATTTTTCCAGACTTGGTAAAACCTTTATTAATATCTAGAATTCCCGTGAGAGCCAATTTTGTAAGCATGTTACTTTCAATTTTCTTCAAAAATACATCATATTCAGAATTTTGGTTTTGTGATTCCCCTTTAGGAACCTCTTCATTCATAATACGTATACAAGGAATAAGTTTTTGTGGATTATCGTCATTAAAAGTGCATTTCAAATCATCATCAAACTCAAGGTTCATATTTTTTGCAATGTCTGCCATACTCAACTTTTTATCATTTGAGTAGTTGTTTCACCAATAGAATTTGCTGCAACACAACTAGTTATCTCACCCGGAGCTACTAACAACTACAGGAAATGAGATTCAAAAGCTACCAATTGTTCTAGTTGCAAGATTAGGTGGTTTTTATTTTCATAATTTGTTTTATTGTTTTCATTGATTCAGATATGCACTCTTTACAAATAGGTAATATTTTGTTTATAATATTTGATTCATATAGAAATAATATATAATTATTATGTTTGATTCATGCATAATTAATACACGATCACTGACTTCATCATAGTAGAAATAATGGAAAATGTACATGTCATGCTTTGGAAAATCTAAGAACCTATGCTTCTATCCCTTTACAATTGTAGATACCAAACATACTTTGGTACGAGAAATCAGATAACACTCAAATGCTTCCATTATGTGCAGAAGCTCCAAGCTGTTATAACCTAGCATTGTGCATATCCTAATGTATGCTTGTATGAGTAGACACCAATATAAAATATCATAAAAGGTGTTTTCTCATAAGTATGATTGAATTATCATAAAACAATAGAAAACATCAATTAAAAGGTATATAGCAAGTTTTATGCCATCCATTTTTTTTAAATACAAAGATTGATGTGATAAAGAGTTGGCTTGTGTTGTAAGTCTTTATTAATTGATCCATAAATTAGATCCTATGATGTTGACTATAATCTAAATTTATTCCAAAGAAAATATATTCTCAACCATTACCTCAATGTAAATAACATTTTATCAAACCAAAGACATTCATTTCAATACTAACAACGATCATGAGCTATTACATAATGAGAAACAAAGATCCTTCTAATTAATCATTTGGCCATATATTTATTGAACATAGATCAAACATTTTACTCATGTATTACATCCAAAATCATAATCCAACTTTAGATTATCTTCACACTTGTGCTCTATATGACCAAGCACCAAAGATAAACTTCCAATAACATTCATAACTTACTGAAGGATAATTTGTTTTATCTAAATCATTGCAAAATATTTAGGTAGAGGAGATGTTTTTCAAGGTGATATAGTTCTGAAATCAAAATGTTTAGGCTGCAACTGAAATAGTCAACCAATACGCCTTACAATAATTTCCAAGAGTGGAGTAATGAAGACATATCTAAAAGGTAACAAAGAGACAATTTGTATGAGTTCTATATTACATGCATTTACAATGAAAGATAGTGATGGTTGTAGTAATTCATCATACTCATATTTAATTTATCAAATGATTTACCAAAAAAATTGCTTAGGTGTGCCAAGAATGAATTAAATGAAGACTTGCAACAATAGAAACCAAATGGTGACAAGGAACACTATAATCAAAATTCATATCTATCTCAAGAAGTATAAGGTCACAATATATTCAGATATATCATATTAGTTTGGAATCCATTCTTATCAATATACTTAGAACCATTTTATGTACCAAGATATTAGTACTATTTGAATTAGTCCTTAAATACAACGTTGAACATCGCTTATGTAACTTATGTACTTACTTATGTACTTACTGACATTGTCTTCTTCATGGCATTCATAATAGTAAAGAAAAGGAGAATCTAATTTACTAATGGATATATTCCTAAATATACAGACATTTTATCCCATTAGTAGACAACAAAACATAAATACATGTTTATTTCACTAGAGAGGTCCCAGAACCCTAGTTTCCATCAACAACATTCTGGTTGGATACTTCATTTTGCACTCGGGATTCGAAGGCCATAGTTCCTACCTGAATCTCGACATGAGTCAATATATCTACAAGCTCCAGGATGGCATGGGATTGATCCTGATGTCGGTATTTCTCAACACCATTTTGCTCCCTCTGAATCGATCTCACTTCATGGAGGTCTTCTGTAACCTCTTGAAAACGTTCCCTCACTTCTCCTTTGAGTCAGCGAATCTGTCGCTTCTCAATATCCAGATCATCTTTAACTCTCCTCAATCTACATCCTAGTGATTGCAGGCCATGTTGCAGGAAGCAAGGCTCACTCTTGTCGGTGCAATCCATGTTATCATCCTATTTGCAGAGGGGGAAATTATTTTGGAGGCTCTCACAGCTTTGCATTTATTTCCTGAGATGAATGAAGTCAGAGATAAGTTGGTTCCTGTATATACTGCAGGAATGATCTATCTCATCAGCCAAGTCACTCTTCTTCATGATGAAAACAATCAAATTGGCATGCTCTAAATCTCCATCCTGATCTGCGTCAACTCTCACCCATGGCCAGATTAATGTCATCCCGCATGATCTAAACAGGCTTGACATACGTTCCACAACTCTCACATGGGGCGCATAAGACTCCATGGTTTTTATGGTTTGTACCTCCTACAGTACAAAACCAAAACTCACAACATGTTCCTAGGTTGGGGAGTCTAATTTGATGTACTCTGCTTCTATTTCTCTTGAATTTTCGTCCTCCCAAATTCCCCTTCCTTCATTCACGATGAGGTTCACAATCACCTGCACTGTTTTCCTTGTGATGTCGTCCATGTCTTCCTGGTGCGTGCACCACTCCATTCATTCACCCCGTGTCGCGCATCCTCCACACGGCTGTTTTGGCAATAGCCACAATATCCTACGATATTTGACAATCATGCCATAAGACTGACGGAAAATGCCGTCAATATTTCTCTCTTTTTTTGTACATATATCCGTCAAATATCTGACATTGTAGATGGATATGAAGTTGAAAAAATTTCCTTCTGATAAGTAGTGGTCATAGAATATCCGACGTTGATACGTTAGATCTTCGATGTTGATATGTCACATATTCGACGTTAATATGTCGGATCTTTGACGTTGACATGTTGGATATGCGACATTAATATGTCATATATTTGACAATTATATGTCGGATATTCGACTCTATGTCTGATGAGAAAAAGTCAGAAATTCAACGATTAATGGATGAATGACTTCTCCATATTAGCTTTATACTCTATCGAATTCTTGATGGGTTTTGAAATAAAGTCGAATATCTGATGAAGTCCCACCAATGAAAAAAAAATGTGGTTGTCGAATAACAGACACATGCCTGTCGAAGTTCAGACAATGCATCCATCGTATTTTGGGCTCAAATTCTGTTGTGTGATGATGATGATGAAGATGGTGATGACGATGATGATGATGACAATGAAGAAAATGATGATGATGAATATGTTGACGAGGAAGAGGGTGATGACAATGATGATGATGATGATGATGGAGATGATGATGATGATGAATCTGAAGATGATGATGATGATGAAGCTGAAGATGATGATGATGATGATGATGATCATGAAAATGATGATGACGATGATGGCATTCAATGGCTTGATGAATATGATGATGACAATGAATCCAACAACCTCGCCATACCACCAACGGCAACATATATTGTATATTAGATTTCTTATAATGTAATTTCTGTTGGATATCCGACGCCCCTTCAAAAGAATCTGATGAGCTCTCCAAACCACTGACGCCAAATGCCATTGGCATTTCTAAGTATCTGTGCCAGATATCCTACAATGATGATGATGATGATGATGATGGTGATGAAGATCAGGATGAAGATGGTGATCACGATGATGATGATGATTATGACTATGATGATGATGAAGATGAAGATGATAATAATGAAGACGATGAAGATGATGATGATGATGATGATGACGACGACGATGATGGTGATGATGATGATGAAGATGAAGATGATGGTAATGAAGATTATGATGATGAAGATGATGATGATGATTATGATGAAGATGATGATGATGAATATGATGACGATGACGATGATGATGATGATGATGAATATGGTGATGGAAATGATGATGATGATGAATATGATGATGATGACAATGATGATGATGACGACGACGACGATGGTGATGCTGCTGATGATGACAACGATGATCAAGATGATGATGATAATGACGATGATGATGAGGATGATGATGATAATGATGATGATGATGATGATGATGATGGTGAATATGATGACGATGAAGTTGATGATGCTGATGATGATGAAGATGGTGATGATGATGATGATGATGAAGATGGTGATGACGTCGATGATGATGATGAAGATGGTGATGACACCAATGATGATGATGAAGATGACGATGATGATGATGATGATGTTAGAGACATTTACCATCATACACTCTCTTTTGGTCAAATTGGCCTAGTTAAACCACTATCCTAAGTATAATTGACATTAATTGACATCAATGGAGCATTAATTACCATCATCTAGTCACACCCACCCCTTCCTACAGTCAAGGAGGCTAACTTAGCCTTCTCCTACAGTCAAGGGGGCTAACTAGAGCACTCCGGAGGTGATCTGAGTGATATTAATGCACCTAATTGCTAACTGGTGGTTACAATCAATTCAACAAGTCAGTTAAGGTGCCTCCTCTCATTAAATATATTATTTAATGATTATTTATTATTATTTAATGAACTGGAGTCAACAGGGTGCCTCCACCAACTTCTGATGGTCAGTTCAGCTTCAGTTAACCTCATTAGGGTTCATTGAAGTCATGGAGCACTAGCACTTGATGGTTGCTTGCTATGACATGTGTTTGATCTCCTTCAATTGAGATTCAGTCATTTATTGCACTTCGACTTCAGTTAGGGTTTGGTGAGTCAATTAGGGTTTTGGTCAAGTGGTTAACTGAGTGTGAACCTATGGTTGAGTGTCAGTTAAGCTAGACTCACTCACTGAATTCGAATTGTCTCCTTAGGTATTCGAATTATTCATGGAGTCAAGCTATTTCTTGACATTGGTATTGTAACCATTCGTTGTTTATTGAATATACAGAGAGGAAACCAATTCCGGTTCCGATTAACACCATTTCATGAGTATTTGTTGATTATTCTTTAATGAGATTGATTCTTACTTCCTAGATCATGTGCAAGAATTAATATGGTATTAGAGCATACGGTGGATCAAATATCTATCTCTCAAAAACAAGATTTTTGACAAATTTCTCCATGAAATTTGAGCAATAGCTCAAAAATCCAGCACTGCACCAGAATCCAAGGCTTACCACTCAATATCCCAAGTAAAGAACTTGTTGATCAAGCTTGCTTGATTGATTATGCTGGGTGTGATGAAAGCCTAGAATGTGCAAGCTGTCCGACCTTACTATGCTTCTTTTTTTTTTATTTACAGGTTTTAACAGGTACAACTTTGAATGGACTCATCAATCCCTCTTCTCACCCCATTCACAAGCTATTTGGAATGGAAGTTGAAGATGATTGCATCTCTGAAGAGACGAGGTCTTTATGAGGTGTCTATTGGACTTGGAAAAGAGTCTTATAAGATTGATAATGACTGGCTAAATGATGGTGATAGAGCTTTTGGAGCAATAGGTCTAGCCCTTTCTCCTATCTTGTACTACCTTATTTGTTCTATTGAATACCCAAAGGAAGTCTGGACAAAATTGGACAGAACCTTTGGCAAGCACAATGAGGATCATAATAGTACTTTGGAGATCATAGCCAGCACCACAAGAGTTCTTTACTCAAAATTCTCGGCCTCTACTCTCTCTGATGAAGTTGTTCAAGATGAAGATGAAGTAGAATCTTCTACAAATTCAATTCGAATTGAAGAAAGTCTCCATGTAGTGACTCCTTCTCTTGATGCTCTGGAATTTCATGAGATCTCTGATATCTCATCTCCTCATATTGCTGAAATAGAAGAAGACATTTGAATCTCTTATATTTAAGAAAAATACTGCTGCACTTCCATGCAATCATTCACCGGTGATTTTCCTTTGAATTATGTGCAAAATTTACTAGTAATTGCTTCCGAAAGTGAAGAGAAATTTGATTTTTCTCCCTCTAATGTTGCTGTTGGTGTGAAAATATGTAAAAACTTGGATATTTTGGAAGAAATATCAGATTATAAGAGTGACACATTTGCTTCCCATGATCTATATCTTCCAGCAAAATCCTGTAGGATTGCATGCACCAAAATTCAGAATTTTGAAGAAAAAACAATTGTGCATCCACCGTCTCGGTTGACCATAATTTTGGATCTAATATGAACCTTATTGGATCTGATGTGATCTTATTTGGATCTGATATGATATTTCTTGGTTCAAAATTTCAGGTTCGTAAACCTTTAGTATTGCTTGTAGCTGTTCTCATCAACGGTGTGAAGAAACAAGTACCGCAAGTCTCCTTCGAAACTGCTACCGGGGATTTGATTTGATTTCATAGTTTTGGATATGTTGTGAACTTATTTAGATATGATTTACATTCTGATCTGATATTATTTTTCTCATATTTTAAAATCCAAGAGATTTCAGTCTTGCTTGTAGCTGCTCTCACCAATTCCGGTGTGAAAAATCAAGTACCGCAGTTCTTCTTCAATTTTGCTGCTGGGGATTTGGTGTTAGTTTCCTCTTATGAGGTTGCTGATATTTCATTTTGTGATTAATTGGCTATTTCAGAATCTATATCAAATTATGGAGCTCAAACATTCACTCTCCAGAGTCCCAGGGATTCTCTACCTTTGGTCACATGCTCATCTCCTCACAGAACTAGTAAAGAGGAAGACATTCTGCATCCGCTTGGACACTTGCTCCTAAAAATTGGGGCTGATTTTACCAAGCATGGTTTGCTATTCAAGGCTGCAACATATCAGTTTCTTGAGTGTTCCACACATGGTTTGAATCCTCAATAACCTTTGCTCTCTCTTCAGATGATTTCAGTTGCTCTACATGGGTCCAGTTTTCACCGTGCAGATGTTTATATTTCTGATTCAGTTGAGTACATTGTTCTTCTTCCATAGTGGAAGATTCCTCCAGACATATTCATTTAGTTTGGATTCATAGGTTCACATGCACAGTCTCAGGATACTACTGTATAGAAGAGCCAATTCTTGATTTACTGCTTAGTTCAAGGGCGGGTATTTTTCCCATGAGGGTTTCCCCTTTTCCTTGGTTATATTAAGCAGTTACTTTATTGTACAGGATGACCTATGGCCTTTGTTTCTGGGGCCCTAGCATTTTTATGCATCTATGTTTTCTAACTCTTCCTGAGTATAGCTTAAGGGGGGGTGTTGGAGACATTTACCATCATACACACTCTTTTGGTCAAATTGGCCTAGTTAAACCACTATCCTAAGTATAATTGACATTAATTGACATCAGTGGAGCATTAATTGCCATCATCCAGTCACACCCATGCCTTCCTACGGTCAAGGAGGCTAACTCAGCCTTCTCCTACAGTTAAGGGGGCTAAATGGAGCACTCTGGGGGTGATCTGAGTGATATTAATGCACCTAATTGCTAACTGGTGGTTACAATCAATTCAACAAGTCAGTTAAGGTGCCTCCTCTCATTAAATATATTATTTAATGAACTGGAGTCAACAGGGCGCCTCCACCAACTTCTGATGGTCATTTCTACTTCAGTTAACCTCATCGGGGTTCATTGAAGTCATGGAGCACTAGCACTTGATGGTTGGTTGCTATGACATGTGTTTGATCTCCTTCAGTTGAGATGTAGTCATTTATTGCACTTCGACTTCAGTTAGGGTTTGGTGAGTCAATTAGGGTTTTGGTCAAGTGGTTAACTGAGTGTGAACCTATGGTTGAGTGTCAGTTAAGCTAGAATCACTCACTAAATTTGAATTGTCTACTTAGGTATTCGAATTCTTCATGGATTTAAGATTTGCTTGACATTGGTATTATAACCATTCATTGTTTATTGAGTATACAGAGAGGAAACCAATTCCGATTCCAATTAACATCATTTCATGAGTATTTGTTGATTATTCTTTCATGAGATTGATTCTTAGTTCCTAGATCATGTGCAAGAATTAATAGATGATGATCATGAAGATGATGATGATCATGACGATGATGATGATGATTAAAACGGTGATGACGACAATGATGATGAAGTTCAAGAAGATGACTATGATGAAGATGTTGATGAGGAAGAGGGTGATGACGATGATGAAGAAGAAGAAGAAGAAGAAGAATATGATGATGATGATGATGATGATGAATATGATTATGAAGATGGTGATGACGATGATGACATCATGAGGAATATAATGGCGAAGATGACGATGGTTGTGATGATGTATCCAATGACCTTGCCATACCACCGATGACAAGATGCATCGGATATCAGAATTTTTAGAATGTAATTTATGTCGGGTATCCGATGCCCCCTTCAAAAGAATTTGACAAGCTCGCCAAACCACCGACACCAAATGTCATCTTTCTTTCTAGGTATATTCGTCGGATATCCTACAACGACGACGATGATGATGATGATGAAGATGACGATGAAGATGACAATGTAGATGATGAAGATGAAGATGATGACGCTACCCATAATGACCATGATGAGATTAAAATGGTGATGATGTTGATGAATATGGTGATGATGATGATGATGATGACGATGATGATGATGAGGATGATAACGATGATGACAACGACGACGACGACGACGACGACGATGATGATGATGAAGATGATGAAGATGTGATGATGATGATGATGATGATGATGATGAAGAAGATGAAGATGGTGATGATGATGATGATGAAGATGGTGATGACGACGATGATGATGATTAAGATGATGATGATGATGACGATGAAGAAGGTGATGATGATGATGATGAAGATGGTGATGAGGATGATGATGATGATGAAGGTGATGATGATGATGATGATGACAATGACGACGATGATCATCATCATCATCATCATCATCAAGATGGTGATGTCGATGACGATGATGATGATGAAGAATATGATGATGATGAAGATGATGATGAGGAAGAGGGTGATGACGACGACAATGATGAAGAGGATGATGATGATGATGATGAATATGGTGATGACGATGATGATGTCCGAGGCCATGATGAAGATGATGATGGTGGTCATGATGAATCCAGCGACCTCGCCATACTACCAATGACATCTTATATCAGACACCAGACTTCTATGATGATGATGATGATGATGATGAATATTGTAATGATGACGACGACGATTATGATGACGACGATGATGATGATTATGATGATAATGATGATGATGGTAATGGTGATGATGATGATGATGATGATGATGATGATGGTGATGGTGATGATGATGTTGATGAAGATGGTGATGACGATGATGATAATGATGAATATAACGATGATGATGACGATGATCATGACGATCATGAATATGATGATGATGATAAAGATGATGATGATCAACATGGTGATGAAGTCGATGATGACGACGACGACGACGACGATGATGATGATGATGATGTTGATGAGGAAGAGGGTGATGACGATGATGATGATGATGATGATGATGATGATGATGTTGAAGATGGTGATGATGATGATGATGTTTGATGGCATGATGAAAATTATGACGATGATGATGTCTGATGGCATGATGTCTCACGCCCCCTCCAAAAGAATCTGACGAAGATAATGATGATGATGATGATGACAACGAAGATGATGATGATGATGATGATGATGTTGAATATGGTGATGATCGTGATCATGATCATGATGATGGCAATGATGATGATGACGATGATGACGACGACGATGATGATGATGATGGTGATGATGATGAAGATGATGATGATGATAATCAAGTTGACGATGTTTATGATGATGATGAGGAGATGATGATGATGATGATGATGATGATGATGATGATGATGATAATGATGTTGATGATGATGATGATGATGATGATGATGATGATGATGATGACGACAAAGATGGTGATGATGATGATGATGAAGATGGTGATGATGTCGATGATGATGATGAATATGATGATGATGATGACGATGGTGATCATGATGATCATGCTGAAGATGATGATGATGAGGATGATGATGATGATGATGAAGATGGTGTTGATGATGGCAATGATGATGATGATGAAGATGGTGTTGATGATGGCAATGATGATGATGATGAATATGTTGATGATGAAGAAGATGATGATGATGATGATGATGACGATGGTGATGACGATGATGGCGTTCGATGACATGATGAAGATGACGGCAAAGATGATGATGGTTATGATGATGAATCCAACGTCCAATCCATACCACCGATGGAAATATACGTCGGATATCATACTTTTTATAATTTAATTTCGGTTGGATATTCGACACCCCCTACAAAAGAATCTAATGAGCTAACGAAACCACCGACACCAAACATCGTCGGTCTTTCTAGGTATCTTCGACAGATATCCTACAGTGATGACGATGATTATGACGATGATGAAGATGACGATGCGGATGATGAAGATGAATATGATGATGCTAGCCATGATGACAATGATGATGAAGATGATAATGATGAATATGGTGATGACAATGATGATGATGATGATGATGATGATGACGATGATGATGATGATTATGAGGATGATGATGATGATGATGATGATGATGATGATAATGATGATGATGATGATGATAATGAAGATGATGATGATGAAGAAGATGATGATGATGATGGTGGTGATGATGAAGATGGTGATGATGATTATAAATATGGTGATTATGACAATGATGATGATGAAGATGACGATGATGATGACGATTAAAAAGGTGATGATGATGATCATGATGGTGTTGACGATGATGATGACGATGAAGATGAAGATGATGATGACAGTAACGATGATGATGATGATGATAATGATGATGATGATGAATATTATGATGATCAAGATGATGATGATGATTATGATGATGAACATGGTGATGACGATGACAATGATGATGATGAATAAGATGATGACGATGAAGATGTTGAAGAGGAAGAGTGAAATGACAGTGATGATGATGAATATGATGATGATGATGATGATGACGACAATGATGACAATGATGGCATTCGACAGCATGATGAATATGTTGATGAATATGATGATGGTGATGATGATGAATCCAATGACCTCTCCATACCATCGACGACAACTTATATCAGATACCATACTTCTATGATGATGAGGATGAATATGGTGATGATGATGATGACGACGATGCTGCTGCTGCTGATGATGATGATGATGATGATGATGATTATGATGATGATGATGAAGATGATGAAGATGATGATGATGGTGATGGTGATGAGGATGATGATGATGAAGATGGTGATAATGATGATGATGATGATGATGATGATGATGATGATGATGATGATGATGATGATGATGATGATGAAGGTGATGATGATGATGAAGATGATGATGATGAAGATGTTGATAAGGAAGAGGGTGATGATGATGATGATCATTATGAATATGATGATGATGATGATGAATATGGTGATGATGATGATGATGTCCGACAGCATGATGAATATTATGAAGATGACGATGTTCGACAACATGATGTTTGATGCCCCCTTCAAAAGAATCCGACGAGCTCCAAACCACTGACGCCAAACACCGTTGATCCTTCTAGGTATCTACATCGGATATCCTATGACAAAGATGATGATGATGAAGAGATCATATTCCCTTTAGAGGAGATATTTTCCCAGTAAGTGGGATATATCTACCATTAGGATATATTGTTCAACTAGGATGGATCTTATAGTGTTAACCATGGTCATATGGGACATAGTACAAGGTTTTACACATTACATGCTTCTTGAGACACTATTCATGGTCTAGTTAGGGATAGTAAAGATGATTGATATCTTTTTCCTGGGTGTGATTAGAGACAACAAAAAAACATGATGATGATGACAATGAGTGTGATGATGTTAGTTATGACAATGATTATGATGATGGTGATTATGTTGTATTCTTGAAACCCTCCCACACTGTCAATGCATGTGTCTAGTATAACCATTCCAAATTTCAATCCAAGACGACACATATTTAGTGTCATTGTCAGTCATGTATGGGTCTAGAAACCCTAACACACTTTCAATGCATGAATCAGGTCTAACCATGCCTAATTTCAGCCCAATCTAGCACAAATTAAAAAAAATCAACGTTGGACATGTGTAGTACATGATCAAGAATGCAATTTTTGTTAGCATGATAATTGTGCATTTCCTTACTAAGATTCTTTATGTTTCAAGAATAATTTAATATTCTCTACTAAATAAGGCCAAACACATGAAGTTTCTAGCTCTTATGCCCCACCCCCTCATATCACTCTCAATTACCCATAACCCGACAAAATCTATGTACAAAAATTAAATGTTTTTTTTTCATACTTTATAACAAGAAATGTTTCTATTTATATCATATGCCAACAAATAGGAAAATGGAAATAAAAATAAGAAATAGTTATTTTATACATACTAATAAAATTCAATATTTATATCCCAATGTTAAATCAAAATATATCGAGTAGATATATTATTGCTTACCTCATACACTTCAATGGAATTCGTCATCTTCTTCATCAAAGTCATGATCTATATCATCTGATCCAAATTAAACATAGTAATGATTGGCCATATCATCATCGTCATCGATGTCAGTTATGATCATCATGTCATCATCGATATCATCTTCATGGAGATTGTCTACAACATCATCTAATTCAACTAATTTGTTGGCATATTCTTCTATAACATGATCATCTAACTCATCTTGATAATATTCAACATCATCTTCTTCTTTGATACCCTCTTCATTACCTTCCTCTACGTTATACTTTACTATCCTTCCCCTTGGATCGTGTCTCACAATAAATGGCGAATCCACTCTACCTGGAATCTCAAAGTAAAATACTTGTTCACGTTGGCTTGGAAGAACATAGGGCTTTGTTCTTGGCTCAAACAACCTTGTATTTACCATGGTAAATCCATTATCATGTTCAATAATAGTTTTATCGAGATCATGTTGATTCAATCGTAACATGTACCATTTGAAAAAGAACATAAATACCTCGAAGGAGTTAAATTCACACTAAAGAATATTTTCCAGATACCCATAGTATCGATTTTTTGAGAGTTATGGATATATGTCACTTTAGAGGAAACATTGGTCACCTCAAAAACTGTAGATATTCCACAATCTGATGTTTTCTTCATTTTATACAACTTTTTGATGTGATATCTATAGCGATTGCACCACATAGCATTATGGTGTTTTACCTACAATAATCCATACACAAAAAGACTACATAATGATCCAATATTTATGATTAAGTGCATGTTTATGCCATACAGGAGAAAAAATCAACTTGTACATCAATATGTTTGAAAATAAATAGTGTGGTTGATTAATATGCTTTCCTACTTATATTATAAACCATATCCTAAATTGATTTCTGTTTGTGTAAGATTGGTATCTCCATTGCGAAGTGTTACTTTAACAAATGAAGCTACACCTTCCCATGATATTCCATGACCAGATTGTTCGCATCATTCAATCCATACCTTCATCTAGTCAAGATTGTTTGAGATGTATAAATGAAGTGCATCCCACTCTCAACCAACTACTTGATGACAATAAAAATTAAATACAAATGTATATTCACTTAGCAAAGTATACACTCTTAATTGATGCAATATATTGAATACAAAAATAGAATATGTATGGTATATATACATAAAAATCAACAATCAAATGTATTATATTAATTATAATCCACTAGCTAATAATTATCTTTCACCTTCCTTGATCTACCTTAACCCTTCAGGTACTCCCCTTCAAAATTGTTATTGGATTATAGATCACAAATGTGTCGTAAATTGAGCTTTAACTCTAAATTAGGAAGATATTCACTAATATACAACATGTTTTGGTATACCATGTATCCCTCCATCATAGAACCCTTAGCATGTGCCCGTTGTCTAACCAAACGCTTCATAAATTTCAAGTTCCTCTCAAACACCCACATGGGCCTTGAGTGCACATGTCCACACAATTTAATATCCTCAACTTGGTGTGTGAGGTAGTGTTCATGTGCATTGAAAAATATCGAAGGTATATTCTTTTGCATTTCACACATGAAACGAGGAATTTCTCCCCTCCAATACTTTATATCTTCTTTATGGATTTCTTTATATAACAACCATCTACAAGTGACACAAACTAATCATGAGAATTAGTGCACAAAAATATAATATAAGTTCTACGATGAATTAAACAAACACTAAGCACATGCAAAAAATATATACTTACCTCATTTATTTCCCAAGATTATATATAACTTGTTTGAAATTTTTGTCGAAGTTGTCTAGGAGAGAGAGAGGTAGAACATACTGTAACAATATACAAATCATTTCATTTTTTAAACAAAGAGTAAACAAACAAAATAACAACAATATGCACTGGAATAAAAAAACACAATAATTATATGGATACCAAAATAATTACCTTCATGAAGACATGTCAATAATGCATTTTCACCTCCATAAAATCATCTTTCTTTGTTAAGATATTCTTCAAGTTTGAACAAAATCTAGTGGGAAATTTAATTTTCCGTGTGAATTATTTTACGACATTACTTTGCTTCTTCGTTAACATCCATGTAAGTGATTTTATATTAATTTGGTCTTCGTTGCTATTAAATTGAATGGTGTCTTTCATTTCATGGTTTTCTTCTTGAATGTTTTTGCAAATTTTGACAATTCTTTCTTTCTCACTCCTTCCATCCAATATTCACCATAATGTTTCAGTCACATTCTTTCCTATATGCATTGTATCAAAGTTATGAGAAATTGTAAGTGCTCATAGTAGGGAAACCTACTGAATTGTTTAGGATAACTTTTCATTCTTCGTGGAAGCCCATTAATGACTTCATGATCATGGAAACCATCATAAATCCTACTTTATAGAGAAATTACATAAATCAATGTCAATTACAATGAACAACACACAATAAAAAGATGTTACAACATTTCATATACGATGACTCATACATACCTTGATGATTTCTATTATATTGCAAATTACATATGTGAGGTGTCATTATCCATGATTTTAATGTAGTCTCTTGCTTCCCATTGAATATATTTATTTTGGTAGTTTGATACTTATGATTCTTAGAGAGGAAGTTCCTATACTTATCAAACACCTCCTTTCCTAAGCTTTTTGAACAATGAGATTTGATCGTAGGACCACAAACTAGACATGCAAATTTCAGCTTTGTATGGAGACCTACAAAAAGAGATGGAATATCTATGTCAATTATAATTATGTATAAAATAAACGAAATATTTTAAAAAACATGCGTGCATAGTATATTAACTAGTTCATAAAATTAAATGCAATATTTAAAGTGGAACTTATAATTACAAACCGCAAAAATGGGTTAACCCTAAGGCATCATGTATTGTCAATACAAGCATTTCATGGAATTGAAATTTCCTTTGTCATATTGGTCTAGATATGTCATACATCGTGATTCCATTCCATAACTTTATTAGCTCATATATAAGAGGTTTGATATATACATTGATATATTTAGCTTGGTACTTACCTGATTGATTTGAACATATAAATATATATGATTATGAGGACCATTTACATCTATAATCCATGCAAAAGAGAAATATATATATATATATGACATTACGAAACAAAATATGATAAATGAGATGCCACTACATTAAAAAAAAGAGTTGTAGACACCATATACCTAGAATAATCATTGACAACTTTATGTTCTCCCTGTTTATTGAAAACCATGGAGGAATGTTATTGTTGATAAAAAAATAGGCCATGCCATGTCAACGGATCTCATCTCTGCAAATGGATTGGCACCATTTATTTCCAAAGAACTCAAAAAAATTCAAAAAAATTTGCTGTCTAAGTGTTGGATAGTCGGATCATTGGAAGGGTTAGTGGGAAATACTTTCGACGTAGCAGAAGAGCTAGGCGGAAGCATGCCCAACGGGGAAGAGTCGGAAGGAAAAATGGTGGAAAATTTTCTAAGTTATTCGACGTCCATTGGCTATTGAAAGAAGATAGCTGATCGAGCGCCCACCGTTGTGGACGAATAAAGGACTATGCGTCCAATGAGAAAAGCCTCCGACCGCCGATGCCATAAGGAAGGAAAGTTAAAAAAAATTCTAAGTAATGAAAACGTCGGCTTACGGAAGAAGATAGCTGATTGAGCACCCGCCATTTCGGAAGCCAAAAGCACTAGCCTGCCGACGAGAAAGGACTGCCGATACCGATCGGGTTGTGCCGCCGATTGGAAGAAGATCAAGGATCATGTTGCACCGTTGCGGCTACGGAAGGGACTATTTCGCCGACAGAAAGAAGAAATTTGAACTGATCAGAAATTTTTCTAAGTCCTGGAGTCATTAGCCATCGGCGATGGTTAGTGGATTGAACATCCACCATTGCGGCTGTCTAAAGGACTATCCTTCCGAAGGATAGTGGATCTGATCGCCGATGAAAAGGAAGACTAAAGAGGAAAAATTTTGAAGATTTGAAAAATATTCTAAGTATGGATATCATCGGAAGGCGTTAGCTGTTTGAGTAGCCAATATGTCAGCTGAGTTATCCAAAAGGACTTCCGATGCCATCGGTAGAAGAAAGAAGAAAGATTTCCGAAAATTTTTCTAAGTATAGAAAACCTCGGAAAACTTTAGAAGATTGGACCACCAACACGTTGGAGAAAAATAGAGGATCAGTCTGCCGATACGTTGGAAGCCAGGGGAGGATCGGCCTGAAACGTTGGAAAAATTTAGTTGTTTCGACAGCCGATATGTCGAAAAAATTTAGTTGTTTCGACAGTCGATATGTCGGAAAAATTTAGTTGTTCTGATAGCCGACGAACAGTGCACCTGACAACCGATGAATAGCGGAAAAATTTAGTTGTTTTGACGGCTGAAATGTCAGATCAATAGTGGAAATGAGAGCCGATTCTGCATAAGGAAAATTTGAGTTTTCTGTGGGATTTTCCCAGCATATTTTGACTATTTTTCAGTGGGATTTTGGCTATTTTTCAGTGGATTTTCAAAGCTGAAAATGAGAAAGAGGCAGCGATCTTATGCGCTAGATTGTGCGAAAACATAGATTTACAAAAAAAATTTGTATTATGATTTTTCCAAGAGAAGGTAAGCAATGCTGGTTTATATCAATGTTATGTATCTAAGAGTTGTGTTACTAACACGTTTGCAGAGTCATAGTCACCTTCAAGGGTAGTATTCCAGGTAGTGCATTTTGATAAATAAGTGGTGGTTCAACTATGAGAACCCATGACGGATATGATGCTCGGGATTCTTATGAGCGAGCAGAAGATTCCATGGGAGAAAATGTCCGTAATAGAAATGATGACATTGAGTCTAATGGAAGGAGATTCCAAGAGACACCGTCAGATGTTGCAGCCACCATGAGAAGCCTGATCAAAGCCCAGGAAGAGCAGCATCGGTTGAATGCTGCTATGTTGCAGAGTTTGACAGACTTACATAGAAAGATAGAATCTGGACGAGGTACAGCAAGACTAGAAGGCAGTAAGAGCAGTACTAGGAGAAGGAGAAGGACTTCTAGTGGATCATCTGATTCTGAAGAATCCAGCAAGGATTCAATTTCTTCTTCTCATAAAAGGAAAAGAAAGAGACACCATAGGGATCGCTCTTGGGATGAATTTAAGAAAGCTAAACCTCCTACGTTTGATGGTGAGGTAAATACTAGACAAGAGACTGAAGCTTGGATTCTTGGGATAAAGAAGTACTTTCAAGTGCATGATTATTCAGGAAACATGAAGGCAAGAGTTTCCATATTCAATCTGAATGGAAGAGCATCCATTTGGTGGGAACACTTTAAGAAAGTAAAGAGGATCAGTGAAAGGAGACTCAAGTGGAAGCAGTTCAAGAAGTATTTCAAGTAGAAATACCTCTCTGACAGGTATTATGATGACAAGATTAAGGAGTTCCATGAGCTGAGATTGGGACAACAAACCATGGAAGAGTATGCGAATAAGTTTTTGGAGCTGTTGAGGTATGTCCGGTACATCAGAGATGAAAAAGTGAAGGTCCAGCATTTTCTGAGTGGATTACCTCAGTCTTACAAAGATAGAATTGATTTTTATGAACCTAGAACTCCTGAAGAATCAATAAGGAAGGCTAAGTATTGCTATGAGCAAAGCAAAGGTAAACCTGATTACCATAAGGCATGGAAGGACAAGAAGAATGAGAAGTTTGACCAATGAAAGAAAGGTTTCAAACCTTCTAACTTTAGGAATCAGTAGAAGCAACCATCCCAAGCTGCGAGTAAGCCAGTTGGAGTGACAGGAGAAAAGCCTAAGGATCCACAACATAATAGAGGACCACTTCAATGTTGGAAATGTGGAGGACCCCACATGCACCAGAATTGTCCACTCGAGAATGAGAGTGCAAGACCAGCTTATAACATTCAAGAAGCAGAAACAGTGGGTCAAGTAGCAAGGGCAGTCCCCAGGATTTATGCAGCACTGGAGGACCGTCAGGCAGATCACCAGTCAACTATGATTGAAGTAGCAGGTAAGATTGTTGAGCAATCTATTTCTATTTTGATTGACCCTGGTTCTACGCATAGTTACATTAATCCTAGAGTAGTGGAGATTTGTGCTTTTAAGAAGGTAAAGCATATGAAGTCTTGGTTAGTTCAGCTAGCCACTGGAACTAAGAGAAAGGTCAATGAAGTGGTAGAGAAATGTCCATTGGTCATGAATGGATTGGCCACTTGTGTAGATTTGAATGTTCTACCGCTTGGTTCCTATGATGTTCTCATTGGAATGGATTGGTTAGAAGCTCATAGGGTGAAGCTTGACTGTTACAATAAGACTTTCAAATGAATGAATGAAGAAGGGAACCTAGTATTTGTGAAAGGCATTCCAAAGGTGATTTCAGTACGACAGGTTTCAGCAATGCAGTTAAACAAGTTCTGTAGGAAGGGTTTCCATTTGTATGCAGCTCATATTTTGAAGGAAATGGGAGATAAAACTCCTAGGTTGGGGGACTATCAGGTGTTACAGGAATTTGAGGATGTATTTCCTGATGAGATTCCAGGGATTCCTCCAAAGAGGGACATTGAATTCACTATTGAACTCGTGCCAGGAGCAGCACCAGTGTCCAAGGCACCCTACCGGATGAGTACACCGGAGATGCTAGAATTGAAGATGCAACTGCAAGAGTTGTTGGAAAAGAAGTATATCCGACTGAGTGTGTCCCCTTGGGGAGCACCAGTTCTGTTTGTAAAGAAGAAAGATGGTACACTCAGATTGTGTATTGATTACAGACAGTTGAACGAGGCTACTATGAAGAATAAATATCCTTTGCCTAGGATTGATGACCTCTTTGATCAAATGAGAGGAGCAAAGGTATTTTCCAAGATTGACTTGAGGTCTAGTTACCATCAGGTGAGAATCAAGGATGAAGACATTCATAAGACAGCCTTCAGAACAAGGTATGGGCATTATGAGTTTGTAGTGGTACCATTTGGCCTCACAAATGCACCAGCTACATTTATGTGCCTTATGAATAGTGTCTTCAGCAGGTATTTGGACAAATTTGTTATCGTTTTCCTTGATGACATTCTTGCTTACTCTAAGAATGAGGAAGAGCATGAAGAGCATTTGACATTGACATTGAAATTGCTTAGGGAGCACCAGTTGTATGTGAAATTGAGCAAGTGTGACTTCTATAGAGATAGAATTCAATATTTGGGTCACATTATCTCAGAGGAGGGTATATCTGTGGACCCCGAAAAGATTGAAGCCATTATGAATTGGCCTACTCCAAGAAATGTGACAGATGTGAGATATTTTATGGGACTTGCAGGATACTACAGGAGATTCATTGAGGGATTCTCCAAAGTTGCACATGCCATCACTTCTTTACAAAAGAAGGGGATGAAGTTCAAATGGACATCGAGGTTTGAAGAAAGCTTCCGGCAGTTGAAGAGTCTTCTCACCAGTGCATCAGTATTGAAGGTTGCCGATCCAGAGAAATATTTTGTGGTGTGTACTGATGCATGAAGACAAGGGCTTAGAGGAGTCCTTATGCAGGACAGCCATGTGATATGTTATGAGTCAAGAAAGCTGAAGGAACGTGAGAAGAACTATGCCACTCATGATCTAGAGCTTGCAGCCATAGTACATGCTCTCAAGATGTGGAGACATTACTTGATGGGTAGGATATTTGAGCTTAGAACAGACCATTGTGGTCTGAAGTATTTGTTTGATCAGCCTACTCTGAATGCTAGGCAAGCAAGAAGACTGGAATTTTTATGTGAGTTTGATTTTGAAATCAAGCACATAAAAGGGAAAGAGAATAAGGTATCTAATCCACTCAACAGGAAGGTGCAGGAAATGCATGTGGCATCTCTTAATATTTGCCAATCAGATTTGAGGCAGCAGATTGTTAGTCATGCTGCTGAAGATGAATTGTATGAGCAGGTAAAAGACAAATTGCAGCAGCAAGGTCTTAAGAAGAGGTATGAGGGATATAAATTGGAAGAAGATGGATTTCTCACTTATAAAGGTAGAATTTATATTCTAGATGTAGCAGATTTGAGGAGAGTTGTTATGGATGAGATCCATCAAGCTCCGTATTCTGGTCACCCAGGATATCAGAAGACGATTGCTACAGCTAGAAAGCAGTACTTTTGGCTAGGAATGAAAAGGGATATGGCTGAGTACATTTCCAGGTGTATGAAATGTTATCAAGTAAAGGTTGAGCATGAACATCCAGTAGGTTTGTTGCAACCTTTGCTAGTTCCAGAATGGAAATGGGAAGTTATTTCCATGGATTTTATTACAGGATTGCCGATGACTTGGAGACAACATGATTCCATCATGGCTGTGGTGGACAAGTTGACAAAGGAAGCACATTTTATACTGGTTAAGTCTACGCATAAGACTGATGACATTGCAAAGATCTTCATGAAGGAGATATTCAAATTGCATGGATTTCCTAAGACAATAATCTATGACAGGGATGTCAAGTTTACTTCCAACTTTTGGAAGGGGTTGTTTGCATATTTGGGTACAAAGCTAAACTTCAGCACTGCATACCATCCTCAGATAGATGGGAAGACAGAGAGAGTTAATCAGGTGCTTGAAGATATGCTTCGCATGTACGTAATGGACAAACCGACCAAGTGGGAAGATTACTTGCACTTGGTAGAGTTTGCTTATAACAATGGACAGCAAGCATCCTTAAGGATGGGTCCGTATGAAGCTTTGTATGGAAGAAGGTGTAGGACACCGGTGACTTCGGATAACCCAATGAACAAGATTGTGCTTGGACCAGAATTGCTCAAGGAAATGGAGCAAGAGGATGTAAAGATCAGGCAGAAGCTGAAAGCAGCACATGATAGACATAAAAGCTATGCGGATAAGCATAGGGTGAACAAGGAGTTCAGTGTTGGGAATCATGTTTACCTCAGAGTGAGGGAAAGGAAGAGTTCCTTGAAGCTTGGAAGTTGTGCCAAGTTGTCACCAAGATACTGTGGGCCGTTTGAAGTGCTTGAAAGAATAGGGCCAGTTGCATATAGACTTGCATTACCTGCTAGCACTAGAGCTCATAATGTTTTTCATGTTTCTTTGCTTAAGAGATATGTACATGATCCTAACCATGTGATAAATTGGGATTTGATTCAGGTGGAACCCGAGGGAGAGTTCTGAATCGATCCAATGCGCATCCTCGACAGGAAGGTCACAATGCTCCGGAACTAAGCCATAGGTCAAGTAAAGGTGCATTGGGAGCACTACGGACCTAAAGAGGCTACATGGGAGTTGGAGGATGCCATGCGATTGGCACATCCATTTTTGTTCAATTATGCGGAACACTGAGGCGATACCAATGTAGCATTTTGTTCAATTTTGTAAGCACTGAGGATAGTGCTATTGAAGGGGGAGGGGAATGTCACACCCCGGTTTTGACCCCGTTGCATTAAATGTACATGATGTATATATTGTAATGATCATGGTGCGGAGATAAAGGCCAATGCCCCACCATTGATTGGTTATGCTATGTTTTAGGTTGAAATTGTCACTGATGGTGTATTGGGGCATGCGACATAGATATTAAGCTTTGTCATCATGTACATATGCATCTTTAATTAAATGAACCCGACCATCTACGCTCGCAAAAACTAAATTGAGAAGGGGCATGATTTACACAAGGATAAGGGTGTGGGGGAAATTGTCAAACCTTAGCCAATGAGGGAAAAACCCATGTGTCATCTCCCCTTGACTTACCGAACCACCTCCATTAAGAATTCTTGGTGGTGGTTGAGGCAGTTATTTTTTTGGGAGTGGGGTGGCTGGAATATCATTCCTTGCCCATCTGCACACTCCACCAGTAATGAAACTCACGATGGGAGAAGAATGACTATGCCCTTCATTCATTCACTCCACTGCATGTTATCTTCATTTTTATCTGTTCATCCATGCACAAGATGGGGGCTGTTTGTCCTCATGCAGGGATCGTTTCCTGTTGATTATCCTCACGCAGGGACACCATTCTAGCCTTGGATTTTCATTCTCGTGCACAGGAGCTTTCCTGGTTTTTACCCACATAGTTTTCTCTCACGGATTTGCGGATGATGTGGCTGTATCCTTTCCTCATGAGCTGACTTATGGGTTCTGCGTTGTTGTTTCTCATGCACAGGCTGGGAGACTGTAATTTCTCCCCCAGCATGGTCTGTGTAAGTATTTCCATGGATTCATTGCCTTGGACGTTCTATCATTTCTCATGTTTTGATTGTGTTGCTGACATGTTCGGGACTGTGGTTTTCCCCATGTTGTGAGCGGTGCTCATTGTTTTCGTTGGGACTGTATAATCCGCTTGGGAGTATTTTCCCCTGTGATTGTGTTTTTGTTATGCTTTGGGGCTGCTGTAGATTGTTTGGAGTCATTTTGGCCATGAGAGGGCCAAGAACAACTCAGGAATCGTTTCCCCTGTTAAAATATAACCGCTGATTAACTGCCTGCATGCAATGGTTGGTCTTCAGACTGTGTAGGGAGCAGGGATGGGGGCTTGGTTTGCTTGATAAACCTAGTGGTTGGAAACCACACAAACGGGGCTAGAGGGCTGGATTTCTTCTCCACTACCCTTGAATAGCACTGGAAGGGAATGCAGGGCTTAAGGGACTGTGTAGCAGAGAAGGGACTGATTCCTTGTGTTGAGTGTGTGTGGGTGTCTTAGAAGTTAGGCTAGTTTTGGTGTAAGTGTTTTTAGCTCTGCAATGAGCTCATCAGCTTAGCATTTATCCTTTCCCAACTCCTTGATGGCATGATAAACCCAACTGTGTTGGCTTGGCTGTGTTTTGTGTATCCTTGGCTATGTGTAAGCCTGCTTGTTCCCTTATTCCTTGGAGAATCATGCCCAGCTCAGGGGTGGCAACACTACTGAGAGATTAAGGAGCACGTTGGCCTATGGTTGGGTGGAACATTGCAGCGACGTAGCTCGTTGTGGATTGGCTTCTTCATAATATAAGTGATCTTGCTCATTTTACTTCTGCAACCATATTTTCTATTAATGTATGTGATGAACATGATGAGTGAATGCTTGTATGAATGTATGATGTTTCCGCTGCGTATGATAAATATTTGCATCTTTGTATGTTCTACTTCAATGCATCTTGTTATCAGCATTCTATTTTAGCATTTTATTCCAGCATTTCAGTAATTTTTATGAAATCACATGTTCATGGGGCTCTTAGCTCGGATGGTTCACGCCATGGTCGCGTCCTCTTCACCGGTCAGAGGGTTGGGGATGTTACAAAAAATTTGGCGCCATTTTCGTAGCAAAACACAATGCAAAAAAGGAAGCAAAAATTGGTGCAAATCTAGAAGCAAAAATTGACGCATATTTGGAAGTAAAACATGGTGCAAAATGGGATGCTAAAGTGGCAGCACAAATGGATGCAATATTGGATGCTAATTTGGATGCAAAAATGGTGCTAACGAGGATGCCATTTAGGAAGCAAAAGTAGGCACTCTCTAGGAAGAAATAGTGGATGCTCTCTAGGAAGCAAAATAGGACGTTATTTAGGAAGCAAAGTTGGATGTTATTTTGGAAGAAAAAAAAAGACGCTATTTTGGACATCATAAAGGATGCTATTTAGGACACAAAAAAAGACGCTTTAAGTTTTGTCCATGACGCGTCCCATTTAGCGTCTAGTTTGGCCACTCAATTTTAAAAAACGTTACACCAAAAAGGGACGCTAATTCCAGGATTTGTTGTAGTGTCAAGAGGGATCCTACCAGGGATAATTTTAAGAACACCACTGAAATTTATATGTATATTAAATGGGCCAATATCCCTAATATATAGGAAAAATTCAAGGCTATTTTATCAATAATACAATATGTATATATCATTTTTTTGGTTAATCTTTCATTCTATTATAGAATCCTATAAAATATTAGCAAATATTTCACTAAACTATAAGATATTGTAAAATCTTGGCGAATATCTCATTGAATTATAAAATATTATAAAAACTTGGAAAATATTTCATCAAATTATGAAATATTGTAATGTCTTAGTGAATCTTTTGCTAGGAAGACTCAACTTTTGATTATGCAGATTACTAAGGTAGTGCAATAGAAGAGTACATACCAGAGGTTGAATTTCTCAACTCCTACACCCTCAAATGGACAAATTCATGAATGAGGAAAGGAGGGATTTATTTATACATTTCACAAACAGTATTGGGTCACTCACAACTTGAGGTGTTGGTGAAACACAGCTACACTAACTAGATTCAAGAAAAATGGGGACTCCACTTTTTATCTTGTCTTTTAATAGTCCAATAGACATATGAGGACCCAAATCTTGACATATCGACAAACTAATAGAATTGGACACTTTACACCGTGAAGTGACTATGGAAGCCACGAACCATTATTATAATGTGGAGTATTGTCGAGACTCACAACCTTAATATAGTGTATGCATTCCTAATTAGCTTATTTTCCAAATATCTCATTTTCAATCGATCCTTTAAGAAAAAAATAACCTAATTATATGTTTATAGATACGGATGCCACTTTTTCCTTTCTTTTGTTGACAATCAAAATATGAGTTATGCCATTTGATTTAGGATTGTTACAGTTAGTTAGAAACTTTCAATGGTTATTAGAAATAACAACATACACTAACAAGAATAGAAATCACATTAATGCATCATCACACGTATCATTAGAACTACTGTGTCAAAGACTACTACTTCTAAGATATACTGAGGAGGCGTTTATATCCATTTCCTTGAAAGTTTTGAAAGCATGCAAAATGTGGTAAAATTGTTTTATCACCATCAAATAATATCAAATAATATAATGGCTACATCTTAGCTCAAACATGCCTTATACATATTATATACAATCATGATGGAAATGAAGTATAGTGTTCCAATTAAATCATATATTTATCATACAAATCAAAACAAATCACCAAAAAACATTTTATTTCTAAATGACCCTTACAAAAACAAAATATCATAAAACAAGTACCGAACACAACAAATTTAGGTCACAAATAAAATTAGTGAACTTTTCAATACGAATAACAAAAATATACCATTCATGAACTTTTCAATACAAATAAAAGAATCTACCAATACCTTTTGGACAACTCTATAAGAGTACAACCAAAATCATGACCATTCCATTGTAGCCCCGCCATTATAATCGGTGTGCATTCATTTGTATTACAAAAATACCAAACATCAACAATAATAGACATAAAATATGAACATATACACTCTCATTAACACCTTAGATCCAATAATAATTGTAAATCAAGATCCTAATAAAAGCACATTTTAAACAACTGGGTTAAATTCAGTTTGAATATATAAAAATGATGTGGCATCTATCCATCAAGAATAGAATCCACTAACAACATATAAATGCCAGTTGGTAGTTTAAACATGACAAGGCATAAAATAAATCATATATTTTGAGCTCTATAACACTTTCATAGAAACAATGCTCCTAGGATCGAATAAAACCCTAATAACACCGATTGAACCCTAATAATCAAGAGTTCCCTAGAATTCGACATGCCTAAAAAAGACATCAATGATAAAAAGCACGATAAAAGGTAAATTTGCAATATAATAATCTCTTGTAACTAATGATAAAAAGAATAAAAATTTTGATAAAAAAAAATACCATGTTAATTATTGGATGAAAAGCGTGATGTGAGTTTGCATTCTCTGATAAATTGCTTGTGCAACATTCCCCTTCAAGACTTGAGATTTTGGAAATGGAGATGTTATGCAAAGATTAAAATGTAGAGAAAACTAAGAATGAAAAGTGGAATTACATCAACAAGAACCTTCACCTCGCAAGCACAATTTGATGTCGTTGAACCATGAACCACTAAAGCTTTTATATATAAAAAAATAACTCCTTATTTTCTCTCCAATACTAGAAATCAAGGGATGAAAGAAAGTATCGCATGAAATTGACTAAAAATACAGGAAAATGCAAGCATGTCCCTAAATTATAAGGAAAATGGAGTGGGAAATAACCCTTGGGAGCCTCCATTCTTGAAAATTGGGGGTGAAAGAGTGATTTCACTACATTTTTCTCTAGAAATTGGGGGCGAAAGATAGATTGGAGGGAAAATTTTGCTAGGACGAAAATACTTTTTTGTTCTTCATAAATATATGGGAGGCTATTCCTTTTGGATTTATTTATTTTTATAATAAATATTGGGCGAATATATTTTAGCTGAAAGAACCCTTTCCATATAAGAAAATAGCCCACTAAAATTTTGTAGACCCCTTAATATAGACCATGGGCTATATATAACCCCTAAAATTATCCATGGATCCTACCAAACAAACAAAGATAAGTATTTGAATTATCTCTTCTTGTATACCTAATTTCTTAATGATATTCTTAAGTTGTGTACATTTTATTTGCTAGATTTAGCAAGTGTACTATGCATGTTAGAGTGTTTGTATTGATGAACATTATACTACTAACATGCATGTTATGGGTAAGTAGCCTATGGTGATGCACACCATTCCATTAGGTATTATTTCTTATCTAGAATGAAACCTCTTGGCTAACATGTTGGGAGTAGTGCACACTCTTAATTACGTTCTAGTAGAGATGGAAGACATCTAGAAAGTTACCGTATATATACATGATATGGGTGAATGGTTCGTTGAAGAATTGTATATGATAGTTGCTGTTAGATTTTATCATTTAAGCTAGCATTATGTTAGGATCTTTAATTGAGAGAATAACAAGTACAACAATCAAACACGAGACAATGAACACAGTGTTTTTCCTCGGAGAAACCATAAATGGAGAAAACCTCGCAACTTCCTCAGATATAGAATTAACACCAAAAGTAAAAACCCAAAATAGTAAGATGATCTCCTGATAGCAGTAACCTCTTTCCTCCTAGCCCCAGTGTCTTCTTCTTCCTCAACTATGCGCTACAACTGAGTGTGAGTGAGTGTGTGCTAAATAGAGAGGCTAGCTCTCTATTTATACTAATTCTCGACTTGACTAAACCCTACTAGGGCCGACTTCTCTAGGAGAGTCTAATAACCCTAGTTCCCCATAACTACGGGGAATTTAACCCTTGATCAATAGGAGGGTTACCCACAATGACTTGACATGACTTGTTTACATTATAGAATCTCCCGATAGGAACATCAGGGCATTAAATGACTCAATTACATTACAAAAGCTTCACGGAATAAACATCGGGGTACAACACATGAAATATACAAGTGAATACATTCCAAAGTTACATATACATCAACACTCCCTCTTAACTAGGGGGGTATTCTCTCGACACAATTTTTCAGCACTGGTCTTATTCTCTAGATCATCTCGTCATCTGCATATTCAAGTCATATTCATCTTCAAGTCATCTTCATCTTGGATCAGGATCATTACTCGATTTGGATGATCATCACTGGATCTAGATCATCACTTGATCTGGATCATCATCACTAGATATGGATCATCACTAGATCTAGATCATCACTGCTGGATCTGGATCATCACTCGACCTGGATCATCTCAGAGACATCATAACTAGATTTGAATCATAGCTCGATCTGGATCATCACTGGGTCATCATCGTATGTGCTATCTCATGATTCTTCTCGTCATAGGAAGTTCTACAGAGCAAGCCCTTTTTTCATGCTAGTTGTAGGCCTACCTCCTTGTAGGTCTTTGGTAGCCATTATATTTGACCCTAAATGAGAATGACCATAACTCACATCTGACCTTGACTTGTCAGAAAAGCACAACACTTACATCTGACCTTGAGTCGTCAGAAAGGCACTCAGTCCTAGACTGAGGGTTCTTACTAATTGACTAGGTGCCTCCATTGAGAGAATGGAAGTAGCCCTTATATCTAAACCTAATTCAGAATGGTTGGCACTCACATATGACCTTGACTCGTCAAAAAGGAGATAGCCCTTACATATGACCCTAATTCAGAATGGCCGGCACTCACATTTGACATGGAAGGAAACAATCCTCTCACCATGATAGAATGGCAGTAGCCCTTACATATGATCATGTAGGAACCAATCCTACAGTCACATCAGAATGGCTGACACTCATGTATGACCTTGACTCGTCAGATATGTGGTAGCCCTTACATTTGATCATGTAGGAACCAATCCTACAGTCACATCAGAATGGTTGGCACTCACATTTGGCATGGAAGGAAGCAATCCTCTCACCATGATAGAATGGAAACAACCCTTATATCTGATCAAGTGGGAACACATCCCTTAATCACATCATAATTTCCATGCGCTTACATCTGATCATGTAAGACTACATCTTACAGTCGTATCAGAAAGGCCCTCAGTCCCAGACCGAGTATTCCTAGTAACTGACCAGGCAACTTGATTCCAAGAATGGAAACATCCCTTATATCTGATCATGTAGGAATTAATCCTACAGTCATATCAGAATGGCTCAGCACTCAGATCCAACATGGAAGGAACCAATCCTCTCACCATGATAGAATGGCTCAGCCCTTACATCTGACCATGGAAGGAACCAATCCTCTCACCAAGTCAGAATGGCTCAACCCTTACATCTGACCATGGAAGGAACCAATCCTCTCACCATGTCAGAATGGCTCACAGACTCATCACTTCCCCTTGGTAGAAATCTCAATTTAGAGAACACCAAGCTTCTCCCTAAAGTACTCAAACTTCACTCTGGCCAATGGATTCGTCAACACATCAGCTATCTGTTCATTTGTCGCAACATACTAGAGCTTCACTTCTCCTCTCTACACCATATCCATGATATAGTGATACTTGATCTTGATATGCTTCGACTTGTCATGGAACACTGGGTTCTCAAACAACTTCACACAACTTTGGTTTTCGCAATATATACAAGTAGCATCCAGCTAGAGATCAAATAATCAGACAATAGCTTCCTCAGCCATACTGCCTTACAACTAGCTGAACAAGCTATGACATACTCTACTTCAGCTGTACTCAATGCCACATAGGATTGCTTCCTGCTAAACCAAGAGATCACACCTGATCCCATACTGAAGCAACACCCTAAAGTGCTATTCCTCTCGATGGCACTTCCTGCCCAGTCTGAATCAGCATAACCCTCTAGGTTAATATTCTGATTCACATCATACTTGAGCCCATAATCAACTGTACCCCTCAGGTACCTCAGAATATGCTTTGCAGCAATCAAGTGAACATGTCTTGGATCTATCAAGAACTAGCTCAAGGTGTTCACAGCAAAGCAAATATCTGGTCTTGTGTTCCTCAGGTACATCAAGGACCCAATAATCTGACGATACATTGTGGCATCAACTGCTTCTAATGAAGCATCACTCAATAGCTTCAGGTTTGATTCCATAGGTGTGTTCATGGCCTTGCAATCCATCATTCCTAATCTCTTCAATATCTCTATTGTATATTTCCCTTGTCCCAGGGAAATTCCATTTGCACTCTGCCACACCTCCATGCCTAGAAAATAATGCATCATACCCAAGTCCTTCATTTCAAACTTGGCAGCAAGCTTCTTCTTCATATCAGCAATCAACCCATCCATACTTGTTACAAATGGATCATCTACATATAGTAGGAGCATCACTGGGTTTCCATCTTCAACCTTGTAGTAAAGGTTGGAATTTGCTTTACTCTTGGCAAAGCCCAAATGGGATAGAAAGCTGCCAATTCCTCCGTACCATGTCATGGGTTCCTGTTTCAAACCGTATAGGGATTTCTTCAATATACATACATGAGACTCCCTATCATGTGTCTCAAAACCAAGTGGCTGCTCCACATACACTTCTTCTTCTACTACACCATTCAAGAAAGCATTCTTGACATACATTTGGTGTATCTTCCATTTCATCACTGCAGCCAGAGCAAGTACTGATATGATGGAATTGTATTTGGCTACAGGTGTAAAAGTTTCTTCATAATCTATTCCTTCTTTCTGGGAGAAACCATGAGCAACAAATCTTTCTTTATATTTTTCTATGCTACCGTCTACAGCATGCTTGATCTTGTAGATCCATTTGGAAGTTACAACCGACTTCCCTTCTGGTCTTTGGACAACATCCCAAACATCATTCTTCATGATCGATTGATACTCTTCGATCATAGCATCCTTCCATTCTTTCCATTCTGCCACTTTTTCATAACTAGAAGGTTCTTTATCGATGAAATCATATAATAAAGCTACATGTCCGGAGCAGGACCTTGTCCTCTTTCTTTCTCTGTGATTCTCTTATGGAGCCCCATATCTTTCTGAACCTTGGATAGCTTCTCGTACCCAAGCAGGTTTCCTCTTATGAGGATTCTTCTATGGAGGTGGATCTACAATTTCTTGAGGTTCTTCAAATTCTCTATCTTCTTCTTGAGCTTCTTCATTCATGGTTGTATCATGAATTCCGGGTGCTTCTGATTCTTCGAGAACTTCAGTAGGTTTCTTTCTAGATTTGTCATAAGCTGAGTCTTTATCAAATGTCACATCCCTGCTGATGTTGATCTTATTGAATCCTGGGAAGTATATTATGTAAGCCTTCGAGCTTTCAAAGTATCCCACAAATATACCCTTCTTTCCTGAAGGATATAATTTAGTCCTCTTCTTTTTTGGAATGTGTATGTACATTGGATAGCCGAATATTCTGAGATGGCTAACTTCTGGTTTCTTGCTGGAAAAGACTTCTTCAGGTGTCTTGTTCTCGATTACTCTATGTGGAGTATGATTCTGTATATACACCACTATTCTGGCAGCTTCTTTCCATAGATGCATAGGAAGATCTTGATCATGAAGCATAGCTCTTGTAGCTTCCATGATAGTTCTGTTCTTCCTTTTTACAATCCCATTTTCTTGTGGATTATATGGAGTGGACAACTCCCTCTTAATCCTTGAGTCTTTGCATAACTCTTTGAATTCATTTGATGTGAATTCTCCGCCATTATCTTATCGAAAGGTCTTGATCTTATTTTCTGTGTGATTCTCGATCAAGGCTTTGAATTCCTTGAACTTGTTGAATACTTCATATTTGTTCTTCATGAAGTAAATCCATGTCTTCCTAGAAAAGTCATCAATAAAGGAAACATAGTATACATACCCGCTTAGTGAGCTTGATGACATTGTACCGCATACATCGGAGTGGATGATTTCCACGATTCCTTTTTCTTTTCTCTCGCTACTTGGAAATGTCTTCTTTGTATTCTTTCCTTTCACACATCCTTTGCAGAACCCATCATGTTTTGCTTGAATTTCTGGAAGACCTTCAACAACTTTGCTTGCAAGAGGTAGTGCTCTGTAATGCACATGTGCAATCCTTTTATGCCAAAGTTCATTTGTCTCTACTGTGTCATGGACCAAGGCTTGTTCTGGATGTCCCTTCAATTTGTATAGAGCTCCTTCTTGTTCCCCAATCACTACTGCATCATTAATAGTCTTTCCCTTTGGCCACATGATAACTTCAACCATCTATAAATGCAACCCTCATGCAAATATGGAGAGAAGGTTCTTCTTGAGTCTTGGTACAAACAATACATCTTGCATCTTCATAGACTTTCTAGAGTCTAGCTTATAGGAGGATTCCCCACTACCTTTTATTGGATACTGGTAGTCATCTCCAAGTTTCACCTTGTGGGGTGATTCATGTTCTGAAAGTTTTACAAAGTACTCTTTGAATCCTGTCATATGTTTGGAAGCCCCACTGTTTATAAGCCAATCATTGCTTCCATGTGTGATGTTTCCTGTGAGAGCAGAAATCAAGACATATTCTTCATCACTTGAAGAATATTCACTTTCATATCTAGTTCTCTTCTTGGATGGTTCATCATCCTTTGCAGCATGAGCATGATGTCTTCTCTTATTTCCCTTTTTCTTATTTTGTCTTTTAGGACAATCTTTTGTAAATTGTGCTACTTCATCACATGTATAACATCTGCTTCTAGAAAAATCTTTTCTAGAGCTAGTTTTATAGAAATGCTTACATTTGGAGTGATGAGAACTTCTTTTTCTTTTCTTGGAATGAACTATGAGGGATTGATCTTCACTTCCCATATTTTCTTCTCAACCTGCTATCTGAGCTTCTTCCTGAGATCATTCTTCCCATAGTCCGTTGAACTTGACTAACTTCTTTCTGGCACATATCCCTTGAATAAAGGAGTCCCATGATTTAGGGAGACCATTCAAGGTGGTCATTACAATCTCTTCATTTTATACTTCTTCATCTACTGCTTCCAGTTGTTTCGTGATCTGAGAGACCCTTGTAAAGTAAGACTGGATGGTTTCTGCATTCTGGATCTTTACATTCTTTAGCTGGTTTCTTAGAGTCATCTTCGTGTTTATGTTCTTCCCTTCAAACAATTTGGTTAGGGAATCAAACATAGCTTTAGGTGTCTTTAGGGAGGACACCTATGGTATGAGGTGATCCTTTATTGAATAATCAATGATCCTCTTCGCCATAACCAACTCCTTCTTATGTAAGGCCTTAGCCTCATCTCCCTCTGGAACTGGAACCTCCTCATTGATATAGGAGTCCAACTCTTTTTCTTCCAGGACCAGGGAGATCCTATATTTCCAGGCTTGAAAGTTATCAGCTCCCTCAAGCTTTTCATCAAGCTTGGTATGATGAGACATCTTAACTGAGAACCTCAAATGGAAATACAAAATATTTAGATCTTACCAAGTCAAGATGTCGGATTTGGATTTGGAGCTGAAATTCTGTAGTGCTGGTTGAGGAGCAGATTAGGGTTTTTCTTTTCTGGAGTTCTGTCCAACCAAATTCTTTGATCTTGATCTCTAAACTTCAATTTTGGGGAGGAGATCAATCCAGATCTGGGCTCACTAAAAAATTCCACTTCTATGGAAATCCCTAATTTTCGGCAGCAATGTCGGGTCCAAAACTGAAAAACCTCATAATTGGATTCTGCCTCGATAGAAAGATGCGCCCTAGGGAGGAGAGTTATTCCAACCTTCTTTTGTTGAAAATATGTGGAGATAGATCCACAAAGTAGGAATCCCTAGTTCCTGTAGCTGCACAGTGTCTTCTTCTCAGGTTAGCTCTGATATCATGTTAGATTTTATCATTCAAGCTAGCATTATGTTAGGATCTTTAACTGAGAGAATAACAAGTACAAAAATCAAACACAAGAGACAATGAACACAGTTTTTTTCCTCAAGGAAACCATAAATGGAGAAAACCTTGCAACTTTCTTAGAGATAGAATCATCACCAAAAGTAAAACTCCAAAATAGTAAGATGATCTCCCGACAACAATAACCTCTTTCTTCCTAGCCCTAGTGTCTTTTTCTTCCTTAGCTATGTGCTACAACTGAGTGTGAGTGAGTGTGTGCTAAATACAGAGGCTAGCTCTCTATTTATACTAATTCCCAACTTGACTAAACCCTATTAGTGCCAAATTCTCTAGGAGAGTCTAATAACCCTAGTGCCACAGAACTGCAGGGACTTTAACCCTTGATCAACAGGAGGGTTACCCACAATGACTTGACATGACTTGTTTACATTATGGAATCTCCTGATAGGAACATTAGGGAATGAAATGACTCAATTACATTACAGAAACTTCCCGGAATAAACATCGGGGTACAATACATGAAATATACAAGTGAATACATTCCGAAGTTACATATACATCAACAATTGCATGACTGTGCGACCTACGTATTTATGCATAAAAATTCGTGATTGTTAATATGTGTTGAAAAATTATGAAATGTTTCTAATCATGTAACTAAATTTGGCTTGTAGGAAAGATCGTGTGCAATCACCTATAAGAGAATAATGATGAGACTTGTTCTAAGAAACAAATGATGACAATTCAACTATAACATTCAAGAAGATTTACGAAATCAGGGATACTAGACATGTAAAAAGAAAGATTTCTCTCAAAAAGAGGGAGTTGACTATGATGAGATGTTTCTCTAGTGATCTATATTACACTAGATAGATGGTGTAATCTAAGTATACGTGTATATCGAGTAAACTATAAGATTCAGGACTCTCTATGAAGAACCAAATGTGCACAAATTGAAGACGGATTTGTATAGGATCAAGAGGAACCCATGGGATAACACGCCAGGACATACAATTATATGATGAGCTTGAGGATAACCTAGAGTGATGATACCTCAACCTTTGCTACAAGGTTGAATATGAGGAATTCATATATGGGTGTAAGAGGGAACCGACAATAGGGTTCAAGATGGAAGATCTTGGTATCTAGTGACCTTGAAAGCAAGAATCTCATCTCAAGCACACCCATTTGATGTGAGATGACATACATGGATACATAGAAGACCACCATCAGATAAGGATATCAGTCAGTCTTGTATAGAATGTACCGATGAAGAGAGCACAAGATGTTAAGATGCAAAGGGAGCAAGAAAGCTCCATTTTAGAGGGAGACACATTATCACTTAGCCTCTATACATGGAAATGGTTGTCTTCCTCGGTATCTTAGGGATGTGCTTAGAGTAATACTATATTTCTCCCCTCACCAAGAGGAAGTAAATCTTAGAGTTCAAGAATCTTGGCATGATTTTTGGGATTAGTTTTATGGAATGATCTAAATGATATTTTCCTTAGCCAAGGAAAATATGTGGTACATATATTGAAAATATTCAGGATGATGGATTGAAAGGATATGGAAACACCGATGTAATCGAACATGAAGTTGTTTTATGATACTACTTCAGATACATTTGATGCCACAATATACTGGTAAATGATTGGTTCGTTGATGTACTTGACGAACAGAAGAATAGATATATGCTTTGTGTTGAACACTTTGAGTCAATAGATGGTAGATTCAAGACGTGTTCACATGATTGCAACAAAACATGTGTTTAGGTACCTAATGGGTTCAATTAATTATGGCCTCAGATATATGATAGTTTAGAGGATATTCTTGTAGGGCTATGTTGACTCAAATTAGGATGGTAGTTCTATGGATAGGAAGAGAAATGTAAGGTGCTTCTTTAGCTTGGGGTCTAACATTATTTTCTATCTCAGTAGGAAGTATATGATTATAGCACTGAGAACAACCAAGGAAGAGTACATCACATCTTACTCATCTTGGTGTGAGGTAGTGTGGCTTAGAAAGCTACATGTGGGATTGTTTGATGTCGAGTTAGAGAAGACTTTTGTATTTTGTGACAACCATAGTTATGTGAAGTTGTCTAATAACCCTATGTTCCATGATACGTCAAAGCACATTGAGATATGGCATCATTATATCAAGGATATGGTGCAGAGAGGAGCAGTGAAGCTCCACTATATTGCAACAGACAAGTATATTGCTAATATATTGACCAAAACTCTAGTGAGAGTGAAGTTTTAGTACTTCAGGGACAAGGTTGGAGTGGTCCAGATCGGTGTCCATCAGAAGAGGGAGTGATGAGTCTCTGTGGTATTCAAATCTAGCATGAAAAAGGGCTATCTCTATGGAGGACGTGTGGTCTTCACATCTAGCATGAAAAAGGGTTGGTTATGTTGAATACATGTGATCTTCACGTCCAACATGGAAAAGGGTTGGTTTTGTGGAAGACATATGCAACCTGCATCCAATATGAAAAAGGACTAGTTTTCGTATGTGTAGCTCCCAACATGAAACAAGGTTGGTGGACACATCGATATGAGAGATACACCCGGTATGAAAAAGGATTGGTCACTGTATCGATAGAACACAACATGAAAAAAAGATGGTGGTGCACCGAGATAATGATACAACCCAACATGAAAAAGGGTTGGTGTTGCACCGAGATGAGGGTAGTACTCAACATGAAAAAGTGTCGGTGTCGCACCGAGATTAGGGTAGCATCCATCATGAAAAAGGATTGGTGTCACACGGAGATTAGGGTAGAACCTAACATGAAAAGGGGTTGGTGTTGCATTGAGATGAGAGTTAAACCTAGCATGAAAAAGGGCTAGTGTTTGGCCGATACGAAGGTAGCACCCAATATGAAAAAGCACTGGTGTGACACCGAGATGAGGATACCAACTAGCATGAAAAAGGGTTAGTGTCGCACCGAGATGGTGATAGATTCCAACATGAAAGAGGGTTGGTCGATGCACTCATATGAGGGTAAAAACAACATTAAAGAGGTTTGGTTGTTATATGGACTTCTTATGATGTATAGATTCATGAGATATCACAAGTCAATGGCTAGAGTACCAAGTTGCAACAGCACTGATGATGAGATCTAGTGATGATGTCTAGTGACGAGATCAAATGATAACGTCTAGTGACGAAATCGAGTGATGATGTGTAGAGATAATAATTGTGACAAAAAAATACCTTCCTTGTTAAGAAGGAGTGTTGAAGAAAAAGACTTCACAATATATTAGTATTATACTTTTATTACATTATTTTTGTACCTCGCATTCTAAGTCTTTGTTATAACCCAGAACAAGATGAAATCTCATGGAAACACCGATATGAAATCTAGGTCATTGCTTCGAGAGTTCCTTGTATTGATGAGGTCACGAATGTGATACATAATTTATAAAGTGGTCTTTGAAATTGTTACTATTTCAAAACATTGATGACCACAAAATTCCTTAAGGGATGTTAATTAAGCATTGATATCTATACAACAAATTGTAAAGCCAGTGTTAACATAACTATGTAATATCTACACTTTTAGTGATGAACCTTGGATAATGATATTCTTAAATAAAATTATTGGAATTTGAATAAGAAATCCACCATCCATCGCCTGGGCCAGCGAGATTCGATTGAGACTAGACAGTTTATGCTTGTCACCCAGTTGCAAAGTATTATGTGAATCCGAAGAGAGTCTCCTTACCTTGTCGCAGAGTCGCCTTGTCTGAACATGCCGATAACATGCTAATAACTATGACCTTTAATTGCCCTCACAAGCTCACACATGCTCATATTATTGTAAGACTAAATTTAGAAATTCAGTTTTACGTTGTCCATATGAAGAGACGGGTTCTTGGCATCCATTTCTATTTATCCTACTCCGATGGACAGGTGGAGAATAAGTGTCATAGGGAAACCGGTCCTCTCTCTGCCTATAAATGATCCTTTCAGAATACCCATCAGATAAGCTGAAGGAGTGTATTGGTGCAGGGTAAGAGAGAGAAATCGTTTTCTGTTCTGTCCAGAGAAAGTTTCTTCAATACGTTTCTGGAAAAATGCAGCAGGGACAGAGGTGTTTGGAATCAGTCAGAAGCTGCACAGATGGATCAAGGTATTACGAATCTTGCTATTTATATTCCGCTGTTTATTTTGCTATAAAAAGGAAAGTTTCAGATCCTTAAAGTTACTAACATTGGTATCAAAGCGGGGTTTTAGAAACTTTCCTTTGATCGAATGCGATCCGTCTTAAAGATAAACCCTCTTGTCTGCGATCATATTGCCTCTGTGCATTTCTCCCTGGCTGTGCATTAAGCACTTTTGATTAGTATGCCAAGAGGGCATCGACATACTCCCGAGATGACTGTAACCTAGTTTATTTTCATCCCTGAGATGTTAGTATGCCGTGTATTGCTGGGCATGAGAGCATTCTCTGCTTGAGGGCCGTGTATTGCTTTCTCTTTCTGCTTCCCCTCATGCAGCGAATTCAATAATAGTCTTGCTGTTATTATTTTGACAAATAACATTGCTGCAGTGCATTTAATAATATTATTTGCATTATTGCTATGCATGGAGATCAATGTATTGTCTATTAGTTATGTGTGAATGGATCTTGGTATCAGACTTTTTTGTTTTTTGTTTTTACAGTCCCAAGTAATTCTCGGCTTCTTCATAGCGTCTCGCTCGTTTTGAGAGTTGATAAGGTTTTAATGTACAATATGGTAACATTTGAACAAACAATGCATCAAATCTGTGCCTACCTTTTCGTTTCTGGGTTTGTAGTCTTTAAGAGGTTTAACTCGACGCATTTCGTCTCTTGAGAAAGGTTCTTTGTGACATCCACCGGACTATAAAATTTATTCTCTTTGGAAGGGTAAAACCATACACTGTAACAATTCTTTTTTTTTTAAACGAACAAATAAATACAAGATGTTAGCTCTCTGCTTTCAACACTATGGCTATAAAGTCATTATTGTTTCTATTATGTATTCACTATGAATAATGATTTGGTCCATGGAGGACGCAGTTAGAATTATCACTTGTGCTTGTTTAGAGGGCTTAAACCCTGGTTATCTCGTAAGAATGATAACACTATTTTATTTGTTAAGGATATCGAATGTAAATTTAGGGTTGAATACCCATAGTATACTTCTATCATGTAAATAACAGTAATATGCATATCTTGTATTTCAACAAAGACAAAGTTTAACCTATGGTTATTATACTTGCATAATGAGATTGTTCAATGTTTGTTTGCTTGTAGTGAACAATATTATATTCTATAGTTCATCTATGCATTCTGGTATAGAGGTATGCAGAGAATATAAATCATTGTATAAATTGGAGAATCAAAGTTCGGAAAAACCACAGTATCGAAATGACGAGGTCGACGTTTCGAATCCATATCAGGATCCATCATCAGGACAAGTCAAATGTGGAGAGAGTGAGAACCAAAGTTAAATACTGGAACTGGTAGGTCGGCCGCGGAGACTAGGGTTTGCTAGGTTAGAAAATCATTTTTAATTTTACTTTTACCTCCACCTATTTTACGGGAAAAATTGTTTATATTATTAAATTTTTATTATTAATGGCTGAATTAAGACCATATAAATTTTTATTTTTATTTTTTTATTTTATTTTATTTTTATTTTTTATTTTTTTATTTTTTATTTTTTTAAGGAGAAATGTTGCTTACAATTCTTACCAACCCTAAAATTTTCTGAAATGATATTTTAAAAACCCCAATAAAATATAATTTTTTAAAAACCTTTGAAATTAAACCTAAAAACTTAAGTTTTCAAATCTATTTTTATTAATAACAAATTAAAAACCTAAAGTTATTAAAATGTTATTTTTAAAACCTTAAAGTTTGATTTTAAAAATGCACCCAATGCCCCAAAAATATCAAAACCCTAAAAATATAAACTTATTATCATTAATAACGTTAATATCAATTTTAAAAACCTTTGATATTAAACATAAAAACTTAAAGTCTTTAGGAATTCTGAATGAAATTGAATGTAACCCTTTAACTTTTCAAGACCCCTCCTCTTCCGAAAATTAATCCAAAAGATTCTCCTTATTTGTAGACATACTAATATGCCTTAAGATTAAACTAAATTTGTTAATAATAGGATTAACTTCATTGACTTTAGGTTTCGAAATCTATTATCAGGTTT